>CM056379.1:6492744-6544949 GCA_029718625.1 Synaphobranchus kaupii
TGTGTGCAGGATCAACAGTCAAAATCGGTAGACTTCCACAAAAGGGTTAATTGTAGGTGTTTTCTAAGGAGTTTAATGTTGTTAAAAGGCGTCTCCATGGAAAAAGAGTTGTATTTATAGGCGAGAGGTAACGAGCTGAAATTATTCTGCGGCAGACGGACAGCAGCGCCGGGAGGCTCCCGACTCGTGTGTCAGCGCCCCAAACTGTTTTCATTCAAAATAAAGCACACCTGAAACACAGACCTTCAAATTAATCCCAATTTACATATCGGGCCAGCTCTGGCTCTCAGGGCGAGCGCCGTTGCCCTGGGCACGATTATTTTATTAACTAATTAATAATTCCCCCGGCGCCACAATTTAATTTGGAAATTAGTTAAGTAAATGGGACTCTGGGAGCAGGAGGTCTGGAAGGTTTTAACAGAGAGAGAGAGAGGAGAGGAAGAGAGGGAAGAGAGAGAGAGGAGAGAGAGAGAGAGAGAGAGGAGAGAGGAGGAAGAGAGAGAGAGAGAGAGAGAGAGAGAGAAGGAAGAGAGAGAGAGAGAGAGAGAGGGAGAGAGGGAAGAAGAGAGAGAGACAGGAGAGAGAGAGAGAGAGAGAGAGGGATGAGAGAGAGAGAGAGAGAGAGGAGAGAGAGAGGAGGAAGAGAGGAGAGAGAGAGAGAGAGGGAGAGAGGGAAAAGAGAGAGAGAGAGCCCATGTTCATGTTTGGTGAGGTCTCACCAAGCCATTCTGGTGTTTCTTTTTACCTCATCTGCACATTTGTTATTTGTATTACTCAATGTTTTAATGTTTTTTCTACATGATCCTTTTTTATGTGCAAACAGTAAAAATCTAATCAGAAAAACAAATCAATCGATGTTTTTTTTCAGTGAGAGTACATGAGTCCAGTTTCAGTAAGGATCACGTCTGTGACTGACCGTGCCAGACCAGCTGAGAGCATTGAGCCATAGCAGCTCCTTATCTCTCCCCCCCCCTCCTCTCTCTCTCCTCTCTCTCTCCTCTCTCTCTCTCTCTCTCTCTCTCTCTCTCTCTCTCTCTCTCCCCCCCCCTCTCTCTCTCTCTCCCCCCCTCTCTCTTCTCTCTCTCTCTCTCTCTCTCTCTCAAATTCAAATTCAAATGTGCTTTATTTGCATGACAAGTAAACTTGTGTTGCACAAGCATTGATACATAAATGACAAAAAAACAAAACAAAAACACCAATACACATAATCCCAGGTCAAAAGACATGTAGTACTATAATGTAATACACATTATATATAAACCCTGGCAGTATTCAAAAGAACATAGGTGACTAGTAGATTAGTAATAGATTAGTTAATTCTCTCTCTCTCTCTCTCTCTCTCTCCCAATTCAATTCAATTTGCTTTATTGGCATGACAAGACATTACAAATCGTATTGCCAAAGCATACTGCATTAAATCAGTCCAAGACATACTAACTAGACATGCTATCTAACACTGAACAATACAAAACAGCAAAGACTAGAAACAAATGAACAGTAACCATACCTGAAAACAAGAACTTTTCTTAAATTATGAATTTATACGTAACAATAATGGAAGATATAATAAAATACAATTCAAAATAATAATAATAATTAATGGAAATGATAATAATGATGATGGAGAATGACAAATGTGATTTTATAATAATACATAATAAAGTTAATATAATAAATGTAAACATTAAAATTACACAACTAAATAAAATAAATGAATTAATTAATAAATATGAAAATGGATTGTACATAGTTATATTGATTCCTGTCACTCACTGTCCCCTAAGACGATGGCAGGCAGCTATATATTGTGCCGCCAGGTCACAGCACATCCTCTCCTCTCCTAAGAGGATGTGGAGTTTTTGGATGCTTGTTAAATTTTTAAATTGAGGGTATCTCTCTCTCTCATCACTTCACCACGTTTCCCTGGGAGACCAGAGCCCTCCACGGGCTGCCAGTCCTAGCCTCAATCCCGCAGCTCTGGGGGATTCTCTCCAGTGCGTAACTGAGCACCTGCCCAGTCGGAGGGGAGAATGGCGCGGGGGTGTAATTCTTATAAATGGGGGTAATTATCAGGCTTAATTAACACCAGCGCAATTACACACTGGGGTTCAGAGTGACTCAGGACACTTCACTGGAGTGACTGATGACCCCAGGTGACTGGCCGTCAGGAGGATGATGAAGATCAGGAGGATGATGATGAAACCGATGGCAATAATGATGTGTATTATCATTATCAGTATTAGCACAAGTGGTAGGAGGGGGACTATGATGCTGATGGCAATAGAGACTCAGAGGTGTAAGTCCAGGGGTCAGAAAGTAAAAGTCCTGCCACGTGTTTCTTCCACCCATGATTTCACTAATTAGTCCACCTCCTGGCTGAATAATCGTGCAAATTAGCAAAATCCAGGTGTTTGGAACAAAATACTGGGGAGCACTTTTACTTTCTGAACCTGGATTTTACACCTCTGGTAAATGATGGCGATGAACATTGTGTTAACGTGGCGGTGATGATGATGATGAAGATGATGATGATAACTTTGAAGGTCACAGTGAATGATGACAGTGAGTGAGGATAATGGTGAGAGGATGATAGTTTTGTATATGATGATGATGATGATGGTGGTGAATGGAGTGACGAAGCTGATGAAGAAGAGGGTAGTGCAGATGTACTATCGGTGTGTGGGCCAGCACCCCCGGCCCCCCGCCACCCCGCGCATGGCGTGTGGGGCTCAGTGTGATAACCCCTCCCTCACAGAAACAGGAGGTCCTGATTAGAGGTGTCTGGCGGGATTAGGGGGCACCCCACCTCGAAGCGGAGACGGTTTGGGGGTCCTCTTCCTCTCTGGATCACCGTAGACCCTCGTGCTAAGCCCAGCAGCTAAAGCCGCACGGCCTGCCTGTTTAGTTTAAGCCCAGGGGTAAATAATGTCTGAAACCAAGCAAACAGTGGCTCGTATATATTGCCAGTTTGAACTTTCGTTCAGTTCATAGGCTTTTTCTGGACTGAGAAGCAAAGAATAACAAGCCTTAGTTAGAATGTAATACTGAGGCCTGGTGGACTGGCAAAAGAGCAACGGCTAGCAACCACCGCTTATGCACTAACCCCACACACTTAAATCTACTCAACCCCACCCAACCCCCACCCAGTAAGCCACACACTCCTAAATCCACTCAACCCCACCCACTAACCCCACGCACTCCTAAATCAATCACCCTCCACCCACTAAGCCACACACTCCGAAATCCACTCAACCCCACCCACTAAGCCACACACTCCTAAATCCACTCAACCCCACCCACTAACCCACGCACTCCTAAATCCACCCAACCCACACATCTAACTCACACACTCCTAAATCCACTTACCTCGACCCACTAAGACACACACTCCTAAATCCCTCAACCCCACCCCACGAACCCACACACTCCTAAATCCACTCAGCCCATCACTAAGCCACACACTCCTAAATCCACTCAACTCCACTCACTAACCCCACACACTCCTAAATACACTCACCCCTACCCACTAACCCAGTCACCCTCACTAACCCACTGTACGTTCCGCTAACCCAGTCAACCCCCACTAACCCAGTCACCCTCACTAACCCACTGTACGTTCCGCTAACCCACTTTATCTTGGCTTTGAAATGAGGAAACACCCCCTCTACACTCTGTAGACCTGAGATTTAAAAAATAAAGAAAATTTGGCTGTTACCTTCTCAAAAAAAGAGAGTGGACAGAGTGAATGACTGGTACAGCACAACGGCGGCTGGCCTCGCTTAGTCTCCTACAGTGGAGACTAAGCGAGGCCAGTGTGGTACCATACTGGCCCTGAGGCATTACCGATTCCCCTTGTAGTTCTATCAGAGCTCCACAAGAGGGCGCAGAATCCCCACAGGGATAAGGCAGCAATCCCCAGACACCAGCATCACCCAAGAGTGTTTTGGAGTAAAACTGCCCTCCATCATCTCAGAGTCTGAATCTCCACCCTCCACCATCTCAGAGCCTGAAATCTCCAACCTCCACCCTCTCAGAGCCTGAAATCTCCAACCTTCACCATCTCAGAGCCTGAAATCTCCACCCTCCACCATCTCAGAGCCTGAAATCTCCACCCTCCACCCCTCTCAGAGCCTGAAATCTCCACCTTCCACCCTCTCAAGGCCCGGAAATCTTTACCTTCCACCATCACAAAGCCTGAAATATCCACCTTCCACCCTCTCAAGACCCGAAATCTTTACCTTCCACCATCTCAAAGCTGAAATATCCACCTTCCACCCTCTCAGAGCCTGAAATCTCCACGCTTCACCATCTCAGAGCCTGAAATCTCCACCCTCCACCCTCTCAGAGCCTGAAATCTCCACCCTCCACCATCTCAGAGCCTGAAATCTCCACCTTCCACCCTCTCAAGGCCCGAAATCTTTACCTTCCACCATCTCAAAGCCTGAAATATTCACCTTCCACCCTCTCAGAGCCTGAAATCTCCACGCTTCACCATCTCAGAGCCTGAAATATCCACCTTCCACCCTCTCAGAGCCTGAAATCTCCACCCTCCACCATCTCAAAGCCTGAAATATCCACCTTCCACCCTCTCAGAGCCTGAAATCTCCACGCTTCACCATCTCAGAGCGTGAAATATCCACCTTCCACCCTTCTCAGAGCCTGAAATCTCCACCCTCCACCATCTCAGAGCCTGAAATCTCCACCTTCCACCCTCTCAAAGCCTGAAATCTCCACCCTCCACCATCTCAGAGCCTGAAATCTCCACCCTCCACCATTTCAGAGCCTGAAATCTCCACCCCTCCACCCTCTGAGAGCCTGAAATCTCCACCCTCTCATGGCCTGAAATCTCCACCTTCCACCATCTCAGAGCCTGAAATCTCCACCCTTCCCCATCTCAGAGCCTGTAATCTGCCTTGATATATTAGTTAACAGCCTGCAAATATATACCTACCGCGACCTAGCATCACAAGCTAATAGCCACTAGTTCTTTTATATAAGCAATATTAGCTAGACACGACTTTAGCTCCCAAATCGTTTATCAGAATTAGTAGCTATGGTCAGAAGCAGTTTGTGGTCAGAAGCAGCTTGTGGAAATTAAGTTTTAAATTAAGTTATGTTTGGTAATACTCATTTGAGCATCTCGGGGCAATACAAAAAAACTGTCTGTGCATTTTTTGTTTTCTTTTTTCCTCACGATACATCGTTGAGCTCACTGAAAGTCAGCTATTTTCCCATAGTAATACATTGAACAGCTTAGACCAGCCAACCTAGTGACGTTACGACTGCAGTTGGTCCAAGATGGCTGTGCCCTAGTGGAAAAAAAGCTAATTTGAACTTCTTTTTCCAGCAAATACGGGTCGGTTTGAGATTTGAACGCATATCTAATTTAAGGTAAAAAGCTAACGAACCAGAGCCACTTTGCCAAGTGCTTCATGTCTCCTTTAGCTGCCGTTCATCTTTTTACTCAAGTCAAGTTCGTTTATATTCATTCTTTACATGACTCACGTTGACTCTCGGTCAAATGAGTCACTCTGTTCAACGAATCACTCTGTTTGCCATTCTCCGTCAAACTCACAGTCAAATGAGTCACTCTGTTCAACGAGTCACTCTGTTTGCCATTCTCCGTCAAACCAGCTGCTCTCTGTTCAACGTCCCGCTCTCGGTCAAACGAACCACTGTCGACCCAGGTTTATATTTGTGGCCAGCCGATCTGCGGTCACTGCAGACGCAGTTGCAAATGTTCTCACAAATAATTAAGATTAAAACTGCTTCATGCGCGTCTCGCTTTGTGGAGAATCTGCGTCAACACGGCGCTTTGCTTTGACTAACCCGCGTGTTAGCGACCGTGACGTTAGCTCTACACGTGAAATTATTTCAAGTCCAAACTAACATCGCTGCCAGTCACACACACACAAAAAAAGCTGGGCTTGTTGAAAGTCCAGCAGCTCACGACAGTAGCACACAACGTTTTCTCAGCATTGAGCCAACGTTGTAACAGCGTTGCTTACAACATAACTAGGAGCCAAACCCGGGAAAAGGAAGCACATGTGTTGAGCGTGCGGCTAATTACCCTGCACCCCTCCTCTGCTCTGTCTTATTGAGTGTAATAAGGCTCATTTGATTGTCAGAATCCTAATGAAGCTAATTAATTAGCCCCGGCGGTCCCACAGCCTGAGAAAATGCCCTCCCACGGAGGAAAAACAAACTGGAGCCGAACGTGAGATTATTTCACTTAAAGCTGACGTCTAAATTACGCTCTGGCATGCCCCCAGGCCCAATTTCACATATTTTTAACTTCAGTTTCACTTAAACGTATATAAACAACAGAAACGGTTAGTGTTGAATCAGTTCTGTGTTTTTTGCACTTAGAGAATACATTGCTATCCCTTGTGGACTCAAATACACACCGTTAGCGTTGCATTAACACCGAACGTTCTTGTGGTATGTAGCCTATTTATATATGTTCTGCTTTTGATAACATGCGGGGGAAAAACTGCACTTAGACATGCGCTCATCTCCTCTGAGCCAAAAACGCAACTTAAAGTACTGAATGTGATTGGGTCACGGGTAGGGTTGCCAAAAGTCTGAAGTTAGCCAGGATGTCCCGAGTTTCAGACACAAATTGTTATTTGTACCCATGTGTAGGAATTACAGCCCTTTTTATACATGTACATGCTGTATATGCATTCCTTTATCTATTTTACCAGGAAAAACTCCACTAAGATTGACATAAACAGGGGCGGCAGTGTAGTAATGGATAAGGAACTGGCCTTGTAAACGAAAGGTTGCAGGTTCGATTCCCAGGTAGGACACTGCCGTTGTACCCTTGAGCAAGGTACTTAACCTGAATCGCTTCAATATATATCCAGCTGTATAAATGGATAATATGTAAAAAAAAAAAATGCTAAAAAAGTTGTGTAAGTCGCTCTGGATAAGAGCGTCTGCTAAATGCAATGTAAATGCAATGTAAATGCAATGTAAATGTAATGTAATAAAAAAAGACAAAGACAGAAAAAAATAGAAATGACCCTAACAAACAGGGGTGAGAGAGATTTGTTAACAGACATTGAAAACAGGGAGCGCACTTCCGTTACTGTGTCGTGATTGACATGTTTAAACTCGGCAGTTGGAATTAGCGCGCCCAGTTTAAGGACTTTTTCTGGATTGTTCCAGGCGTACAGTGAGCAGAGAGGCTGAAAAGCCACCTGTCCAAGTTCAGTAGAGTCCAAGAACCTTAAAAGGTACAGCGTTTCTGGACCAAAATGGCACTGTACTGAACTGAGGAGAGCAGGAAGTGGTCCTATTATTGTCTTATAGATGAATATGTGCAAGTAGACGGCTCCACATTACTTTACTGAGGCTAGTATTATCTTACAATATCATGTAATTCTTGCAAGAATTCAATTTTTATATGGGATGATAGTTATTGAGGTCAGAACAGGAGAAGCACATAGACTTCAGAAGGTCAGGACCGGCTGGTTTTCTAGCGTCAATGTTTCTTAGTTGTTTAAAAACATCATAAACCTAAAAGACCCAATTCCTGCAGAAGGCAGTGAGACTTCAGATCTAGCTTTCGCCTTGCATGTAACTCATGTAGAAATGTTTGCTTGAGAGAATTATAAAGCAAATTTAAATAAAGCAAAGGACCTCTGACCCAAGCTAACGTCACCGGGGCACACCGCCCGGTGTGAGATGCACTAGTAAGAATCACATCAATAAGAGTACACTTATTATTTGGTTGGGTGGGGGTGTAGTGACATGTTTGGAGGGATATAAATATTAATGCACACACACTCTCTCACACACACACACACACACACACACACACACGCACGCATGGTCACAGTTCGTGGGTGTTCCTCGGTCAGGCGCGTGGGTGGGGGGGGGGGGGGGGGGGGGCTGACAGTGGCGGGTTTGAGGGGCCGAGGCGTCTCCGTGGTGATGGGGACAGTGAGGTCACACCGCCGGTAGACCGCGCTGACCGCCGCCCGGGAGGCTGGACGCGACTGGCTCCAGCCGGAGAGCCAGAGACAGAACCACTCTGGTCAGGCTCTCAGACGGGGGGGGTGGGGGGGGCGGGGTCAGGGAGGGGAGGGGAGGGGAGGGGAGGGGAGGGGAGGGGGGGGGGGGGGCTTTGGGGGTGACTGAGGTCGTTGTATTCGCTGTGTTAGTGGAGTTAGGCCTTCAGGGTGAAGAGCTGCTTTATTCCCAGAATCTCAGCACCACTTAGTCTCACACACACGCACACACACACACACACAAGCGCACGCATGCACACACACACACACACACACACACACACACACACACACACACACACACACACACACACACACACACGCTGAATAAACATGGTGAAAGATGTTATTGATGAGTAACCCAGCTTAATGATGGGCTCTGATTGAACAAGATATATTGGGGCTCCCTGTTTGCACAGACCCTCAGAGATTTAGAGTGGAGCTCCCAAACTACTGAGATTAACTGTGAGTGTGTGTGTGTGTTTGTTTGTGTGTGTGAGTGAGTGAGTATATACTTGTGTGTTTGTGTGTGTGCGTGTATGAGTATTGTATGTGTGTGCCTGTGTGTGTTTGCGTGTATGTGTATGCGTATTATTTATATGTACAGTCCCCTCCAAAAGTATTGGAACAGCAGTTGAGGCATTTACATTTTTTTAGTCTGTTTCTTTCCTTGTCTAAAATTACAATAATGTGGAAAACATCTTGTCTTGTTCCCATTCCCAAGAAACCCAGTGCTTCTGGATTTATTGTTTTATATGTGCCTTTCAAGAAACTCGAGCACAAATGATGGATTAATGCCTTAGGTCTATACCCCTAACCTCTCACATAATGAAATGGTTTGAGAGGGTTGGCCTGTACCCCTAACCTCTCACATAATGAAATGGTTTGAAAGGGTTGGCCTATACCCCTAACCCTTCACATAAATAAATGGTTTGAGAGGTTAGCCTATACCCCTAACCTCTCACATAATGAAATGCTTTGAATGGGTTAGCCTATACCCCTAACCCTTCACATAATGAAATGGTTTGAGAGGGTTAGCCTATACCCCTAACCTCTCACATAAAGAAATGCTTTGAAAGGGTTGGCCTATACCCCTAACCGCTCACATAATGAAATGCTTTGAAAGGGTTAGCCTATACCCCTAACCCTTCACATAATGAAATGGTTTGAGACGGTTAGCCTATACTGCTAACGTCTCACATAAAGAAATGCTTTGAAAGGGTTGGCCTATACCCCTGACCGCTCACATAAATAAGATGGCTTGACCGGCCTATTGCTTCAGTATTACTTTACTTCACTACAGACCAAGGAGTTAGTTATTGATTTTAGGAGAAGTAAGAATGGGATCAGCCCTGTGGCAATTAAGGGTTAATCATTAGAGATTGCCCAGTCTTATAAATGTCTTGTTCACTTTGTACAGTAAACTCAACTGGAAGGAGAACACCAATGCCTCGAAGGCCCAGTCCAGCTCAGGGCCCAGGTGGCTAAATTTGATAGTGCTGCATTGAATTGATGTAGCTTTCCAGCATCCCTATTTCAGACTCTTTCTCATCAAGCCATTTTATCATCTTGTCGTGACTGAAAGATGAGTCATCGTGGAACTTCAGGATGTCGACCAGCTTCTGTTCCCCTCTGTCCCCGCCCGGATAGCTGGCAGAACCTTTCTTATATTCTGCAGAAGGATCACTGTGTAACTCGCCAGTTTGTCTTGGAATTTGACCAGCTTGTCTGTTATATTGGGGACCATAATGGCCTCACACTGCTTGATGGAGTCGTTGGCTCTCATTTTAGACTCTTGCAACTGCCCATTACTGCTTCCACACGAGACACCTGCTGCATGCTGATTTCGCTCACCAGTTGGGCAGCTATGGGGTTCAGGTTCTTCAGAGGATAGAGCCAGACCCTCACAGGCACTGCCTTCCTCTTGTCCTCCCCCAGCAGCTTCGGGAGCTGTTTGTACAACAGCACGGCCTCCTCGTAAGAGGTGGGGTTCTGTTCCAGCGTGTAATCGCCGTAGAACGTGCAGCAAAACTTCTCCATCATCTTCTTCTCCTTGTCTGTCAGGACCCACTTTTCCTGAACCACTGATCTCAACTTCAGGGACTTGACCATCACATGCATCTCCCCTGAATATCTTGCTTGTCCTTCTCATTCAAAGCCATCTGATCAAAGTCCATGAAGGCCTCTGCCCCGTACAGTACTGCTGTTACCACGTGGGTGGCAATCTTCTGGTCAAATACATCAGGGTACATCACATGTCCCAGCTGGGTCATAGTCAGGTGCTTGAACTCAGTCGTCTGTTTGTATTGCATCGTGACCCTGCACTGTTGCATGGAGGACATTTTGTCCCTCAGGTAACTGGCCCCACCTCCACCAGCCCTGCCAGGAAGCTGGCTTTCAAGGAGGCGCTCACATCCATCAGCTTGGTTTTCTCACTGAATGAGTCGGACGCGGAAAAATCAAGATGTGTGTGGGGCTGTGGTTCCACATTCATATCTTTTTGGTTAGCTGCTTGATCCCACAGTGAGATTTCTAACACAGAAGAAATTTCTGTAATTTATCATTGTCATTATTAGCATCATTATTCATGGATTAAAAAATATTAAAGTATTTGAAATTGACATTTCTAATGAATAATAAACATTCTTAAAAAGAGTTAACAAAATGTTATAACTGATCAAATTAAAGAATCGATATGCTCCTAATTAGGTAGTTGAACATGTGTTCTTTCATAATTTTGTTTCCTTAAACGTATTAACACAATGTAGGTGTGGCTCATTATCAATTTGCATTGTCTTTGAATTGTTCATTATCAACCAAATGGTTAGTTTTCGTGGCCATGTGTCCACACTTAGGAGCCTATTGATTCACCTCAGTCTATAATTTGTTCAGTTTTGTTACCTAATTTAATGAAATTGTTTGTAATATAGCACAATAAGCAAAGTTGTGAACATAGGACATTTATTCTACATGGCATGCATAGCTATTTTCTGACATAATTTGGCTTAAGAGGGTAAATAATCCATCAAAACATAAGTGCAATTAAGAAAAATTAACAGCTTGTTAAAATTCTCGGAATGAAATTGTGGTTGGAACGAAAACCAGCATACACAGGAGGGCCCCAGGACAAAGTTTGAGAACCACTGTAGTAGCCTATTCATATTTCTCTGAAATTATAAATGAATAAAACAACTTAAAAAAAACCCTACATTTTGACAACTCCTGTAGACTATATTATTTAAAAGGGCTTTTTACAAATAGGCTAGCTGTTCTGGGAAATTTGGAAATAAGGTAATTGTGTTCTGCAGATATTTCTCAGGTTTATAACAAGTCAAGTTTTACGAAACTTAGTTGAGAATTAAGCGTGTTATAGTATATTTTATCAGGGGAAGTCTGCATTAGTCAATATACTACAAAAATATGCTTATCTTGACATCAAGGGTCTGACGTATCAAACAAGCCTTAAACCATCACTCTGCTGCCAGATATGCAGTAGATATTATCATTGGCCCCGCCCCCTTAATTTGTCATTGCCCCCACCTCCTTAATTTGTCATTGCCCCCCACCTCCTTAATTTGTCATTGGCCACAGCCCCTTAATGTGTCCTTGGCCCCGCCTCCTTAATTTGTCATTGGCCACAACCCCTTAATGTGCCCTGGGGCCTGCCCCCTTAATTTGTCTTTGGTTATGCCCCCTTAATGAATATTCAGAAGATGCCCACTGAGATGCCGTTGTTTAAACTGTAGAGAGTCAGGAACACATACGTACGTATCTGCTGGGCGTGAGTCAGTGTGGTAATACGCTCAAAATGACATCTATACTGTCATTTCTCAGGAATGGAGCCCCCGGGACAGCTTGACCCCTAGAGGAGAGAGCGCAGAAGTTTTTAAAGGTTTTACATCCACATAAAATCCTTGAAAACAGACCCCGTCCCTCGTGGTGACATACCAAAAAGTGACAGACGTTTTCTGGCGGGTGGCTAAAAGAAGAGTGATGTCAGAGGCGTGCAGGTTTTTTTTACGGCATTTGATTTGATTTAGAGATAGCGGAAAGAGGCCGTGGGGGGGGGGGGGGGTAATCTTTGTGTAAATATTAATTTTGGACCTTTTCCTCCCCATTTTCTTTCCTTCCCCTGAACTCGGCCCGCTCTGGTCTAGACGCCGCTCCGCTCCCCGCTCCGCTCCCCGCTCCCGTGGCGATAGCGCCCGCCCCTCTCTGAGGAAGGGCTGCTGGCTTTTAGTGCGCCGCGGGCCACAGCTTCATTCCAAACGATGTGTAACCAACGGCAACGTAACGCATAATCGACAGCGCAAATAGTCCGTCCCCTTGTCCTTTTATGATCCCGTTTGTTATGGTTTTTCGGCAGTATGAAGTATTTTTTTGGGTGGATGGGTGAGTGACCACATAGGAGGGTTTATGATCGAATCATGACGAAACGGATTTAGAACGGTTATTTTGAAGTAACCGCCCCCCCCCCCCCATCTCCTTGGAGACCATTGTTTCAGCCACATTAAGCTGGTTCTGAGGGTCCAGTGCTAGCACGTCCAGTAGACTCATCCCTGAGGCAATTACGCAATGCGTTTGAATCAGGCTCCTCTGTAACGCTGGCCATGTACCTAATGGATTCAACAATGCACGCTGGGGTTGCTTAAGGTTGATGAAAGGTTGTTGCAGGGTTGATGCAGGGTTGATGAAAGGTTGTTGCATAGTTGATGCAGGGTTGATGAAAGGTTGTTGCATGGTTGATGCAGAGTTGGTGAAAGGTTGTTGCAGGGTTGATGACAGGTTGTTGCATTTTTGATGCAGGGTTGATGAAAGGTTGTTGCATAGTTGATGCAGGGTTGATGAAAGGTTGTTGCATGGTTGATGCAGAGTTGGTGAAAGGTTGTTGCAGGGTTGATGAAAGGTTTTGCATGGTTGATGCAGGGTTGATGAAAGGTTGTTGCATGGTTGATGAAAGGTTGTTGCATGGTTGATGCAGGGTTGATGAAAGGTTGTTGCATGGTTGATGGAAGGTTGTTGCAGGGTTGATGACAGGTTGTTGCATTTCTGATGCAGGGTTTATGAAAGGTTGTTGCATGGTTGATGCAGAGTTGGTGAAAGGTTGTTGCATTGTTGATGGATGGTTGATGGAAGGTTGTTTCAGGGTTGATTGGAGGTTATTGCAGGGTTGATGAAAGGTTGTTGCATGGTTGATGCAGAGTTGGTGAAAGGTTGTTGCATTGTTGATGCAGGGTTGATGAAAGGTTGTTGCAGGGTTGATGAAAGGTTGTTTCATGGTTGATTGAAGGTTGTTGCAGGGTTGATGAAAGGTTTTTGCATGGTTGATGCAGGGTTGATGAAAGGTTGTTGCAGGGTTGATGCAGGGTTGATGAAAGGTTGTTGCATGGTTGATGCAGAGTTGGTGAAAGGTTGTTGCATTGTTGATGAAAGGTTGTTGCAGGGTTGATTAAAGGTTTTTGCATGGTTGATGCAGGGTTTATGAAAGGTTGTTGCAGGGTTGATTAAAGGTTGTTGCAGAGTTGATGAAAGGTTTTTGCAGGGTTGATGAAAGGTTGTTGCATGGTTGATGAAAAGTTGTTGCAGGGTTGATGAAAGGTTGTTGCAGGGTTGATAAAAGGTTGTTGCAGGGTTGACGAAAGGTTGTTGCAGGGTTGATAAAAGGTTGTTGCAGGGTTGATGAAAGGTTTTTGCATGGTTGTTGCAGGGTTGATGAAAGGTTGTTGCAGGGTTGATGAAAAGTTGTTGCAGGGTTGATAAAAGGTTGTTGCAGGGTTGATGAAAGGTTTTTGCATGGTTGTTGCAGGGTTGATGAAAGGTTGTTGCAGGGTTGATGAAACGTTGTTGCAGGGTTGATGAAAAGTTGTTGCAGGGTTGATGCAGGATTGATGAAAGGTTGTTGCAGTGATGATGCAGATTTGATGAAAGGTTGTTGCAGGGTTGATGTAGGTTTAACAGGGTAGATGTAGATTAGAGTAAAGGCTTATGGAGGGTTGATTCAGGATATATTCAGTGTTTAAAGAAGCTCAATACAGGATTGAGATGTGTCGATTCTGGACTGAACCCTGATTGATTGGCTGGTTCCGGTTCAGGAAACACATAGCCTAAACATGTGATTCAGTTTAATCATGCTGCATTTATGAGAAAAACAAGCATTTTTTATCTACTACTGTAGTAGCCTTTGATTTTTAGCTGAAATTCATTTTAGGCTGAGTCTGGAATTTGAGACTTATGCATGCAGACAGCTAGCACATGTACTCACAGGCTAACAGTATAGCACAGCTAACAAATTTACCCAGAGGCTAACAGCGCAGCAACAGTTAGCGTGTGTACCCAGAGGCTAACAGTGTAGCACAGCTAGCGCATGTACCCAGAGGCTGACAGCATAGCACAGCTAGCGCATGTACCCAGAGGCTGACAGCATAGCACAGCTAGCGCATGTACCCAGAGGCTAACAGCGCAACACAGCTAGCGCATGTACCCACAAGCTAACAGCGAGCTAGTGAATGTACCAAGAGGCTAACAGCGTAGTACAGCTAGTGCATGTACCCAGAGGCTAACAGCGTAGCACAGCTAGCGCATGTACCCAGAGGCTAACAGCGTAGCACAGCTAGCACATGTACCCAGAGGCTAACAGCGCAGCACAGCTAGCGTGTGTACCCAGAGGCTAACAGCGTAGCGCTTTACAGTCTTTGTATTTACTGATTTTAATTCATCTTTAATTCCTGAGCACAATCACCTTTGCGACGGCGTATACGTGCAATGGCAGTTTTGGTCTTCTCATTTTTAACAGAGGGGCATTGAAGAGCAGAGAGCCATGAATAAATCATTTTGTTTTGGGTTGGGATCTGGCAGACCCCTAAACATTGAAATTTCACTCATCCCAGCAGGGGATGGCAGTTAGCCTGTCCAAAATCTTCTGTGGAAATACTGCAGTGTAGGAGAAAATGGGTGTTGTACATTTTCTGCAGATATGTGTGTGTGTGTGTGTGTGTGTGTGTGTGTGTATCTGTGTGAGTGCGAGTGTGTTTGTGTGCGTGTGACTGAATGGTTGGACCCTGCACATATGTGTGTGTGTAAGTGCATGCACATTTGTTAGTTTGTGTATGCTTGCATGTATGTATACACAAGTGTTCATGTGTGCTTATGTGAGCATGTGTGAATGTGTTTTCACTCTTGTTGTGTGCATGAATGTGTGTGTGTGTGTGTGTGTGTGTGTGTGTGTGCATGTGCCTCCTGCCCTGTGAATGGAAGCGTTTACTTTTTATTGCTTCACTTTTGTACTATTTTTTTTTCTCTTTCGCAGCTGAACAATTTCACTCTGAAGAAATAATTCCAACCAATTGCTGATAATTGAGAAAGATGGCAGCCATATTGGCAGGGGTGAAAGGTCGCGGGCTCCGGCTGATTGCCAGCTGTGCCTGGGTCAGGACAAATTTGTTATTAATACCCCAGACTGTCGGGGGCAATGACTGTCAGAGCGGGCGTCCATGGTACAAGCGCAGCATGCGGTTACCCACCCAGAGGAAGAGCCAATCATTCCTCCTTATTCTGCCTGTGATATTTGCCAGCTTTTTCTGTCTGAGTGAAGGCTGATGTTAGCGGACGGAAGCTCGGGTGCGCGAGCGGGGCGGGCAGGCAGGCAGGCAGGCAGGGAGCGGATTGGGGCGGCTGGCTTTTTAGGGAGTGTTTTTGGTCTTTGTGTCCTCCAGTAGCCTTGACTGCCAGGCTTTAACCTCTCCATAAACTCCGCCCACTTTCACAGTCTCTAACCAATCACGTCAGCTCGTTGGACATGGTTCTTTGGTGGGTGCTTGTTGATTGTGAGACACAGGGAAGTGGTTAAACAGCGAGAGGAGGGGTGCGTCCCGACACTCGAAAAATGCGCCCTCCCTTCCTCCACTACCACCTCCTCTCCTCCGTGACCCGGAAACCCATCTTTGTGTCCTAATCTAATGTTGCTGATTACATCTTAATTACGTATTAATGGTTACATATTAATTAATGTCTCGACGCAAACTGCAATGTCAGGTACATTGTATACTGTACATGCAAATACTTGTACTCGAAACATTCAGGCAGTTTTGCCTACTTCCAGGTAGGAGAGGAGTGGTAGTGGGGGAGTGGAGGAAAGGAGGAGAGGAGTGGTAGTGGGGGAGTGGAGGAAAGGAGGTGGGGAGTGAAGAATATTGGGATGCAGCCGAGGTGTGTGTGTGTGTGTGTGTGTGTGATGTGGCCAATCACTGCTGCAGTAAGTGCTGCTCCCAGATGACTTAGACTGACATGGTTTATTATTAATAATAACAATAATAATAATTCCTTGCATTTATATAGCCCCTTTCTAAAACTCAAAGTGCTTTACAAAATTAAAATGAGTTAAAATCCCTGTTTTATATGTACAGTAGATAACTGGAGTTAAGGATATAGCGTCTCTCAGAGCATCTCTCTCTCTCTCTCTCTCTCTCAGCCATCCTGAGATCATTCCACTGTTTCGCAGCATGGCTGAATCCCATGAAAACGTGGAACTGACCAATAAACGGTGATGGATAATCTCAGACCTGGCGCAGACCTGGCGCAGTCATGGGTCCCGGTCTGGGAAAGAATCGACTGCCTTCTTTCACCGCAAAAAAACCCCAAAAAGAAACCGTAGCAATAATCGCACAAGACTGCCGTTTCTCATTAGTCAGAGTACCGTAGATTAAGATCTTATAAGTACATTTCATTTTGGACTGGGTGGTTCCAACGTATAACTCTGCACTCACGTATATAAAAACAACCAACAATCAAACAGCCAATCAGCTGTGTAAAACCACAAAAAAACCTGCCGATGCCGCCGTCCTTCTGGACTGGATCCCAAACCAGGCTCAAACCTGCGCTCAAACCTCAGGAACCGACACCCAGGCGTCAACCCAAACAGGCCCGGTCTGCGCTCTTCTCTCAGAACCAAAAACGGATCCCGCCTACGCGCTCCTCCCAGAACCAGCGGGGACCCATTTACACTCCAACTCCACCTGACCCCAACAGGACCTTTCTGTGCTCCCCTCTTTTATTATTTTCTCTCTCTCAGAACCCCCCCCCCCCACACCCCGTGGGGGCTTTTTAAGGAGAATCCCAGACCCATCGGAGTTCGGAGTCTGCTGGACCCATCAGAGCCCAGCGACTGCACACCGCCCGTCACCAGGGGGACAATCGCCCAGGTAATCTCCATAAATATAAACCGCAGAGCATTTTTTCCACTTCGGAACGCCGGTGGCCCCCTGGGGGGGGTTTGGGGTACATCTCCCTGTGATGCGCGCGCCATGGCATTCCCAGCCGATAATAATTTACCTGCAAATGGAGTTCTGGATATCCCATGATTCATCTCTACGCTTCGCCCCGTCCCGCTTGTTGTAGAAACGATCGAGGAGGCAGAATTTAGGATCGCCCCCAACGGTTCAATACATCAGCGCCTTGGCAGAGCAGTCTTCAATCACTCCCGCTGACAACCATGAGCAAAACTGACCATGGAAAATCGCACTTGGATACAGAATACGCCAATTTCCACCTGGAGCTCATGTTTACATTTATACACAGTTCTTACTTGATTTTTACAATATTACATAATATAATATTGCATAGCCTCACTTCTGCTATGTACGTACATTAATTCAAACATAATAGTTAATTTAGATCCCTATATATTAATAATAATAATAATTAGCCTACCTATTTCTATGATAGAGGAAGATCCCTGTATAATAATAAATACCAGTTTCCGTGATGGAGGTAGATTCCTACATAGAACCCGTTTCTGTGAGGTATTTGAGGAAATATGTAGTGTTGCATGAAATTATGGTTGTTTCCTTATTGCTTATTGCTTTGTTTTACCCCCATATTATGTTGAATAATTATTAAGTCTTTTATGTTTGGGGTTCAAACTGACTCCAAAAGTTTAAACTGATAAAGTTTTACACTTTCTGTGTCACCTTTCTGCGTGCTCCCAATTGGCTATCCTTTTATCCTAAAAAAAATAAGGTAACTGCCTTTTAAGAGACGTCAAACATTTCCTCAGGTCAAATTGACCCCAAACATAACATAAGGGTTAAAGAAGTTAATTTTATATCGGTTTTATATGCAGGATACCACAGCATGGAGCGTCATTGTGACTCTATTCAAGTGCAGCTATCTTTACACGTATAGCTTTATATTATTTATCTATTTAACTTAATTATATGTATAGTATTAAAATGTGGTTTAACAACAGTAAACAAAAACCTGACACAGCTGTAAAAAAACGAAACAATCTCTGGAGCCAGGAATACTGTTTTACGGGCCCCGTTTAATCACAGGGCTCGTGAATTTATTTCCGAGCTCCTCAGAGCATTTAATGGTTCGCTTGACCTGGTTGAGTTTCAAGCATCTTGAAGAGCGATCCTTTTTTCCCCCTTAATAAAGTAGATACATTGAAATAGCGGAGTCACGGACCATTTATCGCAAAAGAGCCTTTTTCTGCGAATCTTGCCTGTGTCTTGGCAGAGCTTTTCCTGAAATCCCGTCCCTGGCTTGAGGCACGATTAACTCCTCTCGGAGATGTGGGTCAGAGACAGACTTTTTCCCAAAATCAAAAGATTCCTTTTATAGGATGTTCATCTCTGTCAGCTATGGGACTCAATGAGACAGAAAGGAGGAGAGGAATTGAGTTGCTAAATCTCATATTCAAAGTCATTTTAAAATGTTTAAAACTATATTTTATCATTTTTAAGTATAAAAGCAGAGCACCAGTTGACCTTGGACTTTTACAGAAAAATAACAAATTAAATGCAGTAATGGATATGTTACCCGAATAACACTTTGGTAATGTGAGTATGTGATAAAAATGTAAAAATCATAAATGCAGTGCAGTGCTACATGTGTTGCTGGAACCACTTCTCTATTTCTCTGCCACTCTTTTCATTCATGAATTTTGCGTGTGGATCCAAATAAAATATTAGCACATTTTTACATGAAGGACAAGAAAGTTTCCAGCAAACACGGGATGTTACAGGGAGCTTTGCTCACTGAAATTACTTATTTAGTTCTTTTGACACTGTGGTCTTAAAGCATGTCAGGAATTTCTGAAAAGGGCAACCAGCTGTCCATTTGGGCAAAAACAGACAAACTAAAATTGCCTATTTAGGTGAAGGCTAGCTATACCCTTAATACTGTATGTTAATGAGTTCTCTTTTTAAAACGACCTTTTGTTGAATAGTTTTAGGGTAAAACTGGAAGCATAGAGGAGGAGAATGGGGTATAAGTGATTTGTTTAATGTTCCCAGTGAGGGAAATTATTCCCTTTGTTAAAAAATGGAGAATCCTAGAATGAAAGCAGGGGCTGCTCTTTAAGAGTGTGTGTGTGTGTGTGTGTGTGTGTGTGTGTGTGTGTGCGTGCGTGCGTGCGTGTGCAACTGCAGGAAGCTGCTGTTCTTTCAGGGGTTCAGGAGGTCCTCATAATGTTTGTGTGTCACCTTCCACTTACCCTTCCACACACACACACACACACACACACACATGCTCAAACACACACACATGCACACACATGCATGCACACACACACACACACACACACGCACTCTCAAACACACACATGCACGCACGTGCAAACACACACACATACACACACACACACAACAACCATCTGTTCAAAAACAATAAATCATATTCCTCTCGGGGAAGCAATTTATCAAACGGCAATGTCCTGTTTCCCATCTCTGATTGGGTGATTATACCAGTTTCAGGCCAATCACAGGACCGGCATGAAGAAACCTGTGCATTACAAACGAACTGCACGCTTGCCGCTATCCCGCGGCCGCGGATTCAACCCGCCGTCTCCCCCCGGCCGTCTCCCCCCGGCCTTCTCAAGATCGTGTAAAGCTCCTCTGTCTGTTGATGAGAAAAGGTCTAATGGCTTTAGCAGTGTGCTGAATCCCTGCCTTCTGTAATATTAAATCACTGGCTGTACGGCCTGCAGCTGCTATTGCGTTAAATAGCTGAACAGACCGTAGTCACAAGCCAGCGACTAACAAAAACACGAGTCGTCTCAGCGGTGGCCCCGGCGTGAAGCGGCGTAATTCGTCGGAGGAAAATGCCGCATTCGTGTTATTGTACACAGACGCGGCGGAGGTCACTCCGAGGACTCTTACCCTATCATATTCCAGGATCACAAATTCATCACCGCTTTAGAGCGAAACTGAAGCTGTAGCTGTTTAAAGTATCAGGATCTGCAAATGAACTGTGTCAATAACACTGTAAATCACTATGATTTTAATAGCAGGGTTGTGTGTGTGGTTTTTTTTTTATCTGAAGGTTGAGTCACACACAGTGCTGCCTTTTTTTCCAGTGCTGGGTGTCATTTTGGCTCAGAGATTGTGCCATCCTATTAAGAGGTCATTGTGAAATGAATCGCTTCTCTGCATCTACAAGCGGCTACACATCTTGTGTGTGTGTACAATACTTTTCTATGTCTAATTGGCATCATGTATGAAACACACAAGAAAGACTGTGCCGAGAGAGAGAGAGAGAGAGAGAGAGAGAGAGAGAGAGAGAGAGAGAGAGAGAGAGAGAGAGAGAGAGCAACATTCCTGCTATTATTGTTATTTCAGACAGGTTTTTGCTTAATCATACCAGCCTTAAGCGTTTCAGATGTCAAAATCAAGAACTTTTTGCTAAATTTGGTAGTGGAAAAATACAACACACAAGATGGACCCACTTTGGATGACTCAGCATTTTGCTTCGTTTCTCCAGATTGTTAGCAAAAGTGTTACGCCGGCTGGCCTTCTGAGCTCCCTCTCACAGCAGCTGTGTCCTGGGAAAGGTGAAACAGCTGGGGAATGTAGCACTGGGTCCAGCAGGAGTCTAACTGCCCTTGTTGTCAGCATGTATAAGTGATATGGGGCGGTAGTGTAGTATAAGTATGGTTAAGGACCTGGCCTTGTAACCGAAAGGTTGCGGGTTCGATTCCCAGGAAGGACACTGCCGTTGTACCCTTGAGCAAGGTACTTAACCTGAATCGCTTCAGTATATATCCAGCTGTATAAATTGGATAAATGTAATAAGATGCTAAGAAGTTGTGTAAGTCGCTCTGGGTAAGAGCGTCTGCAAAATGCCTGTAATGTAATGATATGGTGAGGTTACTGTCTTTCTTGTGCTATCCTTGATATTTTTTACAGAAGTATTATATACTATATGTATTTTTTTTTAAAAAAGTCAAATAAACCAAACTAAACTAAATATAAACATCATAACCGCATGTGCGTGGCCTGAGCCGGGATACCCAATGGGTGCCTTCTACCTAGAGTTTGTTTCTCAGAACGGCAACCAAAGGAAAGGAAATACTTGTTTGGATGTACAAAGAATGTGGAGCTATTTTAAAGAGCACACACACACACACACACACGCATATATGTACACACACACACACACACACACACACACATACGCACATGCGCCTGCACACACACACACACACATATGCACATACACACACATGCATGCACCTGCACACACACTCACATATATATGCACACACACACACACACACACACACACATACACACACATATACACACCCACATGCACACACACACCCATGCATACACATAGTGATACAGAAATAAATAGTAAATAAACAGTAATACATTTTTGTTTAAATTGGCAAACACAGCTAAAAAGCAAGCTTATAAAAACGCTGACAGACTTTGCACTTGTGATTTTTTTCAGAAAAGCTGTTTCCAAGGCATCTCCATGGAGACGGCCAGTCTCCCCATCCTTAGCCGCGGCCCTCTCTGGGCTCAGCCTCGGAGAGTACGTCGAACCCCAGCAGTGTGTCAGCGCGCGTGAAAGCACCCCGCCAGCCGCAGTCCAGCGATCACAGGCTGACCGCTGACCACACGCAGAGGTGAGCGAACGCTTCATCCATCACCCGGCCGCACGCGTGACAGGAACGTGAGGGAGAACAAGCCCGCTATACAGCACGGGCGTCGCTTTCTAAAGCGCCAGGCGGAAAAAGCCGGACGGACGACATACCCTCTCAATGCAGGGGCCAGAGATTCAGAGTCACAGTGGAATTACAGTAAAGTTAATGTGAAGACCTGCAGGGGTGAAAGGCTTGGAAACACACTGTCTCATCTTGGTCTGTCACTTATCCAAACTCCAGGGAAACACGCACGCTGTTTCAGCCTTTTTATTTAGCATTCAAAGACAACGGGAGAAATCTCATACTCTAGAGCAGGGGTAGGGAACCCTGGCCCTCCAGTGCCAGAGACGGTCCTGGTTTTTGCTCCATCCAAAACCTATAACTACATAACTGGATTCATTTAAATTAATCAGGTGTAATGAATGCAGGTGACCGTGTGCTGGAGGCACTCAGAGTTTCACCATTCAGAACATTCTGGCTGTTAACCATCCATCAAACTGATCAAGCTCAGATGGAAGAAAAACCCGAAATGGACCGGCACTCCAGGACCAGGACTGCCTACCTCTGCTCAGGAATTGCACGTGATGGAAAAATTATTATTCTACTTTTACTGGACTTATTTCATGAGGACATTGCATTTAAATTTAAAGCCAAGTGAAAACTACAAACTGTGCCCTACAAAAAATCCATAAAATTAAGATTTTGAAAAATACAAATGAATGATATCGAGCTCAAAAGTGTACCCCAGTAACCAGGGTAACCATCAAACCTCAATAAAAATGTAATGCAAATAGTTTTAGTTACTCTTCCAGTTCTGTGTATATTTATTTTTATTGTCAGTAATCTGAACAAATAAACATATCTAAAAGGTTACATGCCCTAGCATGCCTCGTAAGTATATGCGAAAATATAAACGTACAACATATGCAGTATATGAATAGATACGTGTTTCTGCCTGACTGACTGCAAGTTGAAAGAGCGGCTCACTTTGTTACCGTGGGTGAAGCAGGTATGGGGGACACTGTCAAGCAAAGACAGGGGGGAAACACGTGTAAAAGTGTAAAATCTAAACTCTTGACGCGGTTCATTTGCTCCGTTCCTTTTTCGTTGTCCGCGACGTGCGCCAGTGAATGTGGTCGTCTGCAGTCGTCGCCGGATCGCGGGAAGGCCGTCCGAGCGTAAAGGAATTGCGATTGTAACAACGTGCGCGCCGATAAGCCCGTGCCAAAACTGAGGCTGAGCGATAAGCTCACAGTCTGACACGGCTGTGAGTCCCTGGGACTGATGGGGGGGTAATTAGAGGGGGTAAGGGGGGGGGGCTATCAGGCTTGGATCAGCTCCCATGGGGAAGTGAGATAAACACGTCCAGCTCTGCCATTATGCTCACTGCGCTTCAGTTATTAATTACTGCTTCCCTTTCATTGGTTCCTCAAATCACTTACTACAGAAACACACTCACCCGCGCACACACGTATACACACACACATATGCACACACGCTCACATGCATACACATATACCTATCAGGTGTAATGAACACACGCACGCACTCACACACACGCACACACATTCTGTGTAAAAATTATTTTTTGTGTGTGCGTGTGTGTGTTTGTGTACGTCAGTTTGTCAGCATGTGTGTGTGCGCGTGTGTGTGTGTGCATCAGTGTATCAGCGTGCGTGTGTGTGTGTGTGTGTGTGTGTGTGTGTGTATGTGTGTGTGGGTGGGTGTGAGACAGAAGTTGCAAATGACTACTTTGAAATGAACCACTGTAGGGAAAGTAAAATCTGTATTCCGGAAAGATCTCTGAATAAGAAGTCTTCACCCATAAACCAGAGTACATTTAGACATGTGACAGCAATGTAATTACCTTGTTGCCAGTCGGCCTAGACCAGAAAACTGTCTCTATTCATTTTTTTTATTGAGAATATTTTCATTTAGCTTCACTCACTCAAGGCCTGAATAACAATACTCCAAGAATAAAACCTATAACTCAGGACACCAGTTTATCTTGGGAATTCTTCTCACCTGCAGTTCAGTCCTCCCTCAGCAAGAGGGCAGTAGTCTACCCCTCCCCCTAGTAATCTACGTCAATCACTACTAATTGAACAAAGATGATGGTTGACAGTGTTTTGCAGTGTTCTCACAGTCACATGCTGCCTTCATTGCGTAGAACTGTAGATTTGCAGGCAGCAGACATTTATTGTTGGGCAGTAATGTTTTTTTCTTTGTCTTAGCAGTGGGAAGTAGACATACAAAAATGCAATTACATTACCTGCACAAATTTAGTTAAAATAAGACCTCTCATTAAAATGAAACAGTGTGAAGTGGTGTAGACTTATATAAAAAAATTTAAAAAAAGACTAAGGCATATGAACTCAAATTTAATTAAAATTCACGGTTTAAACGTAGATTTTGCCTTTAAATTTGATCATGGTCAGCTGTTTAACAGTCTCCTCTGCCCTCTGTAATTCTTTGGTGGCGATTAGTGTAAACTTGTCCAGAAGAAGAAACACATCATTTTGCATCAGCGGAGTATCACTTTGTCATCTGCGCAATATTTCGAACTAATTTTTTTTTAAACTCCCTGAGTACCGATGCAGTGCCTCGTCGGTGTGCCAGTCAGCTGGTAATTTGTAATCAGCTCGTTTGCAAGTACAGTACTCATCAAATCCTGGAACCCAGCGGCAGTTATGTCTGGATTTATGGCCAAGCCTGAACCGTGTTCCTCCATGCCATATGTGACTACAACCATAAATACTGTGTGCTAACTCTTTTGGGAAATTGTTAGCCCTAATGCTAGTTACATGTGTCTCATTAATAATAAAATATAATAAACAGACGGGGGACAAATTAAAGGAAAAAACAACATAAAGCGTCTTAGTAAGGTGTTGGGCCGCCACAAGCAGCCAGAACAGCTTCAATGCACCTTGGCATAGATTCTACCTCTAGTCTAGCATAGATTCTACAAGTCTCTGGAACTCTTCTGGAGGGATGGAACACCATTCTTACAAAAAAATCCTCTCATTTGGTGTTCTGATTACGGTGGTGGAGAGCAGTGTCTAACACATCGGTCCAAAATCTCCCACAGGCGTTCAATTGGGTCGAGATCTGGTGAATAAGAAGGCCATAGCATATGATTCACATCATTTTCATACTCATCGAACCATGACAAAATAAATAAATAGACAAAATAAATACTCAAGTAAAGTACAGATACGTGAAAAACGTACTTAAGTACAGTAACGGAGTATTTGTGCTTACGTTCCACCTCTGAAAGATTCAGAGCAACAGAGTTCTAGAACAGTGACTTAGAATTTTGAAAAAAAACATTCCAAAAAACCAACGTTTGAAAGGAAGGGTTAAAAAGGTGGGGTTGCTGGGTGGATGAGGGGTGAAGTCCCAGTCTCTCCACGGTGTTAAAATAGCCTCGGGGGAATTTGTGAGAACAACCTGAGCGCCTGCATTTCTAATAAAAGCGGAGGTGTCCTGGGACTCCCGCCAACTTCCCTTTTGTCGTTAAAAAGCGTCCCGAGTCTCGCGTCCCTCTGTCGCCAAGGTGAGGGGCGGAGTGAAGACGGCCTTGTTCACCGAGGGAAAATACAGACGGCGCTCGAAAACGCGTCACGGCACGCCGTCTAAAAATAAACCCGTCGGTGAAAACAACAAGAGGCTTGTGAAACGGGAAACCTCCAGGGTATTATTTTGGCTTTGGCTCGGGGTCTGTTTTTATTAAAAAAAATAGAAAGCAAAGAAAAGAAAAAGGAAAAAAAAATAGAATAAATGATTTTGTGTTCATCTGCGGTTTATTTTCAAGCATGAAAATTATGTGACAGCGTCTGTCATTAGCAGGAAATTTAGAGTCTGCGATGATTTCTCCGGTCTTGCGGAATGCTCTGGAAAAAAAAGGTGGTGTAATTACGGCGGCTGGCTGTTACCTCAGAGGTGCGTTCCCCCTCCTTTCCCGGGGTAGAGCGTTCGGCCTTAATGCTGCGTCACGTCACACTGTTTAAAACCGCCAAGCGAAGGGAAAGAAAATGTGGGGTATGGGGGGATTGGGGAGGGCAGGATTGTGTTCTTTTGCCCCTGGGGGGGAGTCTGCTAGTGAACAGCGATAGCTCATATAGCCTGTGTGTCTTAGCCAGCAGTCTCGCGGTTTAAACGTCCGCCCTGTGATTACGGGTCTGCGGCTGGCCTTCCCTGACCAAGGCTGTGGAGGAGCTGGAACATATTCGCTCATATACATAGGTCCCCCGTCCCATTGCACTCTGACCCCTTCAGGGCTGCTGTGGGGCTACTCACCCCATGTAGGGCCATGGTTCCTAGAGGGCAACTCAACCCAGGGTACTGAAGGGGTAACTCAAACCTCACCCTGGAGAGCCACAGTGCCTGCCAGGCAACTCAGACCTGATCCTGGAGGGCAACAGAGCCTGTAGGGCCTTCAACCCTGATCCTGGAGGGCAACAGCACCTGTAGGGCTCTTGATGAGCAAGCCCAGTCTGGAGGGCCGGAGCCCGCCCTGTCGCCCTCCCTCGCTCACGCTGTCAGGGATCCCCGGATGACAGGTTGCGGCGGGTGAACTCCCAGGGGGAGGAGCAGGGAAAGCCCAAGTTACCCAGTTACCCCAAACCCCCCCACCCAATTGCATGGGAGTGGGTCTGCCTCTCAGTATCTCCACACACACACACACACACACACACACACACACACACATGCACGCAAAACTACAGGCTCCCTCGTCTGGGTTGTGATGATGTCACTTGGGGCTACTAGGCCGGCCCATTTAAGGAATCGCTCGTCTCTCTGAAGGCTCCAGCCGTGGCCGACTGAGTCAGCCTCCTTAACGGTCCAGAGTCCTCCGGCCCCTTTCACTCTTTCCACCCCCTCACTTCCCGGCATGGACTCCTCCCGTGGATCCTCAAATATTTGAGGCGGTGTCACCTCGTCTGAGGACGTGGGTGTGGGCGTGTCGGTTTTAGCGACGTGGTGTCCGCCTCATCCTCCGCCTGAGCAAACAGAACCAACAACTGTCGCTCCGCATCTCCCCATTGCTCCCTGCACTCTTTCTCAAAATCCTCAGGGTGCCCCTCCTGTCTCCGAGGGTCACAGTCTGTACACACTCATTAATAACCCTTTAAAGAGTAGGTTTTTTTGGTCAGTGTTCTAGCCCTCACCAGTAGTGATTGTTACATCAGCATTGGAATGTTCAGTTAAGAACATTCTAATCACATAGTATTTGTGATCTTACACCTTAAAGGGTTGATGGACATTAACTCCTTTTTTTTCTTTTGTGGTAATTACAACCACCAGTAAAAAAACGAGACATTTTTATTATTGAAATGATTCATTATGACATTGGTAATTGGTAAAGACAAGATTGGTAATTGCTTGCTTTATATATATATATATATATATATATATATATATATATATATATATATATATATATATATATATAGTAAGTCTGTTTATTGCTGTTATTGTCAAGCTTGAGAAAAACAAATATCTAACATTATCTACCTGCCCCTCTCACCTACATGCATATATTGTGAAATTACTGCTTTTATTACCGTATAAGGATTTACTAATGGTTTTATGGGATTCAGTGTCACACGATTATAGAACGTATGATGAATTTATCTGTATATTTATTTGTATTTGAAGCGTGATCGTATTCATCTCTACAGTAACTGAATTTAATTAACCTGTTAAAAACCAATGAATTTGGGCAATGTGACTAATGACCATGATAAAAATCTCCTCTCAGCACCACATGATCTAAGTATTGATGATGATCATAATGTAATGTAATGATCACACACAGTCATTTATTCATTTATTTTTTCTCAGGTGTGGCACATACCCCAGGGGGGGTTTACCGGTTGTATTACTTTTCATTGCCTCCGTAGTCTGCACAGCGGAAACAGCCTGTACAGTCTGCACAGTGTGAAACAGCCTGTACAGCCTGTACAGTCTGCACAGTGTGAAACAACCTATATAGTCTGCACAGCGGAAACAGCCTGTACAGTTTGCACAGTGTGAAACAGCCTGTACAGTCTACACAGTGTGAAACAACCTATATAGTCTGCACAGCGGAAACAGCCTGTACAGTCTGCACAGTGTGAAACAGCCTGTACAGTCTGCACAGCGGAAACAGCCTGTACAGTGTCTGTCTATTTCTCAGACTTACCACTTCATCTCTCATCCACTACAGAACAGAATAAATTTGAATCTAATCCCTGAGCCGTCTTTTGCTGTATATGAGGCATGTAAAATGTGTTTGGAGATGTAACGGGCGAGTTATCGACAGCCGCCGCCGTAAACGTGTCAGCGTGTGTGGGGAATGGCTCATCTCCACGCTCTGAAACACGCACTCCCTGAAGAAAGAGAGGTGAATCAGTCATCCCACCACCCCCCCCCCCCCCCCCCCCCTTTCTTTGACTGGAAATGGAAAAGGAAAAAACAAAAAAAAAGTGTGATGAAAAAAGAAAGAAACAAAAAAAGAATTTGACACATTTTAGTTTTCCTCACACCCCGCTGCCATATACTTCCTGTTTTTCGGTGGCGAGGGCGATGCTTTCCGGTCGTTGGCATGTAAAACGCGCACACAAAACCCCAGAACTTACTTACTTAGGGGTTTGTACATGATTACGAACATCGCACTGCAGCACTGTTAAACCCTAAAAAATAACCACCAGCTGTAGTACACACAAATGGCCACTGGTGGCGCTGTGGTTTGTGATTTCGCACCATCGCACACGCGCAGAATGACTCCCGGTGAAGCCAGCGGTCACGGCGGTAATGTGCGCGGTCAGACCTGTCAGGTTATTTCAGCTTAGCACACCTGGGAGAGGGTATTTATACCTGTGACTGAGGATATACTCACCTGTATGACCTACCTGTATGACCTGTATGACTGGGCCTGTTTGCTCCTGCGGTTTTCCTGAATGTGAGCCCAGCTCTGTCTCTACCTGCCCTCAGCGGCGCGCGCCAGGCCTGCAGGATAGTCTCTTGTGGGGGGTGTCGCAGTGATGTAATCTGTAAAAGCACCGTCCACGTGCTCATAACGAGCCACAACGTTGGTGGACCTTTGTCGCATGTCTCTCCCTCTCTCTCGCTCCCCATTCTTCCTGTCTCTCTCTACACTGTGCTGTCTCTCCCTGTCTCTCGCTCCCCATTCTTCCTGTCTCTCTCTACACTGTGCTGTCTCTCCCTGTCTCTCGCTCCCCATTCTTCCTGTCTCTCTCTACACTGTGCTGTCTCTCCCTCTCTCTCGCTCCCCATTCTTCCTGTCTCTCTCTACACTGTGCTGTCTCTCCCTCTCTCTCGCTCCCCATTCTTCCTGTCTCTCTCTACACTGTGCTGTCTCTCCCTCTCTCTCGCTCCCCATTCTTCCTGTCTCTCTCTACACTGTGCTGTCTCTCCCTCTCTCTCGCTCCCCATTCTTCCTGTCTCTCTCTACACTGTGCTGTCTCTCCCTCTCTCTCGCTCCCCATTCTTCCTTTCTCTCTCTACACTGTGCTGTCTCTCCCTCTCTCTCGCTCCCCATTCTTCCTGTCTCTCTCTACACTGTGCTGTCTCTCCCTCTCTCTCGCTCCCCATTCTTCCTTTCTCTCTCTACACTGTGCTGTCTCTCCCTCTCTCTCGCTCCCCATTCTTCCTGTCTCTCTCTACACTGTGCTGTCCAATAAATAAAAAAAATATAACTAAAAAATAATAATCTCTCATCACGAGGAGACTACTACAATCTTTCCTTCTGCATCTCTCCTCTGCTATACCAGGGAGCTTAGCCTCACATATTTCCTTCTGCATCTCTCCTCTGCTATACCAGGGAGCTTAGCCTCACATCTTTCCTTCTGCATCTCTCCTCTGCTATACCAGGGAGCTTAGCCTCACATATTTCCTTCTGCATCTCTCCTCTGCTATACCAGGGAGCTTAGCCTCACATCTTTCCTTCTGCATCTCTCCTCTGCTATACCAGGGAGCTTAGCCTCACAGCTTTCCTTCTGCATCTCTCCTCTGCTATACCAGGGAGCTTAGCCTCACATCTTTCCTTCTGCATCTCTCCTCTGCTATACCAGGGAGCTTAGCCTCACAGCTTTCCTTCTGCATCTCTCCTCTGCTATACCAGGGAGCTTAGCCTCACAGCTTTCCTTCTGCATCTCTCCTCTGCTATACCAGGGAGCTTAGCCTCACAGCTCTGGGTAAAAAGCTAACAGAAAGGTAAACATATTCCGGCTTTGAAAACCGAGGTTGGAGTTACCTGCAGTTCCGTCAGAGCAAGGCGAGTGTTGCAGAGAAAATACAAAGTATCAATTACACTCAGACTAAGGAGCATCTGAACGGGTGAAGTAAAGTGGCACTGTGACTTGCCTCGGTCAACACCTCGACCGATACGACTGCGACTTGGGTTCTCTTGATCTGGTCTGATACTCCTGGGACTGCTTTTGGTATAAATCTATACTGGCACTACTAGGACTTGAGCTCTCATGGTCTGCATCTAGACTGAGACTAAAATGACACGGACTGTCGTGGTCTGCATCATAACTGAAACTAATGATTGATTATTCCCTATTGGGTTTACATCCCTTTAGTGCTGTTTTTTTTACAGACTTCAGACTTAACAGACAAATAAGAATGCCATTTCAGAGGAAGAGAGCCAGTGAGAGCCATGTCAGGTATGCCAGACACGCCCCTCTGTGATACAGGTATGCCAGACACGCCCGTTTCTGATACAGGTATGGCAGACACGCCCGTTTCTGATACAGGTATGCCACCGGCATGGTTCTTAGAGAAGTCTTCCCAGACTGATCCACCGGGGGTGGAGAACTGTACGTCATACAAACAGGCTATTTTTAGACCGACTGCTTATTGGGCGTCACTACTGAGTGATGTCACCAAATCACAGCACGGGCACCTCACACGGGCGTCCGGTTACACAGCCATCCGAAATGAGAAAGAGAGAGACAGAGAGAGAGAGAGAGAAGCAAACAATCATCTCACACAGACCTGAGAACATGGTCACAGAGCCTTGGGGGGGTTAACAGGGAAGAGACAAGCGACTGTGTGAAGTTTCACAGAAACGCCCGTCCTCCTTTACATGACGGGGAGCATAAACCTAGCGCAAATATTTTTAAGGATATAATAAAGCATGTGTTTCCTACTTGCTAAAATATCTGTACAATGTTACTAGTTGCTGAGCGATTGCACGTTGCACGAGTTACAATTTAAAACCGAAAACAAAAACATAGAACACTCTGCCATGTGATCCTTGCACAGCACACTGAGAAGAGGCCTGAGAATGAGGGCCTATATTGTGTCCAAATTCACAGAAAATATAATGAACAGCTGGCAATGAGTTGAGATGCTTTCACGGCTGAGCCAATGAACCATGGGAGTTTGAGGCAGTAGAAACATGTACATAGCTTGCCACGCTGCCTTTGAAGATTAAGTATAGCCTACAAAAAAACCATCTCAGGACATCATATTGACGCACCAACATACCTGGACTGCAAGGTCAAGAAACCTGATTTTGAAATTCAGCTGAAACGTCATTCAAAATGTCAGAGTTTGCATTGTTATCCACGGTCCTCATTTCACTAGCAATGTGCAGAGCAAAATTGTCGACTGAACGATTTAGTTAGTGATGTGTTCAGTTGAACGTTTCGGTTAGTGATGTGTTCAGTTGAACGATTCGGTTAGTGATGTGTTCAGTTGAATGTTTCGGTTAGTGACGTGTTCAGTTGAACGATTCGGTTAGTGACGTGTTCAGTTGAACGTTTCCGTTAGTGACGTGTTCAGTTGAACGATTCGGTTAGTGACATGTTCAGTTGAACGTTTCCGTTAGTGACGTGTTCAGTTGAACGATTCGGTTAGTGACATGTTCAGTTGAACGATTCGGTTAGTGACGTGTTCAGTTGAACGATTTGGTTAGTGACGTGTTCAGTTGAACGATTTGGTTAGTGATGTGTTCAGTTGAACGTTTCGGTTAGTGATGTGTTCAGTTGAACGATTCGGTTAGTGATGTGTTCAGTTGAATGTTTCGGTTAGTGACGTGTTCAGTTGAACGTTTCCGTTAGTGATGTGTTCAGTTGAACGTTTCCGTTAGTGACGTGTTCAGTTGAACGATTCGGTTAGTGACATGTTCAGTTGAACGATTCGGTTAGTGACGTGTTCAGTTGAACGATTTGGTTAGTGACGTGTTCAGTTGAACGATTCGGTTAGTGACGTGTTCAGTTGAACGATTCGGTTAGTGACGTGTTCAGTTGAACAATTCGGTTAGTGACGTGTTCAGTTGAACGATTCGGTTAGTGACGTGTTCAGTTGAACGATTCGGTTAGTGACGTGTTCAGTTGAACGATTCGGTTAGTGACGTGTTCAGTTGAACGATTCGGTTTGTGACGTGTTCAGTTGAACGTTTTGGTTAGTGATGTGTTCAGTTGAACGATTCGGTTAGTGACGTGTTCAGTTGAACGATTCGGTTTGTGATGTGTTCAGTTGAACGATTCGGTTAGTGACGTGTTCAGTTGAACGATTTGGTTAGTGACGTGTTCAGTTGAACGATTCGGTTAGTGACGTGTTCAGTTGAACGATTCGGTTAGTGACGTGTTCAGTTGAACGATTCGGTTAGTGACGTGTTCAGTTGAACGATTCGGTTTGTGACGTGTTCAGTTGAACGTTTTGGTTAGTGATGTGTTCAGTTGAACAATTCGGTTAGTGACGTGTTCAGTTGAACGATTCGGTTTGTGATGTGTTCAGTTGAACGTTTCGGTTAGTGATGTGTTCAGTTAAACGTTTCGGTTAGTGTTGTATTCAGTTGAACGTTTCGGTTAGTGATGTGTTCAGTTGAACGTTTCGGTTAGTGATGTGTTCAGTTGAACGTTTCGGTTAGTGACGTGCTCAGTTGAACGTTTCGGTTAGTGATGTGTTCAGTTGAACGATTTGGTTAGTGACGTGTTCAGTTGAACGATTCGGTTTGTGATGTGTTCAGTTGAACGTTTCGGTTAGTGATGTGTTCAGTTGAATGTTTTGGTTAGTGACGTGTTCAGTTGAACATTTCGGTTAGTGATGTGTTCAGTTGAATGTTTCGGTTAGTGATGTGTTCAGTTGAATGTTTCGGTTAGTGACGTGTTCAGTTGAACGTTTCGGTTAGTGATGTGTTCAGTTGAATGTTTCGGTTAGTGACGTGTTCAGTTGAACGTTTCGGTTAGTGATGTGTTCAGTTGAATGTTTCGGTTAGTGATGTGTTCAGTTAAACGTTTCGGTTAGTGTTGTATTCAGTTGAACGTTTCGGTTAGTGATGTGTTCAGTTGAACGTTTCGGTTAGTGATGTGTTCAGTTGAACGTTTCGGTTAGTGACGTGCTCAGTTGAACGTTTCGGTTAGTGATGTGTTCAGTTGAACGATTCGGTTAGTGACGTGTTCAGTTGAACGATTCGGTTTGTGACCTGTTCAGTTGAACGTTTCGGTTAGTGATGTGTTCAGTTGAACAATTCGGTTAGTGACGTGTTCAGTTGAACGATTCGGTTTGTGATGTGTTCAGTTGAACGTTTCGGTTAGTGATGTGTTCAGTTGAATGTTTCGGTTAGTGACGTGTTCAGTTGAACATTTCGGTTAGTGATGTGTTCAGTTGTATGTTTCGGTTAGTGATGTGTTCAGTTGAATGTTTCGGTTAGTGACGTGTTCAGTTGAACGTTTCGGTTAGTGATGTGTTCAGTTGAATGTTTCGGTTAGTGACGTGTTCAGTTGAACGTTTCGGTTAGTGATGTGTTCAGTTGAATGTTTCGGTTAGTGATGTGTTCAGTTAAACGTTTCGGTTAGTGATGTGTTCAGTTGAACGTTTCGGTTAGTGATGTGTTCAGTTGAACGTTTCGGTTAGTGATGTGTTCAGTTGAACGTTTCGGTTAGTGACGTGCTCAGTTGAACGTTTCGGTTAGTGATGTGTTCAGTTGAACGTTTCGGTTAGTGATGCGTTCAGTTGTAAATTCTCAGGAATCTGCTGGAGCTCTTTCATATTTTCAGCAGACTCTAAGGAGTTGAGAGTTTGCACTGCAGTGTTTAAAGTGTGTATTTGACCCAGATCTGTTAGGCGCACACTCACGCCTGTGAGTTCAGACCTTTCTACTTTTATCCGGCACCAGTCCAGTTTGCTTCACGAGCCCATCATAAATCTCCTGACCGCACAAAATCGCAGAATAACATTGTAACTGTGAGTGTTTCCGTAGCTCTCCCCCTCCGCCGTGTCTGGTGATGAGGCGTGCGCGTGTGTGTGTGAGTGTGCGTGCGTGTGTGCACGCCGTGGTCCAGACCTCAACACCTCACACACACACTAGGCCCATTTGAGTCACTGGCGCCTGGGTCTTCGAGGATGTCCGGTTGGACTCCGCCTGTCTGTGCCGCCCTGTCCGACAGGCCCTCCCGTTGATGGTTGTGGTCACGGTTGGGGTATCACCGGGACCATGCGCTTATTCACCACTCAAACCCCCGCTGTGTGTTTCCACAGGAATGAATGAGGGAGGTGATTGAGCTGAGATTCAAACACACGGTCCTCATAGTGACCGCACTGAGACCTGAGCTGAGATTCAACACACACGGTCCTCATAGTGACTGTGCTCAGAACTGAGCTGGGATTCACACACACGGTCCTCATAGTGACTGTGCTCAGACCTGAGCTGGGATTCACACACACGGTCCTCATAGTGACTGTGCTCAGAACTGAGCTGGGATTCACACACACGGTCCTCATAGTGACTGTGCTCAGAACTGAGCTGGGATTCACACACACGGTCCTCATAGTGACTGTGCTCAGACCTGAGCTGGGATTCACACACACGGTCCTCTTAGTAACCGCACTGAGACCTGAGCTGAGATTCAACACACACGGTCCTCATAGTGACTGTGCTCAGAACTGAGCTGAGATTCAACACACACGGTCCTCATAGTGACTGTGCTCAGAACTGAGCTGAGATTCACACACACGGTCCTCATAGTGACCGCACTGAGACCTGAGCTGAGATTCACACACACGGTCCTCATAGTGACTGTGCTCAGACCTGAGCTGGGATTCACACACACGGTCCTCTTAGTGACTGCACTGAGACCTGAGCTGAGATTCACACACACGGTCCTCATAGTGACTGTGCTCAGACCTGAGCTGGGATTCACACACACGGTCCTCATAGTGACTGTGCTCAGACCTGAGCTGAGATTCACACACACGGTCCTCTTAGTGACTGTGCTCAGACCTGAGCTGGGATTCACACACACTTAAATAAGATTAAGAAGCATTATTGAACAGGATGTTCAGGGGACCGCAAGTGATGTTTTGTCTATTTTAGCTCCTCCCTGGCAACAAGACGTGTATCCAGAGATTTAAAAAAAAAAGAAAAAAAAACATGACAACAAAACAGTTTTAATGATGAATGGAAAGAGGCACACACACACACACACACACACGTTTTGGGACAGGAAATTGAGTAGGTGAACAGAAGACGTGACCGATTATATGATTAGAGAGATCACAGATTATAAAATAAGAGATCACAGATTAAGGTGGCGGTCTTCCTCTCTGCTGCAACAGAGTCAGTGCCGGGGTCCAAACCAGAATATTAATGTACCTCTTGCCCCTGGAACATAAATGAATAAAACCACACAGGGAGGAACAACGAATGGGTCATATTCATAAAGACACGTAGAGTATGTGGGCCGATCCCCAATCAAAACATGATCTGATATTTTAGCTACATTCCACAATGGGAACAACATCACTTGTGCCTGTATGCATGCATTGTAACGTTCTATTGTGGTCTAATTTATGAGTGAATCAGTGTTGGTGTAGCTATGTGACTAATTAGCTGATCGAGCCAGTGTAACTATTGGCAGCCAAAACCTGCATATACACCGGCCCGCGAGGCCTGGAGTTGCCCATCCCTGGGCTAAAGGGTGAAACTGATCCGAGGTCAGCCCACATACTCTAAGTGTCTTTATGAATATGGCCCATTCATTGTTCCTCCCTGTGTGGTTTCATTCCAGGGGAACATAAAAAATCACGGGCTATTAAAATCATTTATAGCCCTTAATGCAAAAGGTCAGAATATTGGTGGAAAGGTGGAAAGTCCGGGTTCAGAAAGTAAAAAGTCCGCCCCAGTATTTTGTTCCAATCACCTGTGTTTGCTAATTAGCACAATTCTTCAATTCTCACATGGCAGGATGTTTTACTTTCGTGGACTTTTCACCTCTGAGAATATGGAAGGGGAAGCTACTGCTAGATGAGCACCCCGACTCTGCGCCATTTTATGAATCAAAACCACGGCATGCTTTTATTGTTGAGTAAAATTATACAATGCCTTTATTACACGGCAGATTCTGCTGATTAATGGGCTTCAGCAAGGCCTTCACCAAATGACGTGAGTAGACGTACTCACCACGACCTCCTACAGGGTGTGAAAGTAACACCCGCCGCCAGCCAAATGCTGGTAAGATTTTGATTGTGGCTTGTACGATTTTTACTCTAGCAGCCACTTTGGCTGGTAACCAACCCGGTTGTGTTATATTGTCAAAGCTAATGTGGCTGGTAAAATGTTGAAAATGGCTGGTGATTTTTAGAATCCGCAAGCCACTCTGGCCAGTGGGTGAAAAAGCTAATTTCATACCCTGACCCCCTATATCAGGGCTGTCAAACTCAAGTCAAGGGCCGCAGTGTCTGCAGGTATCTGTGGTTTCCTTTCAATCAGCAGCCAATTAAGGCCTTGCCTTTCAGCCAATCAATGACTTAAATGTATCACTTGTGCTAAAACATACTGAAAAACCCGGAAGATACTTTGGCCCCCAAGGACTGGCGTTTTGAAACCCCCGCTCAATATCGAAGAGCACCTCCTCTTATTGCACCTCCTCTTATTGCACCTCCTCTTATTGCTCCTTAGCATTCATCGCTGTTATTGCATAACTCCACTCCCTTTTTCCCAAATAAAATCATCCAGGTTGGACGCAGCACAGCATGAAAATAAAGATGCCGTCAGGTTGAGTATTTTTCTGCAAACGGAGCGGTTTTCATACGAACTGACAGCAGCGCCACGGCGCGGGTAGTTTGGCAGTCGCGGTTTGATGATGTCACCCGGGTGGCTGAGTGGGTGTCTCGGGGCGACGGCTACAGTGTCCCATTCCGTCTCCCCTGTGTCACGTACCTCACTGTGGGCTGTCCCCAGAAAGAGGCCCCCCCCCCCCTCTCCTTTGACACCCCAACCAGCTCCGCTTCGCACGAACATCCATTCGCGCGGCCACAGAATTAGAATAATCACAGACTTTATTCTGCCCCACGCCTCAAGAAAGGCCCGCTGGAGGAGGGAGAAGTACCCTGTGAAAACCGCTGGGATTGAATAAGGGAAAGACCTGGTCATGCACAGAATTCGGTGATTGCAGTAACTACTGTACAGCAGCATGGTGCCAGAGCCAAACCTTCATGTGTGTGCTTCATGTGTGTGCTTCATTCCTGAGGGACTGTTATTTAGCCCCGCCTCCCCTCTCAGAGGCAATGTGGGAGCTGATCTTACGTAGATTTGTTCTCTTATAGACCTGATAGAGATCCAGTCCAGGTCTTATACAGATCTGATCTCTTACAGACCTGATAGAGATCCAGTCCAGGTCTTATACAGATCTGATCTCTTACAGACCTGATAGAGATCCAGTCCAGGTCTTATACAGATCTGATCTCTTATAGACCTGATAGAGATCCAGTCCAGGTCTTATACAGATCTGATCTCTTACAGACCTGATAGAGATCCAGTCCAGGTCTTATACAGATCTGATCTCTTATAGACCTGATAGAGATCCAGTCCAGGTCTTATACAGATCTGATCTCTTACAGACCTGATAGAGTTCCAGTCCAGGTCTTATACAGATCTGATCTCTTACAGACCTGATAGAGATCCAGTCCAGGTCTTATACAGATCTGATCTCTTACAGACCTGATAGAGATCCAGTCCAGATCTTATACAGATTTGATCACTTACAGGCCTGATAGAGATCCAGTCCAGGTCTTATACAGATCTGATCTCTTACTGACCTGATAGAGATCCAGTCCAGATCTTATACAGATCTGATCACTTTCAGGCCTGATAGAGATCCAGTCCAGGTCTTATGCTGGCGATCTTGAGGCTGGGATCTAGGGAAGGTTATTTACAGATCCAGCCCAGATCATGCACATCAGACAGACATTACTGTAGTTATGTTTATTTACATGTGCGCCTTATTTAGAACAACTTGTAAGGCGGTATGACAAGGTAAATGGCATCATGCAAAATCACAAAACCATCAAGAACAAGTCTGTAACATCAAGCTGATAAGCAGATCTAAAATGGAAAGGCTGAGAGGACTGGTATTACACTATATAGACATGTTAGGCTGTGCATGTTACTGTCCTATACTGGTCCACAAAGAGCAGATTCATTTTGGGATTTCATTCCGATTTCACCTCTCAATAATTGTAATAATAATAATTATATTATGATTAGTAGTCACATTATGTTCCACTGTGTAGAACCCAAATCACCGTTGCCGCCGGAATTTCCCCAGGTTACATCATGTGGAACATTCTGGAACACTGACTGGCTTACATGGCTTCCATGGCAACAGAGCATTTCAGAATTTCTGAAACCTGACCATTTTAACCAAGGAACAGTGAATTAAAAGCAGGGAGAGTCAGTTACACACACACACACACACACACACACACACACACACACACACACACACACACACACACACACACACACACACACACACACACGCACACACACACACACACACACACATCACATTGAGTTTTGGAGACTTCTTCCTTATGGAAATGGAATATACTGGGAACTATTTTAAATATGTAGGCTTTATGGAAAATGGATAAATACACACAAATTAATTTAAAAACAAATTTCAAAGGGCCAGTATCATGTATATTATTTGCTGGTATATTGTGAAATGCTGAAATATCTTTTCTGATCCTGATAATTAATTTTATTTCATCATAATCCATCTTCTTAATGGTTTAAATGTCTTACTGGGACATCCTGCTAGAATTACACCAATCACATCCTCAGACTGTTGATTTAGTCTAATCAAAAGCAGCCATTTCAGCACGCCCTCTGCCTTCCACCAATCAAAAGGAGCCATTCTACCACAGCCCCCTGTCTTCCACCAATCACAAGAAGCCATTATAGCACGGCCCCTGCCCTTCACCAATCACAAGCAGGAATGCTAGCATGGGCCCCTGGCCTCAACCAATCACACGCAGCCATTCCAGCACGACCCCTGCCCTCAACCAATCACAAGCAGCCATTTCCAACTTCAGCCGTACACTAATTGCACTGACACTCGGTTGGTTTTTCTTTTGCAAGGTTCGCTTCCCTCGAGGCGCGCTCTCGAACCCCGGGCGCGGAGTTACACCCCTTTAATGTCCCTCTTCTCCTGCCGCTGATTAAGACTCTCAGAGGAGGTTATTGAGAGTGTCACTCATTCTGCTCCGCACACGTTTCCGCCCCACAGGGACACCCTCTCCCTTCTTTCTTCCTTTCTTTCTTTCTTTCGTTCAGTCTTTTTCTCTCTTGTGGAAAGCGTGCGGCCAATGAGAGGCGCTGCTGGGCCTCTGGCAGGATTTCCGCCGGTTTACGGTATAATGTCGTTGTTTTGGCTGCTTGGAGGAAGATCTACTTTCTGTAAACATCAGGCTTCATTAGTCATCTACCCAGGAAGTGTGAGCAGTAGGATGTATTACTTCAGTGACTTCTTTTAAATCACTTCTTAAAGCCCATTTTTATAGACTTGCTTTTATGTGATGTCGTCTTTTTATTGTTTTATCGTCTTTCTATTGTCTTTTATTTTTTATCTGAACTCAATCTTAATTTTATTTTACTTTTATTCCATTATTTTATTTATTTTACTTTGCTTTTCTTCCTATGATTTTACCATTATTTACTTGAATCTTTTCCACCTCTGTCCTATGAATTTAATCCCGGTTTCATTGCCTTTTAAATTCATGATCTGAGTATTCTGCTTTTATTTTGTCAGTCAAAGCACTTTGTAAACTGTGTTTTTAAAGGTGCTATATAAATAAAGTTATTATTGTTAAGAAATAAATAACAATATATTGGCATGTATTGTAAACTATACAGTCTGTTGACTCCGTGTGTTCATATTTGTTATTCAGTATGATTTGATTGATTTGATTTTTATTGTTTGCACATAAAGAGGATCATGTAGAAAAAACTTTTAAACATTGAGGAATACAAATGAGAAAGGTGAGGTAAAGAAGGGCTTATAGAGAGACCTCACCAGTCATAGTAGATTAAAACTAAATTGAGAAAAATATTTAAGGGTGCGTATCAATTAAAAGGACAGGAAATAATAGTAGAAATTATGATAATGAAAATTATATCAAAACAAAGAAAGAAAAGGAATTAGAAAATAGAAGGATAAAGAGGAGAGGATAGAGGATATAGAGAGTGTATTCTGCAGTATATGGGAAATGTAGTTTTTATTGAGTAAAGGAGTTTCTGTAGAACTGCTGTATCAGAGGAGCTGGCATCCACCCAACCCTGCAATCTCTTGAGGTGACCTGTGCCCTACAGTTTATTTTATTATTTTATTATATTTGTTATAGGGGGCTTATTTCAGACAGTGGGTGTGGCCAGACGTGACATGATTAAAACGGTCTCGATTGGCCCGTAACTTAACTTTTGGGGGTTTGGATTTCACCTAAAAAAAATCAACCATCAAACTCAATTTACGATGGCGACGGTGAGCGCGGAGCCGCTAACTTCCCCCTTTAATACCAGTGGACTCTGGCGCGAGACCATATAACGTTGCATTTTAATTCGACACAAATCACATGTGAAGCAAATGTGCTATAAGTTATACAGTCTGCGGTGCCTGGAGTGGCTGGTATTTCGTCTAAACAGGAGCGTTAGAAAAACATGTTTTTTTTTTTTCGTTTTAATTATTGAGGCAGCGAAAATGGCTTCCTCTTCTCGCCTGACTGTTCAGGGTTGGACGGGGCTGGTCTGCAGACTGCAGGCTGCCTCTCACAGCGGTAGGAAGATTTGTTTCCCTCTCTTACATATCCTTTTAAAACTCTTTTTTTAACCAAACCAGTCTCTCCTTCTCAAGACATCTCTCAGTCAAGTGGATTTTAGTATTAGATGATATCAAAATCGATGGCCACACTTTAAACAAAAGTGTGTTCGAGGTTGGGGGAGTGGCAGGTTAGTGGCCTTTAGCAACTGAGAGAGGATGGAAGGATGAGAGAGAGAGAGAGAGAGCAGAACGTGTGCATATGCGTGTGTATCTGTGTATATTGGCTTGTCTGATGGCCTTCTCTGTTTCTAACGCTTTTGGCAAAGCTGTGTAATGTCATGTCAATAAAGCACCTGAAAATTAAATAAAAAATGAGAGAGGGAAAGAGAGAGGGAGAGGGTGAAAGAGAGAAAGCAGGACAATGATGAGGGAGCGATGGAGTGAGAAGGGAGACAGGGGAGGTTGAGAGAGACTGAGGAAGAGATAGAGGGAGGGAGAGATAGGGAGAGAGAGAAAGAGAGAGAGAGAGAGGGGAGGTTGAGAGAGACTGAGGAAGAGATAGAGGGAGGGAGAGATAGGGAGAGAGAGAAAGAGAGAAAGAGAGAGATAGAGAGAGAGACGGGGGAAGGGTGGTTGCAGATCCTTTGCTGTTGTTCCCTCCTAAGGAAACTAGTGCATTAAAGCTGTGGTTTCTGCTCCGCCAGGGCTCGAGCGGCTTGGATCCGCCCGCTTAAGCAACCGGTCCCGCCGGGCCAGCGGGAAGGTTTTGGAAGAGCGCAAAGTTGAGCAAACACATCAGAGTCAGGAGCAATTCCACTCAGTCAACTCACAAAAGGAAGTCGAGCTCAATTCATGCATTTGAAAAAATAGAATCCTTGTCGAACATCGTAGCCATTTTTTTTTTCTCCCATTCATGAATTGAATTTCAGTTCATTTTGTGAATCGACTGCATTGAAAACGGAATTGTCCCCCCGAACCGGGAGCCTGATCGCTCCAGAGCCACACACACAGGTTAACTGTCTGTTTGTTATAGTTTATAATAGTATTTAGAATAGAAGTGTAGTATAGCTGATTTACCCACAGCTTACTGTGAACTACATTCAACGTACATTACTAGGGATAGCTGCTACATTATGGGAAGGATGTGCTTTGTCTTATCTGTTCTGTAGTTACTTCGATGACGTTTCTGTATGCACTTTGTCGCTTTGGATTAAAGCGTCTGCTAAATGACTGTAATGTAATGTAATGTTAATGACCTTTTGATCAGAATAGTACAGAAATCCCCAGTTCCTCTGCAGTAACAGCACAGAAGCTTTTACTTTCGGCATTGGTCCAAGTTTTTTAAAACTTTTTTTTTTGTTGCCTTCTTCCCTCCCTCCATCCCCCTCCTCTTCTCTCTTTCCCTCTCTCCCCCCTCTCTCTCTCTCTCTCTGTCTCATTCTCTCCCTCTCTCTCATTCTCTTTTACTAATTCTCCCAATCTCTCTCTCGGTCTCACTCTTTCATTCTCTCCATCTCTCTCTTTAATTATCTCTCACTCTCTCTCGCTCCCTCTCTCTCTCTCTCTCTCTCGCGCTCCCTCTCTCTCTGTGTTTATGCAGACGGGTCTCAGAGTCAAAGCTGGTTATCGGTGGCAGAGGCTCAGGCTGGCTTTGGGTTTGGAGCGCCGCTGTGCTTGTGTTGGCCCCTGATGAACTTAGCCGTGCGAAGAAGTGTGTGTGTGTGTGTGGGGGGGGGGGGGGGGGGGGGGGGAGAGAGAGAAGGAGGGCGAGAGAGAGAGAGATATAGAGAGAGAGAGAGAGAGAGAGAGAGAGAGAGGGATGGACAGACTGCTGCTGCTGAGCAGAGGAGGTTAGAGAAACAGACAGACAGAAATAAAGGGACAGAAAGACACAGAAAAATACATGGAATATGACAAATAAATATGGAGTTAGAAAGAGAAGGATATGAGAGAAATTTGGCAATATTAACGTTTGTATTTCATACCAATAAAGCACTTGTAACTGAGCTGAGAGACTTTTTCTAACAGGCTTTTATCACGGAGTCCGAAACAAGGCTTATGAGAGCTGGGAACACCAGTGCATGCCGGGATAGCTCCAAGATGGAGGAGTCCCTCTCCATTTTTCGTCACCACGACAACCGAAAAAATCCAAACAAACAAACAAACAAAAACATAAAAGAAACAGGAACTGGCCAAGGGACGTCAGCGGCAACGTGGTAACGCACAGTGACAGGGGTAATCCTCTGAGCCACGTGCACGGCATTGTGGGATACTGTGGGCGCAGAGCGCCAGACCAAAAAGAAAAAAAGAAGGAAAAAGTCCATGGATTTTAATATACGCACAGGGGAGGTTATAAAGGTGGGCTTGTGTTTCCTAAAACAGGATAATCTTGGCCAAAAACAATCTTTAAGAGCGCCGGGTGAATGTTTTCATTGTTTTTCTTCTACAGAGCTGCTGTGGGTTTGTTTTGCTTCCTGGCCAGTGGTGTGGGTTCCTGAGGTTGGAGAGAGCGCTGTTCTGTGGCACGGTGGGTCTGTGTGGTAGCGTGTGTTTGGATACCTTTCCCCTGAGTGGTGCCGTGTCGCGCTTGTAGTCACTGCGTGAGGGACCCCTTCTGCTGCGCATGGTACATCTGCAAATGCAAATGCGCTAAGACAAATGCATTTGAATCCATCATATTGACTTATCATGTGACTTAGTTAAGCGCTGCATAAATGACAGAACCGCGGAGGTGATATCAGAACGACAGTCATTGGCTCACTGTGCTGTCATTCTAACCCTTTAGGCCGTCATTGGCTCACTGTGCTCTCATTCTAACCCTTTGAGGTGTAAGATCACAAATGTGTGATTAGAATGTTCTTAACTAAACATTCTAATGCTGATGTAACAATCACTACTGAAAGCAATGAAGTTCTAGAACACTGACTTAGAATTTTTGAAAAAACATTCTAAAAAACCTACTCTTCAGAGGGTTAAGTGTCTAATTAGGAGAAAGCCCACGGCACAAATCAGGCCTAAAACTGCCAGCCGCCGTTCCCCCCCGACCCAGCCCACACCGAGGCTGTTAGTCCTCATCACCTACGACTGGTAAATGGGTGATTTATGGCTCAGATCGGCCTCTCTCTCTCTCTCTCTCTCGCTCTCTCCTTGCGGTGAGCGCTGTTGCTTATCCAATCAGCCAGAGCAGCTGGGATGTCTCCATGTTTGTACCTCGTTTTGGGGTGAAAGGTCAAAGCAAGCCCCGTCTCATGAGGTTGTGAACAAGTGTGCAGGCTGGCTGACCGCTCTGCTATTGGCTGTAAAGAGAGGAGGACTCTGCTTTTCCATTGGCTGTACAGAGGGTTTTGCTTTTCCATTGGCTGTAGAGAGCACAGAGAACAAACTGAGGAACATGCCTTGTTTAAACATCCTTTTTTATGTGATAATACTGTATATCCGACTTGTTGACAAATGTGATGTGTTGTATTTGATGATTGTGGTCTAAACACAAATGGTTGTGACACACAGAACAGTGAATACAGAGAGTCAGACTGAACACAGAATGCAGAACACAAAGAATGCAAAATACCGAGAAATAAGAACACATAGAACACAGAACAGAGAGAATGTAGAACACAGAGGCTGTATCCCAAACCGCATACTTCCATGCTCCGAGCACGCATAGCGAGCACGCATCCATCTTGGAGTGTGAGTCCAAAAAGTGCCGGAGCACGGAGCACGGATAAAATACCCGGATGCATGCTCCGTTTGGTCAAAATTCGAAGTATGCGTGCTCCAACCAGAAAAACATCCCATCATTCCTTTCGAGAAAAAGGTCAAGAGACTCAAGACCAAAAATTTACTATCGTAATGGAGGATGAGAATATTGACGGTGCCTCTCCCGAGGCTTTCTACAAATGTAAGTCATTTCAACATTTTTATATGAACATTTTCACAAGTTTGAAAACATCTGGCACAGCACTATTTTTGTTAGTGTTTACTTTTAATACTGAGCTAGCTCAATAATTAAGATAACCTCTTTTTCCAGCTAGTTAGCTTTCGTTATGTAAATTGCAATGCAATTTGCTCGGTAACAGCTAGCTAGCTAGGTAACGTTCGCTAACATTAATGACAGTAGGCTACTAACGTAATATCTATATTAGCCAGATAATGGCGTTAGTCGTAGATATAGCTATTCCGAAGCACGAAGCATTATTTAATATTCGTATTCGAATTTATTCCCATATGCTATAACTGACTTGCTAGCTAGCTGGATATCAACCCACTGACTAGCAAGCGTCGCACTAGTTACCGTTAGTTAACTTCGCTATAACACTAACATCACTTGTGTTTAATGCTAGCCCATGTTAATATTTGGTATTGATGCATTATATTTTCTGGTTTTCCATTTGTGACACTAGGGACATAATGTTACGTGTGTAGCCCCAGCCATGGTCCCTCTTGTTGGGGAGCATCTCAACGAGTGCACGGATTGCCCGTCGGGATAAGCGGAAGACTGGCTGGAGATCCTGGTCGTCAACAAAATATTTGGCAAGGATGGGGACATTGACAATGACCCTGCCATAGGTTGCAAGGCTCTCTCCCTAGAGACAAATTTCCCAAGTTAATAAATACTCTGCCTAACTTCAGTGCGTCTGTCTATTTGTGTAGTATTGACACCTAGTGGTTCAGATTGGAAACTTAAACGGGGAAAACTACATTAGGAGTTTGTAAATGAATAAAGTGCTACAATGTGAATGAACAGCACAATATGCGATGTAAAATAATAATTTTCATATACATTTAAGTTTAATGATATGTAATGTTAACCAGTGTAGCTAGCTAGTCGACTGTATAAGACAACCTACGTCGGTGCTGGCAAGCGCAATTGTTCTACGAAGAGAAGCCCTCCTCTTCACCCCACCTCTCCGGATGGCTTGCTTTCGTCGGATGCCGTTTTAAATAATGATCCGCCGTCTAATTCTGGCAGCAGCCCGTCTTTTCTCCGTTTCAATGGAAAACCACCCCAGAAGCAACACCACCGCCACAAACATGGCTCCATTTCTACTAACTGCGTACCCAGTTGTTCACGCTCTGGTAAACAGCGCGAAAATAATCAAAACACAGACGATTGCTTACAATGCGAAGACTATTTTATTATGGGGTTGATTGTTTACTTAAAGGTATCCAATGATGTAATGAATAGGCTGTCTTCCTAGCCATCATTGCTTTCCACTGACTTTTCTGGAATAAGAACGCTAGCAAAAAGGATAATTCAACTGTTGCGGATATTGCTGGTTATATCACAAATGTATAATATAATAACAGCCGATACAGTACAATGCCAGCGAACGACGTTATGCCTCTCAGGTTTACCCTACTTACTCGTCCGCATTTCCCGATAGCTACGGGAAAGGTTAAAGGTTATAGGTCGCCACGAAGTGCGTTCCACGACTGTGCAAAACTGCAACCGTACTTCCATGCTCCAGAGTGCGAACTCCCAAACCTTGAGTGCGCACTCGGGAGCACGGTAGTGCGGAGCATGGAAGTATGCGGTTTGGGATACAGCCAGAGAGTAAGAGAGAACACAGGACAGAGAGAACGCAGAACACAGAGAATGTAGAACACAGGGCGTAAGAGAGAACACAGAACAGAGAGAATGTAGAACACAGAGAGTAAAAGAGTACACAGGACAGAGAGAATGCAGAACACAGAGAATGTAGAACACAGGACGTAAGAGAGAACACAGAACAGAGAGAATGTAGAACACAGAGAGTAAAAGAGTACACAGGACAGAGAGAATGCAGAACACAGAGAATGTAGAACACAGGGCGTAAGAGAGAACACAGAACAGAAAGAATGTAGAACAGAGAGCACGCAGAACAGAGAAAACATACTGTGACACAGTGGAAAATGACGTGGTGATGTAGAGACAAAACTTCTCACCCTCACAGTTTCAGGCTCTCCTCCCCGTCATTTAACCGTGAAGATTCTCACCATCTCACCGCAGTTAACACCTGCCTTACCCACCTCTCAATATAGCCGTGCAGTGTCACCTTCACTGCAGTAATGACCTCACTGTACACATCACCACTGCTCATTTACATTAGCCCCTCCCACGCATTTCTACGGAAACACACAACCATGCTGGAATCGTCCGCATTTGAGCCCAGAAGTGACAATGCTGACCGCTAACCGGCCGAAGTGACCACTCCGCTAACCGGCCGAAGTGACCACTCCTCTCATGGTTAATGAATAGGGTTGCCACCCGTCCAGGTTTTTCCTTGAACGTCCTTGTTTTTCCACTGTCTGTCCTGGAAAATCCCGGTAATTCTGTATAGGCTTACATGGACAGAGTCTCTTCGTTCATGGGCAACGTAGCCTATTTATTTATTTCAAAAGTGGCAATCCTATTAACGACTTAAAAAACAACTGTGATAATAAGGTCATAAATATCCTATGTTTGTGTTGCTCACACTGCTATGATATATTTGGCATGTTTCATTGTCTTTGGCTTCCAAAAAAGCCATTTTTGATAAATCCTTTCAATCTTCAGCTCAAATATAGGAAACTGCATTAAAAAGGAGAAACTATTGTGTGAAAAAACTTAGGGCCTGATTTACTAAGACCTTTAGCTGGTGCAAAAACTTTTAGCACACGCAAAACTAATAAGACAACCAACGATTGGTGCAAAACAAATACCATGACTAATAATTTGTCATGGTGTTGGTTTTGCGTGTGCTAAAAGGTGTTGCACACGCTAAAGGTCTTACTAAATCAGGTGCTTAGTGTGAAAATTACATGCTAAACAAATTTAAACATTGTGAAACAGCAGACAGCGATTCCAAACAAACAACTTTATAGAAATTGTAAATAAAATTCTAATGAAACTGGATGTAGATTGATGTGAATGGCCTCTTTTCTGAATGTACGTACAGAGTCCTGAAATGGACTGTTACTCAGTCAGCGCTGCTGACGTTGGTTTGCAGGGAGTCGTGGGTAATTTGGAGAAGTGATACTGCCCTACAGGTTGAAGATGAAGGGCCCCTTTGTCCCAATCTCCATCCCTCTGCCCCGCCTTAATTATAACACCCCACCCAACCTCAGCCACCTCTCCCTCTAATACAGACTCACGCACGCACGCACACACGCACGCACGCACACACACACACACACACACACACACACACACACACACACACACACACACACACACACACACTGCGGCACACAAGTCATATTATACACTGTAAAACCTAAGTGCAGTTTCACTAAAAATAAAAACACTAAAACACTGAAAAAAAAATCTTCATCTTAAAACTGAACCAGTCGTTATGTCTCTATTAAAAGCAACAAAAAGGAGCTTAGCTGTACTTGCACTGTAGGTTAACTGTACTTGAATAGTAGAGACCAGTGAATACTTGAACATATTAAGTTTCCCTTCTCACATGGGTGAGTAAAAATACCTTGTTTCTGTTGCAGTGCAGAATTCCCCCGGCCTGTAGATGGTGTGATGATGACGTTAGGGCCATGCGAGGCTGACCGTGGCGGTATCTTGACGGTATCCCGTTAGGGCCATGCGAGGCTGACCGTGGCGGTATCTTGACGGTATCCTCTGCCCCCCGTGTTTGTCAGGCAGATAAAAAGGTGGGAGGATAGAGTTCTGGAACACGGCTCTGGGTTTGCATTCGTTTGACTGATTCCTTTGTGCCCAGAGTGACTCACTGCGAATACAAACACCAAATGCAAGCATCAAATGCAAATACAAACACCAAATGCAAGACTCAAATGCAAATACCAACACAAAATGCAAGCACCAAATGCAAAATAAAAGAAAAAAAAAACTGTAGCTGCTACAGTTACCGACACTTGACAAGCCTTTCCACAGAATCCAGACAATATATGCAAGCAAATACAGTATATCAGTTCACAAAAATATGTATTGCAATGTCTGAAACTGGCAGTCATTTGTATATTTGCGATATATATATATATTGTGATGTGAAATATCTTCCAAATATAGTGTTATTTCAATATATTTTTATTATTTCCATTTGCAGAGAGTAATAATGAATTGGGCAAAAGCACAGAACAGAATGGGCTCTGAAGATCAAAGGCCTGTTTATCTGTCTGAAGCAACAACAGTTCCTCAACTCAGAAAACAGACCTCTACAGAACGTGTCGTTTTTCGGAGAAGATGTTAATTTTTGCCAATAACAGCGACGCCTTTTCCTCATTTTAAAAACAAAATAATTTAAATAGAATGAGCCGGACCGAGCGAGGCGAGCGGGAGAAATAGGGGATTTGCGAGGAAATCACCGTGGCGACGAGGCCACGGTCCTGGCCAATCAGGTGAGGGCGAACCAGTGCCAAAATCAAAAAAAACAAATGCCTAAGCGCTGGAGCAGGGCCGGGCCGCGGCACGGGGTCTGCAGTTCCTCATCCGTAGGGCCTTACCTGGGGGCAAGTAAGTGGAAGTGATTCTAGCGACGAGCCCAAGGGGAATTCCACTGGGCCTTGGATACCGCCGAGCGCCCAGGTGATACCTTGGCGTGCCTGGCCTTTCCCAGGTCTGCTCGGAAAGCCTACCTGGCGTTCCAGGTGGCAGATAACACCTGTATTCACCAAACCCCAACTCTCAGCTTCTCCCACTTCCCCATTTGAGAGACCGCCATGCAAATTTTATATTTATTTATTTATTTCTGTAATTTAACCTTTATCTACCCAGACAGGTCTGTTCAGACATAATCTCTCTTATTCCAGGAAGGCAGCTGAGTATATCATTAAAATCAGCACTGCTTTTGAATGCTTCAGTGCAATACTTTTTTCTGTGTTTCCTGAAGATCCTGAACGGCCATTTATATAATTTTTTTTTATTGCAGAACTTCAAACTGGAAAAAAAAATTACATCTTTAATTTGGATTGACAATTAATTTTCACTTGTTCTGTCCCTTTTCTCCTTGTTTTCTCCATATGCACACACCGTAAATCATCTGTCTGTCTGTCTTAACAAGTGTTTTAGTCTAGTAATGACACTTAAAATCTTCTCTTTTTTCTTCTCTCAAGTAGAAAATATTAGCTTGATTTTAAGTTAAGCTCGACAAGTGAAATTATCTTACCCCGTGGCAAGTCTTGAAATGAATGAAACCATCTCGCCTCATTAGCAATCTTTTTGTCTTTTTACCTGAAGAAGAAATAATTTCCAGCAAAAAACTTGAAAAAAACTTGATGAATTAATTGTGAATTGCCTTTATTTACAAAAACAAACACAACCAGAGGTGCTGCAATGTGGTGGCAGTCATTTGACTTGTTTAAAAAATAATTAAGAATGATTATCAGTTCTGATTATACGTTCATAAAGGTGGGAGCACACAGTCCCGTTGTGATTATTACCGTGTATCGTTGAAATCGCCAGGTTCCCTCTGGTTTGTGGGGTGGGGTTAGTGAAGTTTGAGCCCCTGTGTGATTTAAAAGGCAGCGGTTTCTGTGATTGCGTAATGACTTCAATTAAACTACACAGCCATTACATCAGAGAAATTACTCCTGATTTTCTGTAACTATTCAGCTCAGAAAGAAACAAGGGATACTGTATGTGAGTCCTGTATGTGTGTGTGTGTGTGTGTGTGTGTGTGTGTGTGCGTGTGTGTGTGTGTGTGTGTGTGCGTGTGTGTGCGTGTGTGTGTGTGTGTGTGTGTGTGTGTGTGTGCGTGTGTGTGCGTGTGTGTGTGTGTGTGTGCATTTATATACGAGTTATGTGTGTGTGTGTGTGTGTGTGTGTGTGTGTGTGTCTGTGTGTGTGTGAGTGTGTGTGCATTTATATACGAGTTATGTGTATGTGTGTGTGTGTGTGTGTGTGTGTGTGTGTTTCTGTGTGTGTGAGTGTGTGTGCATTTATATTCGAGTTATGTGTATGTGTATGTGTGTTTCTGTGTGTGTGTGTGTGTGTGTGTGTGTGTGTGTGTGTGTGTGTTTCTGTGTGTGTGTGTGTATGCTTTGGATATGATTAATTGTTGGATGAAAAGAGTAATACTCTTGTATTCAGAGTGCATTTACTCTGAACACAAATGGAACTTGGTAAGCAAATTTAAAAAATGTTTTAAAAATGTTTGCATTACGTTGCATTAGATTGTGTCATGTAAATGTATGCATATCAGTTTATTTTGAATGACCACATATTATTTAAAAAAAAAAATAATAAATGTGAGCCAGAATTAAAATTGGTCTTAGAAGGAGGACAGACAGCACGTATCAGGGAGGAGGCGGGGCCAGAATGTGGCCATTGCCCTGTGATCCTTTGATCCCTGGAATGTGGGTGGCGCCCAGGGTTTCTGATCTCCGGACCATTGTTACATCATCAGTGAGGTAGTGTTGTTGAGGCCTGTCTGATACCAGAATATGGTGTTGATTTTCCTGTCATATTGCTGGGAGCCAGTTTAAGTGCAGCACTGTTTTCCTTCTCATTCGACCCTTATTCTGTGGTCTTATCTGCAGCCCGTCTATTGATCTTACACAGCAGGCAAGCGTCTATCACCCCACTATCGGAACCATCTCCTTGTATCACAGACCTGAATTACCTATAAACCAGAGGTGCAAAATCCAGGTTCAGAAAGCAAAAGCCAGTATTTGGTTCCAATCAAATAATCAAACACAAAACAACAGTCCACAATTCTTCAGACAGGAGGTAGAACTGGCTGAGTTCATGGGTGGAAGAAACACATGGCAGGACCCCAGGATTTTACACCTCTGCTATAAACGTAATTTTTTGGATTTATGCTGGATCGAGCGGGGTGTTGGGGTGTTGGTGGGTGTGTGTGTGTGTGTGTGTGGAGGGGGGGGGCGCAGAAGAGAGGCAGACTCATAAGCAGGGAACTGACACGGTGACACGGTCAGCCCTGGAATGATTCATTTCGGCTATCACACAGTTCCTGAAAACTGCAAGCTGCTTATTTCTTCAAAGCTATTATGTTATAATTATTTTCCCTTTTTCTTTCTGAACCTGCCCGATTGTTCTTGGATTCAGACGGTTAAAATCGCAGCAGAGGAGTGAGTTAGAGAAAGAGAGAGACAGAGAGAAAGAGAGAGAAACAGGAAGAGAAAGAGAGAGAGTTAGAAAGAGAGAGACAGACAGAGAGAAATGAAGAGAAAGAGAGAGTGAGTTAGAAGTTAAATTAAGTTAAGTATATAACCTGCACTACTATACTTTATTGACACCGTGGGGTA
>CM056379.1:6545449-6565449 GCA_029718625.1 Synaphobranchus kaupii
GTTAGCTGGATAACTGAACCGAGTAAAACCTAGAATGATGTTTTTGGTAGTTCATATGTCCCATATTCGGAAGGTTTATGGGTTTTTTCTCAGTGCAGTTAGTCAGCTAATGGAGTTATTCACGTATGAGGAACGGGGCCCCACTTCAAACCCAACTAACCTGCTGAGAGGAGTTTCCTGTGTAACTGTGGACACCCCACGGCTCTCCAGAACCAGGGTTGGGGACCCCAGCAGACCCTGCGGCTCTCCAGGACCAAGGTTGGCGACCCATGAAAGCAAACCCTGCAGTTCTCCAGGATCAGGATTGGGGATCCCAATTTTTTATATAAAAAATATATTTTTTGATATTCTTCAATAACTGAATAGTGCTCCAGTAAGTGACCTGGCCATAATTTCCAATGACCGTGACTAAGCTTTTGAAATGTTATTATTACTGAAGTTATTATTCCGAATTATTCCATTTGAAAATAATTCGCTCTCCCTGTTTATGGGATGGAGAAGAGGCAGGCCGTCTAATTACACTGCGGTACCTGTTTATGGGATGGAGAAGAGGCAGGCCATCTAATTACACTGCGGTAATTAACACGTCTGGGGCTAAGTTTTCCTGGACGAAAGTAAGTCTTTAATCACAGATCCAGAAATGGCCCAAATTAAGTGCTGACAGCACGGTACAAACAATAAATAGTCACACTTCTTATAAAAACACAAACTGTATGACTTAAAGGGATAGTTCGGAAATTTTGGACATAATGTCTCAATTACGACTTACACATGATGTAGTTGATTGATGGGAAACCATTTTCAGCTAATTCCATGCTGTCCCTTCTTTTGGACATACACACGTTGGCTAACCACTACCCAAACGCACTTAAACACTCCACAGTGCACCAAAAGCAAATAAAATACGTCGACAGTCTATCAGGGTTATTTTGAGTGTTATATACCATCATTTTTGAAGTCAAATTATCATTGAATCCTTTACTTTGTGCTGACCTATATTCCCTGTTCCAGTTATGGCGGCGGAGCGAACGTGGCCATTGCAACTTGTTGCTCTTCTTTGTTGTTGTAGTCGACCAGTGCCGGCAATACATTCGTAGGCAACGTAAAGTATCGCTCCCCAGATAGACTGTCATAGTATTTTATTTGCTTTGGGTGCACTGTGGAGTGTTTAAGTGCGTTTGGTAGTGGATGCTAACCGGTTACCTTAGAGTTGCGCTAGCATTAGCAACGTGTGTATGTCCAAAAGAAGGGACAGCAAGGAATTAGCGGAAAATGGTTTCCATCAATCAAACTACATCATGGGGTAAGTCGTAATTGAGACATTATGTCCAAAATTCCAAACTATCCCTTTAACTAACGAGTGGACTGTGTTACAGTGAAAAGCATTTTTTTTTAAAGTGTGTGCTTGTATAATACTCACATGTTTATCAGGGGATTCCTGCCAGTCATAGTAGCAGTTTTCCAACTTTTGAAAAAAAATAAAATAAAATGGCCAGGATGTCACACAAAGGTACTAGATTCGCCCCGTTAATTTAGGCTAATCATCAGGCCTATGAAACAGCCCTGTAAGTTAAGGTGCTAGATTCGCCTCGTTTATTTAGGCTGAATCATCAGGCCTATGAAACAGCCTGTAAGTTATGGTGCTAGATTCGCCCCGTTAATTTAGGCTGAATCATCAGGCCTATGAAACAGCCTGTAAGTTATGGTGCTAGATTCGCCCCGTTAATTTAGGCTGAATCATCAGGCCTATGAAACAGCCTGTAAGTTTTAAGAACGGCAGATCGCTGGGCACGAGGAAAAACTTGGCGATGGAGAACCCGTCATTCCTCTCTCACACAAGATAAATGCTTAGTCACTTAGCAACCGGCTCTGTTATTGCGTCTTTTATTATTTTTATTTACTGTACATAAACTGGAGCACTCTCGCGTGCGGCTGTGTGGGCCTATCGCCATTTCAGCCAGCGACTGTGCGGCACACTCGGCTTAATCCCTTTCTGTGCCTGGCGAACGCTCGTTGATACAGCCCGGGAACACCCGCCGTGCGGTACCAGGGCCAAGACCTGCTCCGAAAACCAGACGCCCTCACCTCAATTTGTCAAACCTGCTTCTGTTTCTCATTTAACCTATATATATATATATATATATATATATATATATATATATATATATATATGCATATAAAATCTGCTCTTTTCTGGGCAGAAAAGTAATGGCTTGGCAGTTTCTCATCTCTGTACTGTATTGTGGTGATGGTGAAGGACCAAGATGTGTCATGCACTCGTTCCTTTTTTTCTTTTTGACCATTTTGATTCTTCCCGCTTTCCAAAGAACCACATTCATTCATGTGCTTTTTCTTTCCATATTTAACGTCTTATTTCTCCGGTTTTCAGCGCTCCGATCCGTCTTTACATTACATTCTGACATATTTTTCCTCTGGAAAAATAAAAGAAATTGTGATTTTTTTTTGTATTGATTTATTTATTTAATACAGTGCCCAATTGTACAGCTGTGTACAGCAGCACATGACAGTGTTATCCTGTCCGTTCTTTGGTGGCCATGGTGGTGCTGTGTGGTGGTAGATATTAAATAGACACGGGAGTTATAATGGTCAAAGGCCCCGCCCCCATTAACAAACTGTGAGCTTCTCTCTTCCAATTGGGCTACAGCTATCGATGAAGGGACCACATCTCACCCACCCCGATTCTCCTTTACCCAATAACACTGCCATCAGACATCGGAAAATTACTCACAATTCATATTTCACAATTACCAAAACAAAATACTCACTACCTGGATTTGTCATTTCACACCTATTGTGCAAGTTAGTGAATGTTATATTTACATGTGCTGTTTTAATGAGCAGAGCCCTTAACACTGTGCTGGTGTTAATGTGGAGGAGCTCTAACACTGCGCTGGTGTTAATGCGGAGGAGCTCTAACACTGTGCTGGTGTTAATGTGGAGGAGCTCTAACACTGTGCTGGTGTTAATGCGGAGGAGGCTCTAACACTGTGCTGGTGTTAATGCGGAGGGAGCACTAACACTGCGCTGGTGTTAATGTAGAGGAGCTCTAACACTACACTGGTGTTAATGCGGTAGGAGCTCTTACACTGCGCTGGTGTTAATGTAGAGGAACTCTAACACTGTGCTGGTGTTAATGCCGAGGAGCTCTAACACTGCACTGGTGGTTAATGTGGAGGGAGCTCTAACACTGTGCTGGTGTTAATGTGGAGGAGCTCTAACACTGTGCTGGTGTTAATGTGGAGGAGCTCTAACACTGTGCTGGTGTTAATGCGGGGAGGAGCTCTAACACTGTGCTGGTGTTAATACGGAGGAGCTCTAACACTGCGCTGGTGTTAATGTGGAGGAGCTCTAACACTGCACTGGTGTTAATGTGGAGGAGCTCTAACACTGTGCTGGTGTTAATGTGGAGGAGCTCTAACACTGCACTGGTGTTAATGTGGAGGAGCTCTAACACTGTGCTGGTGTTAATGCGGAGGAGCTCTAACACTGCGCTGGTGTTAATGTGGAGGAGCTCTAACACTGTGCTGGTGTTAATGTGGAGGAGCTCTAACACTGCGCTGGTGTTAATGTGGAGGAGCTCTAACACTGTGCTGGTGTTAATGCGGAGGGAGCTCTAACACTGCGCTGGTGTTAATGCGGAGGAGCTCTAACACTGCGTTGGTGTTAATGTGGAGGAGCTCTAACACTGTGCTGGTGTTAATGCGGAGGAGCTCTAACACTGTGCTGGTGTTAATGTGGAGGAGCTCTAACACTGTGCTGGTGTTAATGTGGAGGAGCTCTAACACTGCACTGGTGTTAATGTGGAGGAGCTCTAACACTGCGCTGGTGTTAATGTGGAGGAGCTCTAACACTGTGCTGGTGATTAATGTAGAGGAGCTCTAACACTGCACTGGTGTTAATGTGGAGGAGCTCTAACACTGTGCTGGTGTTAATGCGGAGGAGCTCTAACACTGCGCTGGTGTTAATGTGGAGGAGCTCTAACACTGTGCTGGTGTTAATGTGGAGGAGCTCTAACACTGCACTGGTGTTAATGTGGAGGAGCTCTAACACTGTGCTGGTGTTTAATGCGGAGGAGCTCTAACACTGCGCTGGTGTTAATGCGGAGGAGCTCTAACACTGTGCTGGTGTTAATGTGGAGGAGCTCTAACACTGCACTGGTGTTAATGCCGGAGGAGCTCTAACACTGTGCTGGTGTTAATGCGGAGGAGCTCTAACACTGCGCTGGTGTTAATGCGGAGGAGCTCTAACACTGCGTTGGTGTTAATGTGGAGGAGCTCTAACACTGTGCTGGTGTTAATGCGGGAGGAGCTCTAACACTGCGCTGGTGTTAATGCGGAGGAGCTCTAAACACTGCGTTGGTGTGTTAATGCGGAGGAGCTCTAACACTGCACTGGTGTTAATGTGGAGGAGCTCTAACACTGTGCTGGTGTTAATGCGGAGGAGCTCTAACACTGCGCTGGTGTTAATGTTGGAGGAGCTCTAACACTGTGCTGGTGTTAATGGTGGAGGAGCTCTAACACTGCACTGGTGTTAATGTGGAGGAGCTCTAACACTGTGCTGGTGTTAATACGGAGGAGCTCTAACACTGCGCTGGTGTTAATGTGGAGGACCTCTAACACTGTGCTGGTGTTAATGTAGAGGAGCTCTAACACTGTGCTGGTGTTAATGTGAAGGAGCTCTAACACTGTGCTGGTGTTAATGCGGAGGGAGCTCTAACACTGCGCTGGTGTTAATGTGGAGGAGCTCTAACACTGTGCTGGTGTTAATGTGGAGGAGCTCTAACACTGTGCTGGTGTTAATGCGGAGGAGCTCTAACACTGCCCTGGTGTTAATGTAGAGGAGCTCTAACACTGTGCTGGTGTTAATGCGGAGGAGCTCTAACACTGCCCTGGTGTTAATGTGGAGGAGCTCTAACACTGTGCTGGTGTTAATGTGGAGGAGCTCTAACACTGTGCTGGTGTTAATGCGGAGGGGAGCTCTAACACTGTGCTGGTGTTAATGCGGAGGAGCTCTAACACTGCACTGGTGTTAATGCGGAGGATCTCTAACACTGCACTGGTGTTAATGCGGAGGAGCTCCAACACTGCACTGGTGTTAATGTGGAGGAGCTCTAACACTGTGCTGGTGTTAATGTGAAGGAGCTCTAACACTGTGCTGGTGTTAATGTGAAGGGAGCTCTAACACTGTGCTGGTGTTAATGTGAAGGAGCTCTAACACTGCACTGGTGTTAATGTAGAGGAGCTCTAACACTGCGCTGGTGTTAATGTGAAGGAGCTCTAACACTGTGCTGGTGCTAATGCGGAGGAGCTCTAACACTGCCCTGGTGTTAATGTAGAGGAGCTCTAACACTGTGCTGGTGTTAATGTGAAGGAGCTCTAACACTGTGCTGGTGTTAATGTGAAGGAGCTCTAACACTGCACTGGTGTTAATGTAGAGGAGCTCTAACACTGTGCTGGTGTTAATGTGGAAGGAGCTCTAACACTGCACTGGTGTTAATGTAGAGGAGCTCTAACACTGTGCTGGTGCTAATGCGGAGGAGCTCTAACACTGCCCTGGTGTTAAATCACAGTACCTTTTCCCTAATTCTTCCTGCCCTATGGCAAGCCCCTGTGACCCCTCTCCCCTCCGTGTGACCCCCTCTCCCACAGAGTCACACAGATTTCGGACCCCCCCCCCCCCCATGTCTCCCAATTCCATCCAATTTGTCTCAATTTGTGGGGCCGGCCTCCTGGTGATCTTGTGCTCACTGTCAGATGGTGGTGTGCTAAAATATGACTGATCACCTTCATTTCCAACCGGTCCTGGATCTGGCACACCTCTCCTTGTTTTCCGTGGCGCCACACCAAAACCACCCAGCATTTCAATTAATTTCCTTTTATTTATACTAGTAAGCCGTGGCGCGCTCCTTAAACACAAAGTCTTCACTATTAAGGAGGGTTAGCCCGGGCCTTTTTTTTCTTCTTTTTTTTTTTTAAGAAAGAAAAAATGATTATTTAACGTATAAAATTGGCCGTTTTAGTTCTGTCGTAGCGTCTTGAGACTCGAAAACACAGTCAGGGCGCAGAAAAAGAAAACGAATAGATCTGAAATCTGATTTAGCAAAAAAAAAAAGAAATGTTAAATTACAGCCATCAAGTGTTATTGAGAGAGTAATGTGGGTGAAAGATTCCAGGGCAGAATAATGAGTGTAAATGGGGAGAGGGTTTGTCAAGGTCTCCAGCTGGGCTGTTGAGCCACGGGTCATTTTGTGGTAAAAGAGCACCGCTATAAACCCACTGAATAAAATTGTGGGGGTTATTATAAAACACACTTTACTTACTGTGTCCGAGCCTAACAAAGCTGGCCTTTCACACAACACACAGAAGGGCTGGGGGGGGGGGGGGGGGGGGAGACCACCCGAATGAGGTGCCATCCCTGTCAGAACTCCCACTGTGGGGTTTATAAAAGCCAATGTCACAAACACCATTCATCAATCACACGTTATTAGTTTCATTATTATTATTATTAATTATTATTATTATTATTATTATTATTATTATTATTATTATTATTATCATTTACAAAATGTAATGTCAATTTTTTTTTCTGAGAGCATTGATGATAAGTTATTATTGAATGCAGAAGAAAGAACACATTCAATACAACTGCAACAAGTCAGTCAATAAATCTGAATTTCAATCAGTCAATCAATAAATCTGTATTTCCTCTGACAGGAAGCTAAAAGTCACAACATAAAATAATAAGACGCAGATATAAATTGCTCAGCCCAAAAGATACGTAAAAAATGGTACATTCTAACGCTATAAAAGAATAGCGGATCCCACCCATGATGTATGGACTGTTCTCAAAAAGGTAATTTTACTTAACGACCCAGTTTATAGCAACATAACTTTGTAACTATAACATCATATGATTCATCCAGTAATTAGGCAGATGAATCATAGGAAATATATAATAAAATGAAAGGGGACAAATTAAGTTTCTGTATTACTAGACTACAGACCCTCGGCCTGACTCGTGCCAATGTGAACAGTGTTACTTGCTTTCTCTTGTACTTAACTTTCAGTAAATACCAGTGTTGCATTTTAATCAATATGGACAAAAGCACATTGCCGTTAGATTAAAATGTCGGCTAAAAGGCAATGTGTCCGCCCCAGCTTTTCTCCCACATTCAATCAAAACGGCCAAGTCCTCTTAAGCTGGGCGCTGAATGACAGGGACACTGATAACCAGGGGCAAGGATACGCCTGAATCCAAGAGGAGTCATTTTTTGGGAACTAAAGCAGTATCACCCTTTGCACATTATTACATCACCCTTTGCACATTATTACACCCCATTCACCCCCCCCCCCCCCCCCCCCCCCCTCCCACATGGGTAGAAATAAAAACGGGGTTGGTTTGTGAAAGATTTCTGAAAAGAATCTTGAGCATTGGTCATGTAGAGTGATACTTAGAGGACTGTTGTGGTACCTGAAAGGCTACGGGTTTGAATCCCAGCTGGGCTGTATAGTTCCCTTGAGCCCAACCCTTCACCTGGATCGCCTCTGTAAAATTCCCAGCTGTGTAAACGGATCGTACGTAAAGAATCTAATGTTGCCGTGATACGAGCATCTGCTTAAACGCTGTAACGTAACGAGCGATGCAGCTGTTTGAGAGTCAGCCGGGACGCCACGTCTATCCACCTACTGACGTCTTCATACTGTCCACAGGAACAGCACACACACCTGCCAGAATACTTCATACTCTCCACAGGTACAGCACACACACCTGCCACAATACTTCATACTCCCCACAGGTACAGCACACACACACACACACACACACCTGCCACAATACTTCATACTGTCCACAGATACAGCACACACACCTGCCACAATACTTCATACTGTCCACAGGAACAGCACACACACCTGCCACAATACTTCATACTGTCCACAGGTACAGCACACGCACCTGCCACAATACTTCATACTGTCCACAGGTACAGCACACACACCTGCCACAATACTTCATACTGTCCACAGGTACAGCACACACACACACACCTGCCACAATACTTCATACTCCCCACAGGTACAGCACACACACACACACCTGCCACAATACTTCATACTGTCCACAGATACAGCACACACACCTGCCACAATACTTCATACTGTCCACAGGTACACACACACACACCTGCCACAATACTTCATACTGTCCACAGGTACAGCACACACACCTGCCACAATACTTCATACTGTCCACAGGTACAGCACACACACCTGCCACAATACTTCATACTGTCCACAGATACAGCACACACACCTGCCACAATACTTCATACTGTCCACAGGTACAGCACACACACCTGCCACAATACTTCATACTGTCCACAGATACAGCACACACACCTGCCACAATACTTCATACTGTCCACAGATACAGCACACACACCTGCCACAATACTTCATACTGTCCACAGATACAGCACACACACCTGCCACAATACTTCATACTGTCCACAGGTACAGCACACACACCTGCCACAATACTTCATACTGTCCACAGATACAGCACACACACCTGCCACAATACTTCATACTGTCCACAGATACAGCACACACACCTGCCACAATACTTCATACTGTCCACAGATACAGCACACACACCTGCCACAATACTTCATACTGTCCACAGGTACAGCACACACACCTGCCACAATACTTCATACTGTCCACAGGTACAGCACACACACCTGCCACAATACTTCATACTGTCCACAGGTACAGCACACACACCTGCCACAATACTTCATACTGTCCACAGGTACAGCACACACACCTGCCACAATACTTCATACTGTCCACAGATACAGCACACACACCCTGTTATAAGGTTATTTATGATCATATACAGTACAACGGTCCATATCAACATTTTGGCAAACTGTGCAGTCTTGAGATATATTGCTTTTTGCTCATGTCACAGCTAACTTACACAGTGGATCTGGATGGGCATATAGAAAATCCTTCAAAAAAACACCATAAACTCTCGTTTTCAAAGATTGGAAACTCACCGAGTGGTCACTGGTGTCCGTTGATGTTCTGACACAAAAATTGTTGCAAAGTATGCTTCGTATCGGGTTTTATTTATCATTTCATTAAATCCGTTGACTTGTATAGACACCAAAGAAGGTTTAGATAGATACATCCGAAACCGGAAATACTTCTGAATTGTTTTGGAAAGTTTCTAGTTTTCTGTTGCTCACTAGCGGTCTTGTGTGCTCACAGTGAAGAACCAGTCGCATAAACGTACACTAATTTAGCAAATGGATCCTTTTGAAGAGTTTGCACTAGCTGCAAAGCAAACCCCGACCTGGTGACCCGGAAGCAGCTCTTCTTCGTCTACGGTAGCCTTCAAACTCAGCAAAGACCTCAAAATTTCAAGAGCAAGTTTACAAACATATGGTTGTACAGCGACAATAGTTATATAAATCTTTAAAGGGTTATTTAAAACATGTTTTAAACGTAAATGTAAATTACAAGAAGACACCAGTGACCACTTGGTGAGCTTCCCGTCTTTGAAAATGAGAGTTTATGGTGTTTTTTGAAGGATTTTTTATATGCCCATCCAGATCCATTGTGTAAGTTAGCTGTGACATGAGCAAAAAGCAATATATCTCAAGACTGTACAGTTTGTCAAAATGCTGATATGGACTGTTGTATATGATCATAAATAACCTTATAACAGGGCTTAACATGCTCAATACCGAACTTCTTCTTTAAAGACGCTGAAAAATTATCACAATGCCTACTGCACAAAGATCTATTCGGATGACTAGAAACTCACCTGTTAGACCGTGAGTAAGATGTATTTTTGAAACACGCTCATACTTGATCACATACAGTACATGGCATTAATTGCAGACTTACAGTAGGTTACGCAGTTTCACTGTTTTCTGCAGCAGAGCTGTCATGGTGACCGAGCCGTCAAACCATCATCGGATGGCAAGGTAACCGAGAAAGCTGTTTTCCCACCCAACCACTGGGGGCAGCGAGTGACGGTACACAGTGACCATCAAACTGTGTTTGTGAAGAAGAATTGCTGCATTTGCGTTTGCTTCAGTCAGACCTTGAAATATGACGTCAGATGTGTGCAAATGGAGAAAAGACTGTTGTAGTGAGCAACTGTGAACAAGAGTCACACCATTTCACAGCGCTCCTTTGTGTCTCTGACAGAGTATCACCATTCAAGTGTGAATCGTCCCTCCCTTCCATGCACATTACCAAGGAAACTTGTGAGAAGAGCCTTTTTTAAAGTCTAAAGCAATCAATAAATATAATACTGGCCAAGTTAGTTAGGGGGGAATGCCTAATGTCTTGTTAAGAACACTTCAGTAAAATTTTACTGATAGGTGGATTGAATTTGAAATGCTGATTTTAAATTCAGCTGCTTTACACAGATTTCAAAGGCTGAGCTCAAGCTGAAAGCGACACTGCGACTTGAACTGAATTCTGGGAATGCCCCTTTTAGGACTGCCCAGCTGACCTCTGCTCCAGAAGTTTCTGTGTGGAAGGGAAAAAAAGTGGCCAGTCTGGAAGTATAGAAAAGTATGGAAAAGTGTTCCCGTAAAAGCAGTAAAGTTACAAAGAACAATTATTGTTATAATTTGTCCAGAGGTCTGGGATGTGTGCATATGAGGCTTGGGTTTTCCCTGCAGCATCCTGGTAAAAATCAGTTCTGTGTGATGGTAAACCCGCCAACTTTTTGTAACATACTTTCTGACCAATCACATGAGCTCTGACCTTTCTCACAAATCACATGACCATGGCGATGGCTGTGATTGGACGGGAAGCGATTGAATGGTGAGGAAAAGCGGGCGTCGGGTACGTTGCGCTCTCCAGACGGCAGGGCCGGAACGTCCCCAGATCTCTGGGATCCCAGACGAGCCCCCCCTTGCAGTAGAGCACTCTCCACTGTCTGGAGTTATGCTCTCAGCTTGCAGTAGAGCACTCTCCCCTGTCTGGTGTTATGCTCTCAGGACCAGGGAAGGGCTCGGGACGGGGGTGGGGGGGGACACGGTTCAGTGAATCTCACTGGGGTCTGCGCAGTGTCAAGTGGAGCTGCAGTGGGGGGGGTCAGAGCTGCCATGCTGGTATCGGGTTTGAGTTTTACTCAGAAGGAGGGTAATTGGTATTTTTGATGGGGGGGGGCGGTGAGTGTGCTTGGGGGGTAGGTCCCCCCCCCTTGTGCTTCCGTGGAAAGCGGTGGTGATGCATTGTGGGAAGCATGGGGGCCACAGTGAGATGTTTTTTTTTAACGCTTTTTTAATGAATCTCACATTATGTTATAAATCAGCCCATCAGAGTGAAGACAGTTTGATGACATCATTCATGGTAAATTTCCAGCAGTGGGCCAGCTTTTGATTAGGGCAGTAAATCTCCTCTCTCCATAACCCTGTTAGCTGTCCTGTGTGTGTGTGTGTGTGTGTGTGTGTGTGTGTGTGTGTGTGTGTGTGTGTGTGTGTGTGTGTGTGTGTGTGTGTGTGTGTGTGTGTGTGTGTGTGTGTGTGTGAGCATGTGCACATACATGTGTGCGTGTGTGTGTGTGCGCGTGTGTGTGTCTGTGTGTATGTGTATGCGTGTCTGTGTGTGTGAGCATGTGTACATACATGTGTGTGTGTGTGTGTGTGTGTGTGTGTGTGTGTGTGAGCATGTGCACATGCATGTGTGCGTGTGTGTGCGCGTGTGTGTCTGTGTCTGTGCATGTCTGTGTGTGTGTGTGTGTGTGTGTGTGTGTGTGTGTGTGTGTGTGTCTGTGTGTATGTTTGTGTCTTGGGGGGGGGGGGGCAGGGGCTGCACAGACAGTACGCTCCATCTGTGTTTAAGTGTTTAAACTTTACCATGCATGCCTTTGTGATGGGGAAACAGAATGTGACTAGCCCCAGATGGAACTGTGATTCCCGGAGAATGCTTTTTTAAAAACATTATCTGGTTAACGTTTTAACATTTACCATCAGGTACATGGTGGACTGCTCAGTCCCAAGTCTCAATAACCCCATCACCACTGAAGTAGAGGCAGAGGACTCCCTGAACAGCCAGCACTGTTTACAGCCAATAAAACTCTCCACTGTACATACCCATGAAGTCTATATTAAAACTACACTATAAATACCCATAATGTCTATATCAAAACTACACTGCACATAGCCATAATGTCTATATCAAAACTACACTGCACATAGCCATAATGTCTATATCAAAACTACACTGCACCTAGCCATAATGTCTATATCAAAACTACACTGCACATAGCCATAATGTCTATATCAAAACTACACTGCACATAGCCATAATGTCTATATCAAAACTACACTGCACATAGCCATAAGGCACATCAAAACTGCTAACATTAGAATATATATGAATGTTAAAATACTTGTATATCATATGAAATTCTGTTTTTAGTCTGGAATCAGTTTTATTTTGTACAGATTGTTTGTTGTGTATTTTGTTATGACCTGCCAAGGGACTACAGATGGAAATTAGCTATAGCTAACTCTGGTGTGATGCATCATATTTCACTTTGTGAAATGTATGTTAAAAATTACATATGGTCCCTGTGAAATAAATAAAGAAATAAAGTCTATATCAAAACTACATACTGCACATAGCCATAATGTCTATATCAAAAATCCATACTGCACATAGCCATAATGTCTATATCAAAAATCCATACTGCACATAGCCAAAATGTCTATATTAAATCTGCATACTGCACATAGTCATAGTGTCTATGTCAAACCTACATTGTACACTGTTGTAGTGTATATAAAATATAAAACTACGCTGCACATATGTAACAAAGGGCTCCCTTCCGTTTGCCACATGCAAGCCACGTCTCCCTGGAGTCTTGTTAGCTCCCTACTTGTGAAGTACATGATAATCCTGAACTAACTTTATAAAGCATTTTATGAAACTCAGCCCAATCATCACCAATATATCACATCCACCTGGGTGATGCATGGCAGCCATTTTGTGCCAGAACGCGCGTCACATGCATCTAATGGCGAGGTAGCGAATGAGCCTTTTATGAAACTCACCTCAACCATCGCCAATGTATCACGTCCACCTGGGTGATGCACGGCAGCCATTTTGTGCCAGAAAGTGCCTCACACGCATCAGCTGGAGAGGTAGCGAGGGAGGGAATTACCACGCCCGGTTAAACCTTTAACCATAAACATTGGTTTTTCTTTAAAAAAATGCAGCACTTGGATTCTGCGTATCGCTCCTAACTGATCAAAGCCATCCAAATCTAAAACACTGGCATCTGTGGTGAAGCACTGACACATCACCGTACACATGGGAGCGCACAAACCGGACTGGACCGGTTCCAGCACACTAAATCATTTATTAACATCCTGGTTAGCCGTGTTTGTGCGTGTGTATGTGTGTGTGTGTGTGTGTGTGACTCATAAACAGCTGCCAAGTAACCAAACTGAGTCATCTGTTCAAAACAGCATTTATATTTAACTTGGATCTTTGCTGATTATGGTCTGTCATCCCATTTTTCCATAGTAACAATATTGAAAATAATTTTTTTTTTAAAGAAATGTGATATTATGCGTTCTTCCCACGAGCAAAATGAAACACTCAGATTTGCTTGATCTAAACCCCAGAAAAATCAAAACATTAGCTGCTTGCAGTTTTGTCAGTTATACATTTAAAAAGTGCATGAGTGAATTTTGCTCCCTTCAACTTCGTTGCATAAGCCCGTGGCATGATAATAGTTAATAGGGCTCTTCTGTCAGTGATGTCCGCCAGATTGTGGTCTGTAGATGAATCCACCGGTCTTCATATCGTGTGGATAGTTCCGTTGATCCACATACTATAAAGATCAGATCATTTCCTATGGTTTGAATATGAAATATAGCCAAGGCAAACACTGGTATCATCGCGGCCTACATCATAACAATGGCAGTTCACTTCTATACTATCAAGACTGCAGCTACCGGATCACAGACGTTTGTGTTTATAAAAACCACTTAAAAGCAATAACATTCTTAAATGTTTTACCGTCTCTAATAGGGAAATTCAATGTTTCCTCAACAGGAAATTTGACATTTCTCTCCCCCTCAGAATTAAACAGATTCCAAAGATCCCGGGTCTGATTGCCGATCTGGGCAGATGGAGGGAATGATGTGTGTGTTACTGCGTATGGTATGATGTCCTCAGTGCAAAATAGATGATTTGTGTGGTATTTTATGGAATGGATAGAGAGAAAAATCCATACGCGGGTGTATATATATTGAATAATTCTAAAGTGCATAACATTACATTTGTCCATCTGGTGATGATGATGATGATGATGATGATGATGATGATGATGATGATGATGATGACCACCACCAGTAGGGGGCACTCGCACTCTTCCCTCTGGACCAAATACCAAATAAAAACCCAGTGCCCCAGTACAGTGATGGGGACACTGTGCTGTGCAGGGTGCCATCCTGAGGTCCTTACTCACTGGGATCAGTAAGGATCCCATCACACTTTCTGAAACAGTCAGGCTGTTAACACTGCTCTTCTGGTCAAATTCCCACAAAAGACTGATTCTCTACATCTGGCCACCTCACCAACCCCCTATATCTGATTGGCTACACTTAAACACCCCTACATTTGATTGACTACACCCAATCACCCCCTGTATCTGATTGGCTATACCTAATCACCCCATACATCTGATTGGCTACACTTAATCACCCCCTGTATCTGATTGGCTACACTTAATCACCCCCTGTATCTGACTGGCTACACTTAATCACCCCGTATCTGATTGGCTACACTTAATCACCCCCTGTATCTGACTGGCTACACTTAATCACCCCCTGTATCTGATTGGCTATACCTAATCACCCCCTACATCTGATTGGCTACACCTAATCACCCCCTACATCTGATTGGCTACATTTAATCACCCCCTGTATCTGATTTGCTACACCTAATCACCCCCAACATCTGATTGACTACACTTAATCACCCCCTACATCTGATTGGCTGCACCTAATCATCCCTACGTCTGATTGGCTGCACGATCCCTTATATTCTCCTCACACTTTATTCCCCAGGATTATTATTTTGTTTTTTTTCTTCCAAATTACCCTGGAAAACTGCCATGGATTACATCAGAGTGTAAACACATGAAATATTTGACATAATATCTAGTTATATAACTGGGTATTATTAGGAAGTAAATTATCATGCGCTGTTTTGCTGACAAATGGTTGAGTTAAACCTGCAGCCCCTTGGTCTGTGCGCCTGCCCTGTACAGTGCTGTGTGTGTGGGTGTGTGTTTCTCAGAGTATGACACTGGGAGAGTCATTCTCACAGTATAGCTTCCTCAACAGAAAAAAAACTTTGTCACAACAATAAATATCTTATTATTTTATTTTGGGAAAATAATAATCTTACCACTATAACTCTTTGTTATACACATGTTTTCAGTGGTTACAGATTAATTAATTTGATATGTGAGCATTTATCTGGGTTTATTTATCAACTGCTTGCCTCATTTTCATATTAGAATTAACCAATTAACTATCAGTGCTTGAATTAACCAATTAACTATCAGTGCTTAAATTAATTAACCAATTAAGTATCGGCACTGGAATGAGAAGCTGTCCCACTGGGCATGCTGCATTGTGTCACAGACATCATCATTAAAGAATCCGCTCTTGTGAAAAAAAAAACATAGGTATGCATGCATGTATATATTAAACATATAAGATTATTTTTGTTCTACAGAAACAGATGTTCAGTATACCTCTGGCATATGACGAACAGTGCAAGGGATGTCTGGTGCTACTTCAGATACCGCAGATGTTCTTCCGCCTTTCAAAGTGCAGCGTTTTCATTAGAAAATCCATTTTAAAGCATAAAATGAGTCAGTTATCAAAACACCAGGCTTGGTAGCGCACGTCGCTCCGCGGAATTCTCGTCTCCAGTGACGGAAAATAGCCGAAATTTGGTGTCATTACCGGGCGAACGCGGAGGGGGTGCGGGCCAGGTGGGGTGTACATTTCATCTCCTGCATCTCCATTTGGGTGTAATTATGTGTATTATGGGATGTGAACGCCGGGGAGGCTCCTCCTTAGATACCAGCTGCATCATGCTTGTTCTGCAGATGCACCAGGGCATCATGCTTGTTCTGCAGATGCACCAGGGCCTCATGCTTGTTCTGCAGATGCACCAGGACCTGATGCTTGTTCTCTAGATGCACCAGGGCCTGATGCTTGTTCTCTAGATGCACCAGGGCCTCATGCTTGTTCTGCAGATGCACCAGGGCCTCATGTTTGTTCTGCAGATGCACCAGGGCCTCATGCTTGTTCTGCAGATGCACCAGGGCCTGATGCTTGTTCTCTAGATGCACCAGGGCCTGATGCTTGTTCTGCAGATGCACCAGGGCCTCATGCTTGTTCTGCAGATGCACCAGGGCCTCATGCTTGTTCTGCAGATGCACCAGGGCCTGATGTTTGTTCTGCAGATGCACCAGGGCCTCATGCTTGTTCTGCAGATGCACAAGGGCCTGATGTTTGTTCTGCAGATGCACCAGGGCCTCATGTTTGTTCTGCAGATGCACCAGGGCCTGATGCTTGTTCTGCAGATGCACAAGGGCCTGATGTTTGTTCTGTAGATGCACCAGGGCCTCATGTTTGTTCTGCAGATGCACCAGGGCCTGATGTTTGTTCTGCAGATGCACCAGGGCCTCATGTTTGTTCTGCAGATGCACCAGGGCCTGATGTTTGTTCTGCAGATGCACCAGGGCCTCATGTTTGTTCTGCAGATGCACCAGGGCCTGATGCTTGTTCTGTAGATGCACCAGGGCCTGATGTTTGTTCTGCAGATGCACCAGGGCCTCATGCTTGTTCTGCAGATGCACCAGGGCCTCATGTTTGTTCTGCAGATGCACCAGGGCCTCATGTTTGTTCTGCAGATGCACCAGGGCCTCATGCTTGTTCTGCAGATGCACCAGGGCCTGATGTTTGTCAGGTGTGACCAAAAAAAAGGTGTGACCAAAAACTTTCTTGTGGATGTGGAAAACAGGTAAGTGATGGTCAAACAGGCAAGTGATTGACATACCATAGTCCTGAGAAGCAGGCCTATCAGAGACTGAAAAGATTATTGTTGTTTTGTAATAGGCTTGTAGTTACTGTGTACGTATGTATGTATGTGTGTGTCACATTAAAGGATGGCATTACAGAATTGATAACACACACTTTCCTGTCAGAGGGCTGTGCTTTTGAGGTCTTCTTATTTCTGCAGTCAGACTCGTTAGTGACCCTCTCAAAAGCCTAGCTGTACCCACAACGGCCATCTTCTGGTAAGATTAGACACCTCTGATTTATACTTTCATAGTGAAGACTTCATACGCTTTATGGACGCTGTTCACCCCAAAATGTTTTTTGCAGGGATGCAAAGAGGATCTGTGAACCTTGGCCATGGCTTAGTGGCAGTTTTGTTTTCTTTATAGATTAATTTTAATCCCGCAACAGACCATGTTGTATAGTTTTGTTTAGTGCGCACAGACTCATTTCATGACATTGATGTCAGGAATGTGTTCAGGGTGATTAATAGCACTCCTTTGGGTGCCATTCAATGTTCTCTAACCCACTTAGAACACAGCTGCCATGCTACCATTACTCATAATGCATTGTTCTAATCGGGCTGCGTATAATGAATATTAACATATTATATTAACCCAATTAATATTAACCCTTTGAAATTAAATGGTTATTTTCCTCATCGCATAATTAGTATGCAAACGTCTGTTGCTGCTGTTGCAGTTTGAGTACCTTTTTTTTTTTTTTGGAATAGCTCCTTCAGGGACAAAAATGTACAGAGAAAAAAAAATCATTTAATTTTTGTTCCCCCGTTTTAATGGGCATAATAAAAACCCTCCCTTTTCCTGTCTGTTCCAAACTACTCACGTTTAACTCACTTCTTTTTTTGTTTTAAACATACAGTACGGGGCTCGCTGAGACTCGGGAAGGATAGTTCCCCAAATAGCTCCAGCTCCAGACGGTCAGGTAACAGTCAGTCTAGAGCCCCGATCCCCGTCCCTCCACCACAGACCCAGTGATCAACTCCACGGTTAACAGAATTACCCTGCTGTATCTACGGTAACGTGTTCGCAAAAAAAAAAAACCAGGAAGTGTAGCTCAGAAGAAAAAAGGCCCATTCAGCCGAATGACATCGCAGCCCACGGCGTCTCTCGAAAGATTGTTTTTTTTTTTTAATACTGATCGCATTTCATTTAAAAAAAAAAAATTTAAGACAGAGAAACGGTGCACGGCGTTAACCTGGCGGTATGAGTGGGAAGACTCAGACGCACGCGCACTGTACGGCTTTTAGTAAACCCGCATTATTAATAACTGGGGCATGAGCCTGAGGGCAGAAACCCTGTCAGACTCAGGAGTTTGTGTCTCTACGGGGGCATGGGCTGTCCGGCTGTCCGTCCGTCCATCCGGCCCACAGCTTTCCCGCAGAATTACAGAAGCCTGAGTCTCTATGGGGGCATAGGCTGTCTGTCTTTTGGACAGTTTTACTCAACATTTTCTACTATATAAAAAAAAACAAAAAAACAGGTATGTTGTTCCAGGCCCTGGAGGAGGGGAGCCCTGTTCAGTGAAATCGTATATATTTGAAAACATAATAATATAATTTTGTCCCAGGCCCGGGAATTTAACCCGGCAGACCTGTACAGGATTAAGCACCCTGGGTATGAGTGTCTTCTAAACAGCAGTATTAATGTGTGGGTTCCTGGCTAATTTGGTATTCCCTTTGTTACTTCAAGTGCTGATAGCTAGTCAAGTAATTTTTTGTGTGTGATGTGCATCTCAAGAACTCGTGAGGACATTTCTTAGATCATTAAGAATAGTAATTGATTTAATCTTTGAATGAGAAGCTTACCCTAGACGAGCGAGACCAAGCTAATCGCGTTCCGCCAAGGCAGACTGTTATAGCTGGCGAACGACATCGTTCATCGACTTGAGGCAGCATCGTTTGTGGGCCACAGTGCCAAGCCCACACTTGGAGAAAGCACTTTAACAGGCCTTCAAAATCAGCCGCCAGCTTCAGACTGAGGAAAACACGGTCTTCATTGTTCAAGTAGGTCAAGTGCAGAGAATATAGACCTTAAGTGCTTGTCCTGTAAACAGATTTTCAAGGCAATACTTTTTTTTGTAACGTTCGAGCGGGAAAAGCCCAAGGAGCCGTTTATTTGGAGAGCGTTAACTCAACGTGACTCGACCAAATGCAACCGATGAATATCGGCAAAGCGTGGGGAATAAAGTGAGTTGGATTTCATCTAAAAAAAAAAAAACACATTTTGATGCTTATCAGCCTGTATCTAAGGTCAACAAGCAGTCACTGACTGACGAGTTAAAATGTTTAATGTAACTGGAGTCATGTAAACGAGTTTCATTTTGCATGTTGCATGTTCAGCTACAGTTAAATTGATCTCTTCAGCTTGTTTCACAGGAGAGTACAGTCTGCACACATTTTAAGGGCTTTCACATATTCCATTCAATTAGTACACTGCATATTCCATTCAATTAGTACTCTGCATATTCTGAAGGCTGTCGCTGATGACATCGGACAGGAGAGTGCAGTTAACCTTTTAGGACCGGAAAAGTATGGCAGAGAAATAAAAATCCTATGTCTAATCCTAATATGGCAGCTTTATCCTGGAGAGATCTCAACATCGCAGCGTTAAGAGGTGCAGAGCAGCAGCCTTGCCATTTACAGCATCTCTGTAGATAAAACAAATAGAGCTGTGTGCAATGCAGCCGGGTGCTAAAGTGTGCTAATGCAGCCATGAGCTAATGTGTGCTAATGCAGCCACGTGCTAACGTGTGCTAATGCGGGGCGGCAGTGTAGTATAATGGTCAAGGAACTGGGCTTGTAACTGAAAGGTTGCAGGTTCGATTCCCAGGT
>CM056379.1:6580449-6590264 GCA_029718625.1 Synaphobranchus kaupii
TTAAACAGTGTGATTACTCAGTGCAATACCCACCATCGCATAAATAATAGTCTAAGTATATTTCCATGAAAGGAACAATGCCTCTGAACCGACTGCTTCTCTCATCTGAAAAGGCACATCGCAAAAAATGTCTGTCTTTACAAATTTTTGTCTTGTAATGAGAATTAAAATCTTATTTTTTTCTTTTCAAGTACAATATATTTGCTTGTTTTAAGTTACGTTTTGCTTGACAAGTGAAATTATCTTACCCAATTGCCAAATCTTGAAATGAGTCAAACTATCTCACTTCATTGGCAATCTTTTTGTCTTATTTAGCAAAAAAGTAATAGAAGTAAGATTTTAAGTCTAAATATAAGACTAAAATGTACTTATTTTTTCAGTGCAGCAGAAAAGAATCACATGCAATCAGATGTTAGAGGCTCCATAATTTCCTTGAACTTTGCACTTTGACCTGCACGAGGGGTCAAGGGCCCTGTACCGTACCCTGTACCGTGTGTAAGCAGGTATGTACACCACTTTCTCCATAACTGCAGTTTACTGGAACGTCTTTACTGAGGATAGGACCCTGGTGGCTGCCTGGGTGTGGTCATGAATAATGTTGGGGGTGTGGGGGTTAAGGACACAGTCTGGTGTGAAATGTCCCATGTGTACAGAATATAATTTTCCATGACGCATAACGTGCAGGCAAGCTACTTAATGCACCTCACCAAAACATTCTCGCTGTCAAAATGGGTGCAGACGGTTTTTTTAAACGTGTTTTTTTTTACTGTTGTTTTTGATGTGATTGAACTTGACAGAGGTCTTTTTTCAGTCTTTTCAAACAGGCAGTTTGAAAAGACTGAAGTTATATAAAGTCTCTGTAATGAAATCATGGCTGCTGACATCCGTGTGCATTAAAGTTGCACTTAGGTTACTTGGGACAGATTTCTGTTGGCCTTGTGATATGTGGCCTGCACAGGAATCCATTTACATTCATGAATATATTGATTTGTATGCAGGACAGGATGGCTCTTGCTGCATGCATTTCTATAGGCGAGTCTTTTCTAATCCGAATCAGCAACAGCAACTGCGCTAGGCCCTCTGCTGGAATCTCACAAAGCTGCCAGAACCCTGACCCAACAAAACTACCCAACGCTGACCCAACAAAACTACCCAACGCTGACCCAACAAAACTACGCAATGCTGACACAACAAAACTATCCAATGCTGACACAACAAAACTAGCCAATGCTGACCCAACAGAACCTCTACATAGACCCAACAGAACCCTACCTAAATGGACTCAACTATACTACCCAACGCTGACCTAAAATAACCTCTCCACAGACCCAACAAAACTACCCACACACTGAGCCAACGAAACTACTACCTAAGAACCCTACCTAAACGGACCCAACTATACTACCCAACGTTGACGTATGAACCTCTACACAGACCCAACAAAACTACCCACACTGAACCAACGAAACTACTCAATGCTGACCCAACAGTACCTCTCCATAGACCCAACAGAGCCCTACCCACACTGACCCAGCAAAATTACCCGACAGAACCCCACTCACACACTGACCCAAAAGAACCACTATGCCCACGCAAACATAAATATACATGTACAAACACACACACACACACACACACACACACACACACACACACACACAGACACACAATTATCATATATGCTCACAGTCCTACTGAAATTTGCACCTGCACACAGAAACACAAAGGGCAAAGGCGACAACATTGCCTTTGCAAAATATGCAAAATGGCCATTCATTGTCAGTGTAAGCAGTTAACTCCTGCCCTGCCACAAGTCTGAATTAAATCAGCCCCTCCCCACCAGCACTTGGTGTCCAATAATGAACTAATTTCCCAGTGCTGGTTCTCTGTTGGCTGCTCGTCATTAATAATCAGATAAAGGAGGTCTTTATAGGGGACATGTGGCACTTTTTGGCCTGGTCCCGGGGCCCTCGGACCGGGCCCTCAGTGAATGAGGCGCAGCTGGGACAGAGAGCGGAGCGGGACGGGGCGGGGTGGCGTCGGGTACGAGCCGGCCCCCGGAGCAGAAAGGCCATCTTTGTGGAGCCCAGGTGCGCACTGGATCCAAGCCCAAGCCCGTATTGTGAAAGGCTGGTTAATTATGCATGCGGCACACAATTAAAACGGTCAGCTTCCTGTGTCAACGCCTGAGTCACCCTCAAAACTGCACCCCCAACCCCCCCTATATGGGGGGGGGGGGGGGGGGCAGTTGTATTTGGGTGATAGGCTCTAAATGCAGCACGTTGCTGTCACAGATTGCAGCTCCGAACAAAACAGCAACAGGTGTGAAAATTAGAGCCCAAAGAAACCTGCCACTCAGCTAAAGCCCCAGCCTGCCTGCCTTTGGATTAGATACTACACACATGTACATACTAAACGTACATTAATTACATACAACACACAAGTACATACTAAACATACATTAATTACATACAAAACACACATACTAAACATACATTAATTACATACAACACACAAGTACATACTAAACATACATTAATTACATACAACACCCATGTACATACTAAACATACATTAATTACATACAACACACAAGTACATACTAAACATACATTAATTACATACAACACACAAGTACATACTAAACATACATTAATTACATACAAAACACACATACTAAACATACATTAATTACATACAACACACAAGTACATACTAAACATACATTAATTACATACAACACCCATGTACATACTAAACATACATTAATTACATACAACACACAAGTACATACTAAACATACATTAATTACATACAACACCCATGTACATACTAAACATACATTAATTACATACAACACACAAGTACATACTAAACATACATTAATTACATACAACACGTCACAACAAATCCGTCACGGCCAGGAGAGCAGTTTCAGTGGAATGCCCGGTTCTGAAGCCAGACTAATGAGGGTCAAGCAGGTTGTTCCGATGAAGGAAGACAGTTAGTTAAGGACAGCTCAACGTGTCTTTGTTGTGTGGGGGGATGTATGGGGAAAAACAACTGTTAAACATTTAAACCATTTTTAAAACAAATAATGAATATGATAACAGGAAATGAAGATGATCTGTGTATTGCTGACTGAAGTGTGAAGTTAAGAGCCTTCATCTCCATGGAAAACTGATCCCCCCCTCTGAGACGCCTCTGAGATTTAACTACCATCCCAACGCCAGCTTTGCGGCTCGTCGAATGGCTTTAGCCTCAACTAAGTTTGACATAACGCTGCCCTTCAGAAGTCTTAGTCATTTCCTAAGAGTCAACCGTGCCCAGCCAGAATGCAGCCAAACTACGCTTCCCAACTAACGTGCTAAAACTGCCATCCTGAGACTCTAGAGCTAACACTGCCAATATCGTAGTACTACGCTATTCTAGCTCCCCGCTAATGTGCTACAACTGCCATCCTGAGACTCAAGAGCTAACACTGCCAGTATCGTAGTACTACGTTATTCTAGCTCCCCGCTAACGTGCTGTAGCCCCAGCCCTCTGATACTCAGCACAGGAACACACCCAGCTGTGGCCCCAGCCCTCTGATACTCAGCACAGGAACACACCCAGCTGTGGCCCCAGCCCTCTGATACTCAGCACAGGAACACACCCAGCTGTGGCCCCAGCCCTCTGATACTCAGCACAGGAACACACCCAGCTGTAGCCCCAGCCCTCTGATACTCAGCACAGGAACACACCCAGCTGTGGCCCCAGGCCTCTGACGGGGTTAGTTTTCACCTTTTGACAAAAAGAAGTTCCTCCGTCATTTTTGACTGCTTTTTAAAAAAAAAATCTGACAACTACAAGTGCCTTTTTTTCCTAAAAGCACTCTCTTTGTAAAAAGCTTTTAAATTATTATTATTATTTTTTATAAAAGTGAATAAATTGTTCCAACATTTTCCCCTGTCCTTTCTCAAAATGAATGGGGGAAACACGGCCAGATTTGCCAAAAATTCTAGCCGTCTGAAATAAATGTGAGGTTGTTTTTTTTTTGGGTGCACATAGTGCTCGGGGGTTGTGTTGAGAGACGGCATATTGACAGGTTTTTGTGGGATGCACACGCATTTTATCACCACAGCCCTGATCGTTAGTTCTGGCCACTTTTCTAATAAGAAATTGGTCTCTGCCCACAAGTCTTTGTACAGAGAGACAGTTTGGTGGTTTAGGGAAAAAAACTAATAAAAGTCTTTCTGCTTTCATAAGGATGCCGTTGAAAGATTTTGGATTCATTTGGTCAATACCTCATAGCTGTAGACAATTATTACACCCTCTAAAAACAAAAAAAAAACAAAAAAATATGAAATGCCTTCCAGAGCCAATGCTGGTAAAATAAAAATATGTTTCATCCCTGTTATTGATTTTAAAATAGCTCATTTAGTTGAACCGCCACAAATCATGTTTCTCCAGACACTGGGACAGGAGTGAGAAAGTGTTGGAACACTTCTCTGCTTTTAAAAATAGAAAATAGAAAAACTAATATCTTTGGACCAAGTCTGTAAATGATCAGAATTAATGAATAAAAGAATATCTGCTTTTACAGAGATACACGAAAAAGCCTTTCTTTCAAAGTGACTTCCACCAATGCTTTTCCACACAGCTTGTCTTCATCAGTGTTCCACTGGACTATGTGAGCATACGATGGACCTCACAACCAGCACTAAATCCCGTGGTGTTTCACAGCCATGTCAGCATGTCACAAAAATACATAAAACAGATAAATAGAAAACATTAATAAAACGGGGAAAGATAAGGCTCCGGTGAACAAATCAAAATCAACAACAAAAAAAAATCTTTAAGCTTCAGATGAAGGAGCGCAGAAAAAATAGCTGACTCAAGGCCATTTCACCTATCCCATCAGGCCTTTCAAAAGTAAATAAATAAAATAAATTACAGCATTAAAAAAGTTGCTGAGTGGCATTTATTTTATTTATTTTTTTAAAATATGTTTTCCTAAAACTGTGCTTCCCTGTTTTTCTCCTCAAACCGAGCGTCATTCCGTTTCTTCGCCACGCGTGCCAAGCCTGACGCCACGGCCGCCTACTCAATGGCCTTATTCACTGTCCGAGGGCCCGCCGTCTCCATGCCAACTGGCCTGACTTCCTGTCCGGGCGAGAGGCCACTCTGCCCTTGCCCTCTCTCAAATCAAATTCAAAATGCTTTATTGGTATATTTTCAAATACACATTTTGCCAAATCGCAATAATCAATTATAATAATAGCAACAATAATAAAAGTACAATAGATCCAATGCATGTAAAAATTCTAATTTAACGTAGACGTAAAATATATCCTTGTACTAATAGTAATATAAATACTACTACTACTAATAATTATGCTATTAGATAAATAATATGTTATATAATTAAATATAATATATAATACAAATATATGTTATATAATTTTAAACAAATATTATATTAATTGGTGAGGGGTTAGGGGTCACTGCTGTCCCTCTTCCTGTGGCAGGTAGCCACATATTGTGCTGCCAATTTTGCCCAGCACCTTACCTCTCCCAGGAGGATTTGTAATAATGGGAGCTCAGGTAGGGTTGGGAAGTTTGGGTGCATTGATTTAAATTTTGGAAAAAGAATCCCTCTCTCTGAACCCTGGAAAGAGTTGACCAATGGAGATAAAACCTCACTCTATTCCCCCTTCCCATCCCTCCTTCTCTCCCTCTCTCTCTCTCTCTCTCTCTCTGCCTCCCCTTCTTTCACTGTTGTGACATCCTGTAAAAGAATATGACTTGCCTCAACGGGACCAGGAGAGAGAGCACCCACAGCCCACCTCCATTGCACTCAACGACGACCAGGAGAGAGAGCTCCCACAGCCCACCCCCATTGCACTCAACGACGACCAGGAGAGAGAGCACCCACAGCCCACCCCCATTGCACTCAACGACGACCAGGAGAGAGAGCACCCACAGCCCACCCCCATTGCACTCAACAACGACCAGGAGAGAGAGCACCCACAGCCCACCCCCATTGCACTCAACGACGACCAGGAGAGAGAGAGAATCCACAGCCCACCCCCATTGCATAGTTGGCATCAACCAGTTTGTTTGCAGGGTACAAGCAGAGAGGGGGCCATCGCTGCACTTTAATTAACCAGGAATTTTTTTTTAGCTTTTTCCACTACTACCTAACACTTTCTGGTTCCTATTCCGATGTTTGATTTCATTGGATCAATTAAAACATTTCTAGGTCAATGACAATTTTTGTATATTTTTCTACTGTTGGGTCTAACATAAACCTATAGTTTTTACTGTCTGTGTCTTCTGGGTCATTTCTATACTCAAACACGTGGTTATCAAGCACAATGAAATAAATTGCATCACCTGTGAGGTTGATTGAGCAGGCATCTCAATTATATCAGAGCTATGGCGCTAATATTTTATAGAGCCGCGAGAGAGTTGATGTCGAAAGATCAGATTGCTGAAAAATTAAGTGAAAATATTAAATAATAAATGTATAACAGCGCTTTTGAACCTTTTCTTTCCATGCTTTATGAGAAATGAAAGCAACTCTTTAAGGCTATCTGAAGATGATGTCAGTGCGGTTAATGCGTTTGCTGTCCTAAGTTGGGGAGGTTCTGAAATGCCGCGGATTACAGGGACTTATTACCACTTTGCACAAAAATCTCCTCCATTCAACAACCAGCCAAAGCACTTACGGATGAGAAGATATAAATATTGCTTCTTACATTTGTAATTATCCAGTATTCTGGCACAAAGCATAGGCACACATCTTTAATCCAACAAGCTGCACAGCAAAAATGGTGGTGTACATTTAACACCCTAGACTGTGGTCTCATATAAACACCGTAGGGTATTAAATGTACACCAGCAGTGTTAGATTTGCACTGGTATTTTTGCTATGTGGACAAAAAAATAAATAGAGCACCAACAAACGGATACCCATACACCACTCACACACACATACACGCATAGACACACACACATACACACACACGCACACTCACCCTGCCCCACACACACACACAACTCACATACACACACATGCACAAATGCCCTGACATTACACACACACTGATGTTACAGACATACCTGAGCACTCACCCTTATGTACTGACATTACACACACACACACACCACACTGATGTGTGAGGACAGGCCTGTTTGTGTGTGTGGGGGGGCGGGGCTTCTGTTGCACACGCTCTGTAGTGGCAGCCAGTTCGGTGTTGGCCCAGTTGCTGGGGAGAACTCAGAGGTGCTGTACAGCCAGAGCTTGGCCACAACACACACCATTTACACTGGGGTTTAATGACCTACTGAAACACAGCACACACACACGCATACTCACACACACACACACACATACACTCACCCACACACACGCACACACACACACACACACACACACACACACACATACACTCACCCACACACACACACACACACACACACACACACCCACACACAACCCCACACACACACACACACACACACACTCACACACACACACACACACACACACACACACTCACACACACACACACACACACACACCCACACACAAACCCACACACACACACTCACACACACACACACACACACACACACACCCACACACAGACCCACACACGACACTCACACACACACACACACACACACTTGCATCCTCTCCCATACAGACAGGCCCCAGGGCTTTAGTGTGTCATGGGGGCGGAGGAGTATAGACTTCCAGGGGGTGTCCAGCCCCCCCTCCCCATTTCCCATGAATAAGTTGTGGACCTCAGCGTGTCTAATCTCCCGCCCGCTGGCCGTAGGGCCTCACCGACCCTCACTTCCGCTCCTCAGAGCTCCGCTGGCTGACCAATCAAGTGGCCTGGGTGTTAGCCAAGGAGGCGGGGCCTCGGTTTGGGGGGTCAGAGTTCATGCGCTCAGCGTGGTGTGTCTGTGTGTGTGTCGGTGTGGTGGGGGGAGTGTGTGTGTGTGTGCGTGTGTTTCCCAGGGATGGATGGTTCTGGTCCTCAGCTCGTCCTCCATGCTGCTCTTTGGACACTGAACGCTGTAATTAGTGACTGATCCCCCGTCTCTCCCTCAGCAGGGGCAGATTGATTAGGCGGAAGGAGTCCAGGCCTAGTGCACACCACTGGGTGAGGGGAGGAGGGGGGTTAAATTTGAAAGGAATGTGCCTCTGTCCTGCTGCCAATAAAACTTATCCAGGAATTCTGGGTTCAGGGTGGAGAGTTCTGATTGGTCGATTTAGATAACCGTGCATAATCCTTCTAACTCAATATATTATCACTTAACAGCTATGCATATGAAACCCTTATCCAGGCCAATTCCATTTCACTTCATGCATTTCAGTAAACAAATTGAAAGTTAAAAAAAATAAAAAATTATTCTCATACGGTTCTTTAAGGATTTATTTTGAGTCTTTTAACTTAAGGCCAGGTTGTTTCCTGAAATGAGATATGGAGCTCGCCCCAATTCCTGAAACCTATGCCTTGCCTCCTTCAGATTTTTCGGGGGGACCCCTGCGCCCCCACTCAGCCCTGGCCAGGTGTGTGTCAGGCTGGGGATAGCCCTCACCTGTGATCACACACCCGGAGAACGGAGCAAATGGACCTGCCAGGTACTGCCAATTACCGTGTGTAATTACCCAGAACATCTTCCTCCTTCTCTTCCTCTCTGCCTCTCTTCACCCCTCTCTCTATTTATTTTTTTCTCTCTCCCTCCTTCTCTCTCTCTCTGACAGGTACTGTGTAATTACTGGGTCCAACTCGTTCACTCACTCGTTTGTCCTTCCTCTCTGTTCATTTCCTCCTCTTTGTGTCTCACTCCATTCGTCTTTGCCCTTCCCTCTCTCTCTATCTCTCGCTCTTTCCCCCTCCCTCTCTTTCCATTTCTCTATATGTCTCTTTCTATGTCCCCCCCCCCCTCTCTTTTCCCTGAAAATGTATTTTCTGTGTGTCACCATGGTAACTGGTGAGGTCACAGAGATGGCATATTTTATGTTTTTTTGGGGATTTGTGGATAGTGAATTTATTATTCATTTTGAAAAATTTTGCCAATGGTTATTCTGAAGTTGCAGTTTACCTCATTGTATCTCTGTATAATTTATTATCAGGTAAAACAAAAGAGAGATTCATTCACATGTTTTGGGGCCTACTGTAGATTCTCAGCAGTATGAAGAAAAGGTCAAGGGTCACTAAATGGAATGTATGGTGATGTGGACCAGATTCAATATAATTGCAATGTGTTCCGCTCCAGGCTTTGGGTTGAAATGAATTTAACACAATTTTATGTCATATTCATTTTAACATGATATGAATGCTAATCATTCTCTAAAGTAAACAGATCCTACGTTAGGAAGTCATGTCTCGTGGAATTGATCAGTTATGAGAGACTGAACGAAAACTGAGAGGATCGCTCCAGGCAACCAAGCCTGAGTTTCACACACATTGCAACATTAGACTAAAGCATGTTTGTTCTGACTGAGACTGTGTGTGTGTGTGTGTGTGTGTGTGTGCGTGCGTGCGTGCGTGCGTGCGTGCGTGCGTGCGTGCGTGTGTGTGGTGTGTGTGTGTGTGTGTGTGAGTGGGTGTGTATGTGCGTGCACATGTATGTGTATGTGTGTGTGCCTGTGCATGTGTGAGTGTGTGTGTATTTGAGGGTGGGTGTGTATCCACAGGCTGCTCGTGGAGCTCGGCTGGCACTGGTCCCTCTCAGGACATTTGTTTCTGGTGTGTTTTGTTCTAGTGCAAGGTAGTTCCTTCAGCAGCCGCTAACAGAGCCGCTAACACAGC
>CM056379.1:6593264-6850764 GCA_029718625.1 Synaphobranchus kaupii
TAAATAAAAAAAGAAAACATCAAATTTTCATAAATTTGTAAATAAGCTCTAAGTCAATAAGCTCGTTGAGGATGAGGAGAAAACATGTCATTCATTTGGGTTCAAATCCTGGCTGTGCCACTGAAGCCCTCATGCTTGGGCATACACACACATATACACACTCGCACACAAACATACATGCGCACACATACACACACACACCCACATACACACTTATACACAAACATTACACACACAAACCCACATACATACATATACAGTACACTAGTGTATATGTACATACACATACAGTATATATACAAACCCCAATTCCAAAAAAATGGGGACAGAATGTAAAATACACATAAAAGCAGAAAGCAGTGATTTGTAAATTCTCTTTTATATATATTTGACGGGAATAGTATGGAACCCATGGTTGGCTAAATGGCTCTAAGTCATCAAGGGTCTGACGTATCAAACAAGCCTCAAACCATCACTGTGCTGCAAGGTATTCAGTAGATATGGATGGATCACTTTAAGGGTTTAATATATGAATTTACAAATAACTGCTTTCTGCTTTAATGTGCATTTTACATACTGTCCCAACTTTTTTGGAATTGGGGTTTGTACATACACCATAAAAAGGACAAATATAATCTGCACACACACACTTTTTTCACTCAGCAGCAGGCTGTAGTTCTGTAATATGTCTGCCTTGTGAGCACCGTAGTCTTATCTGTCTGCTTTATGAGGACCGTGAATCTCTCTCTCCCTCTCTCTCTCTCTCTCTCTCTCTCTCTCTCTCTCTCTCTCTCTCACACATACCAGATGAAGTGAGGCATTGAGGATTTTCTTTGTTGACATCAGCATTTTCCATGTCATTCAGTAGAAAACAGCAATCTCACCCCCTCCCAATACCGTCCTACTCGCCTCTCACACGCATGTACACACACACGCACACGCGACTGAACGCAAGTATGCAGGCATGTGCTAATGAATGGCACATTCAATCCCTTTGTTCCCCTCCCACTGTTTCAGTAAACAGACTGTGCCTGTGTGAGAGAGAGAGACAGAGACAGAGGGAGAGAGAGAGACACACACACACACAGATACATGCATACACACACAGACAGACACGCATACCCACTCCATCTCCACGCTCAGTCAAACACGCAAAGCTGTCAGACGTGCCTCATCATGGTTAATTAAAATAAAGGCCGCGTTGGTGGTGTCAGCAGATGCACTACTAGGTCATGCCGGAAAAGAAAGGACACTCCCTCTCGCATTTTTTTTAAAATCTCTGGGTCACAGCCTCTGTCCCATAGGCCCACATTCAGACCCCTCCGGGCCCCTCCCCAAGCAGTACTTAACCTCGAGGCAGTCAACAGGTGTTGTGAGGACCTTCGAGGCAGTCAACAGGTGTTGTGAGGACCTCGAGGCAGTCATCAGGTGTTGTGAGGACCGGCGGATGGAGGACACGTGATGTCATCAGAGTTTATGCGTCGATCCATGAGTCACCCAAGAAAGAATCACCAGCAGAGGTATTCCCAGGAGTGTTCTTAAATCCTCGGACAGTGAGAAAGCACAGCCCATCCAGGAAGTGTAAGGTGAGCGTGTGTGTGTTTGTTTGTTTGTATATACTGTTGTATGTCCACATGTGCATGTGCTTGTGCATTTGTACGTGTGTGTGTGTACATGTGTGTATATATGTGTCTGTGTATGTGCGTGCATGCGTGTGTGTGTCTGTGTGTGTGTGTTTGTGGCAGTGATATATCCTCCTCCCTCTCTTAGGGTCCAAACCCAGAGATCAGAGTGAGGGGGGAGTCTCAATGCAGCAGTCCTTCTCTCCTCCTTCCCTTCCTCCCTCTCTCTCTCTCGCTCTGTCCATCTTTATCCCTCCATCCTCACAGGGCGCACTGCTCGGAGCTGAAGGACCCGCCCTCCTTCCTCTTCCTCCTCTTCATCCTGTGTATCCTCCAGCAGGCCACGGCCAGCAGCACCATGGCCAGGCCAAGGCCCAGGAGCACCACGGACACCACCTTGGTCTGGGGTAGGGTGTCGAACGTGAAGGTGACGCCCGTCCCAGCCACGCCGATAACCAGCGAGATCAGGCCGAACGGGAAGACGCAGCGGTACCACGACTTCTCCGTCCCCCCCGTGGCCTGCGCCAGACGTTCCACGGTGGACAAGGCTTCGGGGGCCTTGGGCCCACCGTCCTGCAGCGCCCCCTCCTGGTCGGAGGGCCCGGGAGCGGGAGGCGGTGGGTGGAAGGGGAGGCGGCCTGAGGAGCAGCCCATCTCGGGAGGGCGAGGCCGCTGGCTGTGGCGTGGCGTCTGTAGAGGGCGCTGTCAGGAGTCAGCATTGGCCTGTGAGGGGAAAGAGAGAGAGAACAGACCTTACACAGGGAGTGTGTGTGTGTGTGTGTGTGTATATGTGTGTATGTGAGCATGCGTGTGTGTGTGTGTGTGCGTGTTTGTGTATTTTTGTGTATTTGTATGTGTGTGTGTGTGTGTGCGCACGCGTGTTTGTGTGTGTGTCTGTATGTGTGTGTGCACAAACGCATGTGTGTGTGCGAGTGTCTGCATGTGTTTTTGTGTGTGTGAACGTGTGAGAGACAGAGATGGAAGGAGAAACAAAGAGGTAAACAGAGTCAAATAGAAAACAGACAGTGAAATATCATGACTGAAACAGAAAGAGAGAGAGAGAGAGAGACAGACAGTGAGATATCGACAGAGAGATGCACGGAAGCTTCACCCAGTAAGACCCTCTCTCACTCTGTTCTGCCCTTTCCTCCCTCGTCCGATCTGCACCCAGGAAGCAGCTGGCCGTGTGTTGTTCTGTCAGTGCCGTGTCGGATAATATAAGCATCCGAAGGCAGGGGAGGAGCCAGGGAGAGGCAGGTGGGTGGGCCAAGGCGCCTGATTGGCCGGTGTTGGAGAGTGACGTCAAAGGCATTGGGAAGTGGAAGGGGAGATGAAAGAAAGACTGGGCACTCTCTCTCTCTCTGTCGCCCCTCTCTCTCCCTCCCTCCCTCCCTCCCTCTTTCCATTCCTCTCCCCCTCTCTCTCTATTTCTCCAATCTGTCCCTCTGTATAGCATATGCTTTTTAAATTCAAATGACGTATTGTACATTATGGAATTATGATAGATTTACTATCATTGACACTGATATCAAATACCTTTCTCTTTTTATCTTTCCATTACTATTCCCTTCTCACTCTTTCTAATGCAAATACAAATAAAAATCTGCATTATTGGCACAACCACACATATGCCTCGTATTTCTGAAGCCATTGTTTGCATAAAACGAAAGTAAACAATAAAATCCACTACGTTAGATATACGCATTAATAAATAACATTGGACATTGAATATGAGCGTAATGATCGTGTCGTTCTATTGGCCACTCCATCATTCTGTGTCTCTCTGCAGTGTATCCTTCAAATCAGTTTGTGCTTTAAGGCAACACAGCTCTATTGATGAAAAAATGTATATGAAATGATGCAGCTTTTGGGAGAACCACGCCGTTTTAAAAAAAAATCACAATAGACCGTAAAACTGCCGCTGATCCCGTTATTATTTCTCCTCCACTGTCAGCATCACATGGAGCTAGACATGGTTATGACTCTCATATTGCACTACCTACCTTCCCCCCGCCCCCCCTACCCCGATATCCCTTAGTCACTGGAAACCACAAATCCTCCCCTTCATCTGCCCTCCTTCCTACCTACACGCGCACACACACACACACACACACACACACACACACACACACACACACAGTCATTTACGTTCACACTCAATTTACTCACATGCACACACACATACACACATTTAGTCACATACTCACATTCACCTACACACATTTACTCACATGCACACAAACACACACACACACACACACACACACACACACACACACACACACACATGCACATGCACACAAACACACACACACACACACACACACACACACACACACACACACACAGGACTGTGAGAGGGGAAGGTTCAGGAAGGAGGATTTCTGATGATGTCATCCATTCATGAGCATCCCACGCATAAACGTCCCTCCCTCTCTCCTGCTCTCTCTCTCTCCACCCCCCTCTCCCTCTCTCCCTCTCTCTCTCCTCTCAATCAGGAAGAGCACTACGGCGGCGCTTCTCCCTCACACATGCAGTCCAGTTCAGATAAAACAGCAGAGCAGATCAGATGAGCTCCTGCCCTACAGGGCTTAGCCCTACGCTAACCAAGCCCGCCACAAACCAGCCGAGACGTCCACCCGCTCCTGCCCTACAGGGCTTAGCCCTGCGCTAACCACGCCGCCACAAACCAGCCGAGACGTCCACCCGCTCCTGCCCTACAGGGCTTAGCCCTGCGCTAACCACGCCGCCACAAACCAGCCGAGACGTCCACCCGCTCCTGCCCTACAGGGCTTAGCCCTGCGCTAACCACGCCGCCACAAACCAGCCGAGACGTCCACCCGCTCCTGCCCTACAGGGCTTAGCCCTGCGCTAACCACGCCGCCACAAACCAGCCGAGACTTCCACCCGCTCCTGCCCTACAGGGCTTAGCCCTGCGCTAACCACGCCGCCACAAACCAGCCGAGACGTCCACCCGCTCCTGCCCTACAGGGCTTAGCCCTGCGCTAACCACGCCGCCACAAACCAGCCGAGACGTCCACCCGCTCCTGCCCTACAGGGCTTAGCCCTGCGCTAGCCACGCCGCCACAAACCAGCCGAGACGTCCACCCGCTCCTGCTCTACAGGGCTTAGCCCTGCGCTAACCACGCCGCCACAAACCAGCCGAGACGTCCACCCGCTCCTGCCCTACAGAGCTTAGCCCTGCGCTAACCACGCCGCCACAAACCAGCCGAGACTTCCACCCGCTCCTGCCCTACAGAGCTTAGCCCTGCGCTAGCCACGCCGCCACAAACCAGCCGAGACGTCCACCCACTCCTGCATAGGGCTAGAGCCCAATGGTGGGAGAGCAGATGAATGACACTGCCTAGTTTTGTTTTAGTTTTTCTTGTTAATTTGAATGTTACTGAATTAAGACTTCAGACAAAGCAGGGGGGTAAAAAAAAAAAGCACAGTTAGCAAATCAAATGACTGCTTCCATAGAGAGGAGTTATATGAGATGGTGCTCATGAGGGTGTTCCTGGGAGAACCACAGCAGCCATCGATAGAAATGCACTGAGACTCCTTCTAGAATGTTCTAGAACCACCTTGTTGGCTGATAGCTGTTCTGATCTGAACCTGGCCTTTCCAGTGCGAGGATCACATCTCTCTTTCATTTTAGCACCTGGCACTGATGTGTACGGCGTTCCAAACGTATTTAAAATGTAATTAATAAACAGCAGCCAACAATTACTAACCGTCGCATGCCTTCGGTTCTCCCTATGATGCGGTAAACCAATGTTCTGACTCACTGTGACCATTAAAGATGGAATAACGCCATTTTAAAATGAGCTGGGGGTGATAACCACAGCGATTTTGGCAAATTATCCAAAGCTGGCTCTCTACATCACATCTGGCCCCAGAATCATCCCCACTGCATCTCATTCGCTCCACAATCTCTGTAGGTTAAAGAGACTTCTCAGGCTATGCACCACAACTCTGGAATGATTTATTTCAATGTATTAGAGATGGTTAAACTTATTAGACAAGGTCATTGTTAAACTCTGCAACAACAGAAAAGATTCTCAGTGGGCAGGGCCAAGGGGTGTTATGATTTCAATCTGTTTTGAAAACAAACGTGGCTGCTCGAAAAAGTTACACACTCTAGCTTTAGATTTAACCTGTATCGTGCTTTTCACCAAGGGCCATTGTCTCTTAGGCTTTCCAGATGTTTTGGACACAGGTCTGACATTATATGGATTGCCTTACCTCTTGAAGACTTTGTTCAGCAGAACTACAATCATACAATAATATGAAATAAGTTTTCACTGTATATTAGTGATAAAACATTGAATTTGAAATTGTTAGCAATCTAAAGTAATGCCGAAGCCGAAGCCCGGAAGTGCACGGATAATGGGTTGGAAACTGATTTTTTTCCTATTCGAAGTTTCCTGTTCATATACAGATGCGGGAAATAATTTAATTGCAGCAGGGAAATCTTTGATTCAGTGCCCACCTGTCTGTATGCCTCTTCTGAACTTTACAGAATTAAGCATTGGATTGTTTATTTGTTTATTAAAACATTAAAATATAGCTATAATTAGGGACGAAGCCATTCAATACGGGCCATGTGACTCAATCGGCAGTCCCTGAAATTATGGATACTCACTTTATATCTCTGCTCGCTATAATCGAACAGTGTGCCTTGTTTATATAGGCCTATGTCAATCTTGTGAGAGCAAAAGAAAAAGAAACAAATCTCAACATCTTGCATGCAAACGATACTATCCCTTTAATGCTGCTCGCTTTAATTTGGCTGCGCTTAATCTCGCCACTTTTTCAGAACGTAAAAACACCTTTTAAAAGAAAGCAAAGGAACAGCTAGAATCAGTAGCCTATGTCCCGTTTTGAAATGTCACTTATTGACTATCAAAATCATTATTGTATTTATGCTAGTTGTGTTGTCTGTACCGACCGTCCGTACTGCCTCCGTAATAAATTCCGTCAATCTCATGGGCCCAAACTTGCAACGCAATTAATGAAATGAAAATATGATGTTTTAACGAAAACCAATGGAATACTAAAAGCATATTAAAAGCTTATAGCATTAGGCTATAATTTTATAAATTTTATAAAGCATAATAATAGTAATGATATTAATATTACTATACATAATCATTTATGTATCCAAGTTCATATAGTAAAATAAAAAACGAACAAAAAAAGTACAATATGAAATCACAACAGGCAGAAAGGGCTGTTATTGTGGAAATAGTTTCCATTCAAATGTATAATGGAATGGTTTGATCTTTTTATAAAACTGCCTTTTCATTCAGAGTTGATTATATATTGTACCTCAGATTTTTTCCAGTTCTTATCAAAAATTATTGTTCAGTGTCCCCTGGTTAGGGGGTGGGGGTTCAAATAGGTTAACAAAAACAACCTTTAACAAAACAAAACAATAGATAAATATGTATAAAGTACAGAATATAATTGTTCTTATAAAAAGTTTTGAAAAAAAAATAGTGAAAGGGGTCAATACTCATGAATTGCAATAACAATTAATTTTAGACTAGAAAAGATCACATTTAAAAAAAAAAAAAAAAGAGATCACATTTCCTATATGTAATGCAACTTCCGGTAGAAGCCCCGCCCACTTCCAGTTTCTATCCGGATACAGATACAGATAATGTTGATGGTCGAACAGATACAGATACAGATAGTGGCATCGCTGCACACCCCTAGTATGCATGTGTATAAAACATGTGGTCTGTTGGTTTGTGACACATTTCCTTGTACAATGCACAATAATACATACATTTAGATGCATTTTTGAACGCATTTAGGTTGAAAATGGTTATGGTTCTATTTTTAGTCATTCGTTTTGGCCTGACACTTTACCAGTGATAACAGACTCTCTTCCCGGTCATGTATGCATGTTGTCATGACAACAGCGACGGAGAACTGAATGAACTCTTCAAAACCCACCTGGCAGCTCAAAGCTAGTTAATTCCCAGTGGATCTGAACAGAAACTGTCAACGAGTGCATGAGCTTGGCTTAGACCGGCACGTCCAAGAGTTTCGAGTTGCGCAACTGAACTCCAGGTCCCGCGGGCCGCAGTGTCTGCAGGTATGTGCTCCAACTATGCACTACACCTCCTGGGTGCATCCCAATATTCTTCACTCCTCTCCTCCTTTCCTCCACTCCCCCACTACCACTCCTCTCCTCCCTTCCTCCACTCCCCCATTACCACTCCCCACCTCCCTTCCTCCACTCCCCCACTACCACTCCTCTCCTCCCTTCCTCCACTCCCCCACTACCACTCCCCACCTCCCTTCCTCCACTCCCCCACTACCACTCCCCATCTCCCTTCCTCCACTCCCCCACTACCACTCCTCTCCTCCTTTCCTCCACTCCCCCACTACCACTCCTCTCCTCCCTTCCTCCACTCCCCCACTACCACTCCCCACCTCCCTTCCACCACTCCCCCACTACCACTCCCCACCTCCCTTCCTCCACTCCCCCACTACCACTCCCCACCTCCCTTCCCCCACTCCCCCACTACCACTCCTCTCCTCCCTTCCTCCACTCCCCCACTACCACTCCTCTCCTCCCTTCCTCCACTCCCCCACTACCACTCCTCTCCTCCCTTCCTCCACTCCCCCACTACCACTCCTCTCCTCCTTTCCTCCACTCCCCCACTACCACTCCTCTCCTACCCGGAAGTATGTGGAGAAAGGGAGGGGAGGAGCAGAGTGGAGGAAAGAAAATTGGAACAGCGAATCTGCTTCACCGTCATCAAAATCGTCGTCGACTATTGATGAAGTTGCCCTATCATAACTTTGACTGACACCGAGCCCACAAATATTCCCAAAGTCAATCACAGATCTTCCGCATGGTCAGCCCATTTAAAGCTGCAAAATATATTTTAAGTTAGAAGTGCAAGTAACCTAGTTGCATGTACAGTGTAAACATAGCCTGTATGGCGGTTCGTGTCGAGAGACTAATTAACATAATAATCAGCAATATTAGAGCAAAGTAAACATGTTGTAGTATAGGCTACGCAAACATAACAATTTACTGTAATTCCAGAATCCCGATGTTCCCGATGTCTGAACATACCGAGCACTAATTCACCTCCTATAGGCTACTGTAGCTACACTACAGCCTACTATTGCCAGTTCCTTGCATCTCACATCGGCAAATTCGGAAACATTTCCGTAGATTAGGGGAAGGAATTATCATATTTTCGGATATAGCCTATGCCTATCATTCCCAATGTACATACCATCGCAGTGTTTAGGCCTATTTCCTATATTAGGCCTATACAATTAGACCTATTTCCCACTGTAAAATCTGAAATCAAATTTAAAAACGTCCTTTGGAATGGTTGAATAAATTAATTAATGCATATTCACATCCTGAAATGGTTGCTGTCATGCTTAGGCTATATTTATGTAGCCTGTTCGTTAATAAGCAACGTTAATGTGCAAGCAAATAAATAAAGCTGTTTCCCCGACTTAAATTGCCGAATTTTTATGTAGGATATGAACCACAAAAACGGACTGGCATTTTTTTATCCGTTGTAGGATGCTATGTCCTTTGTGTCCTAATAACCTACTAAAGCACACACAATTTAGGCTAAATATATTGCATTGTGGCATCATTATCTTGGGGAAATTCATATAAGGCATAGCTATGCATCACAACTGTTGCCTTTTTTAAATCTCTGTGGGCGTGAGCGCGATGATGTCACCCAAAAATGTGAAAAAAAACTTCCGCAGTAGGATACATCGGTGTATGCTTCGCCGGAGGGAAGGAGAAGCCGAGTTTGAAGCCGCTTTGCTCATCTTCTTCTCCACTATTGGGACAGTGGAGGGAGGGAAGAACCAAAGATCGGTTTCCGGGGCACGGAGTAGAAGAGGTGGTAGTGGAGGAAGGGAGGGTGAATTTTTCGACTATTGGGACGTGCTTTACCTCCTTCGTTCTAGAAGTACGCTCATTAGTGTAACCAGGTGGTTTAGTGCATGGTTGGAGCAAATATCTGCAGACACTGCGGCCTGCAGGACCTGGAGTTGAGTAGCCCTGGTCTAAGCATTGACCAGCAGGCTAATATATTACAGGGGTCCTGAATCTTATCCAGAAAGGGCCGGTGTAGGGACAGGCTTTTGTTCCAACCAAGCAGTTACACACCTGATGCTACTGATCAACCACTAGAGTGTTTGTTAAAGACCTTGATTAGTAGAATCAGGTGTGTTACTGCTTGGTTGGAACAAAAGCCTGCACCCACACCGGCCCTTTCTGGATAAGATTCAGAACCCCTGTTAATTGTTCCATTAATTTTTTTAAGTACCCTTTTTTTGGCTTAAAAAAATAACATGAGCAGTGGCTGGATTCACAAAAATCTTCTTAAGAAAAAAAATCTAGGGATCTAGGATTTAGGAGGTTTCTCAAATGTAATTCAACATTTTCTTAAGAAATTACCATTATCCTACAAACTTCTCAACTTTAGCCAATTACAAACTTCTTAACCATCATCTTATGTTTATTATCATTATGGCCCACTAAATACAGACATAGATCGAAAACATATTTTAGGTAATTAAAAACATTTGCTTTTCCTGTAGTAGTTTGTGTGGATGGTTTAATCTGTTCACTATATGAAAAAAAAGAAAGAAAGGCTTCAAATGGTTTTTATTAGACTTCGCCTTGCACTTAGCCAAACGTCCCCTATGGAAAAAGAATATGCTGCAGTATATTGTAAATACATCAAAATTATCTTCACAATATATTTAAAATATACTGCAGTATATTACATTTCCATATGGGGTTACGTGTTTGTTGCTCGCTAGCTAATGTTAGCTTCGATAATGGAAATGGAAAATAAGAAAGGCCGGTCGCCCAATTTCTCAAAGCAAGAGGCGGAGGTTATGGTGGTGGAGGTCATAGTAAGGAAGAGAATAGCCTAAGTGTGGAGCTATCTTAGTGATTACAAGACATATGAGAAGAAAAATATGAACTTTGGGCCTCATTCACTAACCATTCTACGAACACATTTGGTCTCAAGACTTTCTTTAAAATGTTTTTATGAACATTCTGGCATTCACCAATGTTTTCTTATTTGGGATTTTTTCTGGGGTAGAACAGAAGCTCAGGACGCAAAGATCAGTTAATCCCAAAATGTTTGTAAAAACATTTTAAAGAAAGTCTTTAAGAACAAAGTTGTTCTTAGAATGAAAAAGAGTCTTATGAGGAGAGCTGCGTGGGACAACAGTACCCAAAATGGTGCTCTTTGGAAGAGGAAATTTAGATTTATTAGAAACAGTGACGCGTAGGTTTAGTGCTTTTTTAATTCTTTATTTGCCTGTTTCTAATTGTTCTTAGAATGGTTGGTGAACCATTCTCTTAAGAAGAAACTTAGGAAGAAAGTTAGGAAAATATTTTATAAGTTTTTTGTGAATAGTAACTCTTCCTAAATTTCTTCTTAAGTCATAAGTTAGGGAAAAAATGCCATTTAGGAAGTTTTTGTTCTTAAGAAGGTTTTGTGAATCCGGGCCCAGTCATTTCAATATGCCAGCAGTACAATCAAACAGGAAGAGACGTGTTGATAAGATGTGTGCTTCATGCTGTGGAGAATGTGCGCCATCTACTGGCAGTATGTACAACATGTACTAACCGTATAGGAGTGTGTTCATAACCAGACATTGTGTGTTCATAACCAGACATTGAAGTATTTATATAGCTGTTAATTTAAATTACATGCTGACAAAATGTCCCTAATTATGCACAGCATGGGATAATAATAAGCCCCTCCCCCAACCACAGGTCACATGGTTTTTGTATGTTGTTGAGCCACCCAAGATCCTGCCATTGCTTAAAAAAACTTTATTACAGTTTTGAGAAGTTGCAGAGAGTAGCTCATCTCCATTTCCCAAATGATAACTCACCCTTTCACTATAGTCTGAGTATTTAGCAATAATCTTTGAATTAATTATGTGCATTTGAACTGATTCAAAGACAGGAAATGGCTCGAATTAATGAGATATTTGAATGCTGTACACATAATGCTTCAGCGATAACATAAAAAAATAGAATATAATTAGTAAGATATGTATTTGAAGTCTATGGAAAATTTGAAAGCTGGATGACTATGATCAGATAATGTGGCTTTCTGCTCCAAAACTACCACCCTGCACAGATGCTGGCTTAAATCAGGTTCGACTATAAGCGTTTTTACTGAATATGGGGAAAAATGTCTACAGAAAAAAAGTTTGCGGATCTGTATCGTCTTCAGTACAGTGTGTAGCATGCACAGTTAATGGTCACGGTTAATTTGTTTTGATAAAGGTAATTTGGTCCCACTTGGACTCGGTGTAAACTACATTACAGTTAAAATAACACTGAGAATTTTCCTCTGCTTGTTGTGGCATTGCACGATGTAACATTTTCAGTGTCACTTTCGTCCTCCAATGGGCAGAGAGAAATCTCTGCTCATTTCCTGAATGTAGCCCCTCCAGAAGTTACAGGAACCACCGGAAGGAATCTCACACCACAACCAAAACATTTCAGTGTAAACCTCAACATTTCCCCTGACTGAAGGACATAGACGGCCCTCGCCGTTTGGGAGCCTGTTTCAAATTATGGAATTGTGTTTTTGAAAGATGCACAGGTAATGTATGCTTTTAGCTGATTAGTAACTTTTTTTGGTTGAGATTTCACTATACTCAAAATACAAATGGAAATGACGTGGCTTACAGGGTGAAGGGGCAAGCATTCATGACGCAGAAATAAATACTGTTTCAAAAAATCTTTATTAAAAGTAGAAATGTGTAAGACTGTGATGAAAATGATCAATAATATGTGGGGGGGGGGGGGGGGGGGGGGGGATAGTGGAAAGTGCCGGGCATAAATGGTTTAAGAGCTTCTCAGATGATTTCTTCTCTGGAAATGAGGGAAAATATATCAGTGACAAACAGCCCAATTCATTGTGCCTCTTCTGCAACAGGAGCTAAGGAGTTTCGTTTTTTCCCCCCAGTGGAGTAACAAATAATTTCAGTAACTTAATTCTACATAATCAGATTTAAACAGACTGAATTGTAAAAGAGTATCAAGTTAAAATTTTAAAAATGCACAGTGCAAAGCTAAGATAATTATATAATATTGCGGTTAAATAAATGTGAATGTAACATGTATCAACAAACAAAAAAAAACGGATTGGCAGCGCTGCAATTTCAGTCATCATAATCTGATTTGAAAACCATGAAATAGCAGCCTGCTCATTATTGCAAGTTCATTAAATTAATTTAGCGTACACAAATGCATTCACCCGATATGATTGCAACAAATCCAGACCCGAATTTACATCCTGAATACATACATATTAGATAAGTAACAAGCCCTAAGATCTAAAACCTAAGAACCTAGAATTGGACAACATCCGTGTTTTGTTCCCAGGCAAACAAAAGTGCAATAGCACCAAAAAGGCAGAGAAGGCCATTTTATAATCAATAAGTGTGTTGTTAACAAGAGAGGGGTTGTCATGCAGAGAGGGCACTGATTAAAGTCAGTGCAGTGATGCAAATATATGAAGTATTAAAGCATCAGGTATCAACATCAAAATATCAAAGGTCCCCCAAACTCATACTCATCTCGCAATAAAGATGGGACTCAGTAGGTGTGACTCAGGCTGGCTAAGGCTGGCTTCAAGCCAAGTGTTTTTATTTGGCTTGGCAGGAAACCATCAATCTGACTGAACAAGAATTCCAGATGTTCAATGAAACTTTATGTCGAATGCAAGTGGACCTTGCATAGAGAAGCCAATGAAGAAGGACACCCTTTTACTTTCCTTTCCACACAACTGGCTTTGGTACACTGGTTTGACCTCAATTGTTACAGTTGGTTTTGGTGTGTCCGCAAAAATGGTCTCTCTCTGCACCACGCCAGTTGCTCTGTAGAGAAGGTCTTGGACTTCCTTATTCCATATTTCATTTTCCCCCAGGGATCCAGACTGTTGACTAACAAATCTCTCGACATCTGCACGATAGACCAGGTGATAGTAGCCTTGCTTCTTTCCCATGTAGAAATGGACCACAGGTTTCTTGGCATAGCAAACAGGTCCCATCTCGCTCCAGAATGAGGTCTTCATCTGAGAGACGTAACTTCCTAACTCTGGTAAATGCCTTTCAGCTATTTCTAGAGGATTCGGCCCTGGCCACAAGAAAGCGACTGCAATGAAGTGCAATGCCATGCTGTCCTTATGTGGGATGGGTTCCCTAAGAATCTCACACAGTGAATTCAAGAGGGAACTGTATTTATCTATGCACCGGGATGCTGGCTTGATAGTCGCAAGCACAACGTTAGCATAGATAAAATTGACTCTGTCGTTTACGGACCTGTCCTCCTGAGATTTGTTCCTCAGATTGAATTTATATGTCCTCACAATATTCTCCATTGTTTGACCTGTGGTCTTGTTAGACAGACTGTCAAGAAGCCCAGAATGAGTGTCAGCTTTATTTTTCTCCAGAAATTTCTGACCCTTAAATATCTTTGTCGCGATGTTTAAGTTCTTGCTTGTCAGAAATTCGGTGTCATCTGAATTGCAGAAACATTCAACATAGCGATGGAAATAATTCAAAAGCTCTTGCTGGGTTCTCTCTTTTTGTTTGTCTCTCTGGGTGTACCGTGGCCTTAAGTTAACAAAGAAGGCATCAAGGAAATTGAAGAGAATCTTCATTGTGCTCTTAAGGTTACAAATAAGATCGCTAAACTCTTGAAGCACATGGTAATACTGTGCATGTTCTTGCCTGTTGTCATCCTGGCAAACATCCTGGATTGTTGTTTTTCCAGAGAGGACCTGTTCCAAGATATTGTGTGAGACAGCATTAGATGAAACAAAAACAGGGACCTTTTCCAAAATGTCGATTATGATCACAGCAACACTGATTTCTCCAAGGTAACCAGCTGTATTAAAAGGGGCTCTCGTCTCTTGGGCTCTCTCCTTCTTGGCAATATCTTGGGTTTCCCTGAAGGCGTCTCTTGCAGAGAGTGCCATTTTTAGATGGTCCCTAAGTTTTTCTGGTGTCATAGGATCTTTGTCGTCTTTTCTACTCGCAATGGCATGCTTCAGCTCATGCTTGATAACTTGTGCGGCTGTGTCGGAAATGTGCGAGCTTTCCCTGGAAATCTCTTTGGCTTTTCTAGCCCACTCTTTTGCTTGTCTGAAATCCTTCTTTTTCAGGTACTGGTACCTGGCGAGGAGCTGAGAGATGATCGCATCTTTGTCAAAGCGCTTTGCTGCATTGTGCAGAACCATTTCTTCTGCCCCTGGTGTGTCCTTGATAATGGCCTTGATTACAGGAGAGAACAGACTTTCCTCCTTCGAGTGATGCCTTTTCAACAACATGTTGCGCACATCCTGCATGAGTTTATCTTTCCCCTGCGTGCACTCGTAAAATGTACTGTTAGTCAACAGCGTATTCAAAATCTCAGCTCTTGACACATTGTAAGTGGTTGTAAGTTCCTGTAAACAGCACTCTGCCATTCGGGGATGAATGGACCTAATTGCCTCGTAGACCACCTTAGCTTCCACAGTGCAACGGGTTAGAAGTGTTGAGAACTTCCCAAATTCATCCTCAACTTTTTGGGAGGCACAATATGGCTGCAGTTGCAGAAACTCTTCACAGAGAGAAACTGAGAGTACTGCGCCCTTGCAGTAAACATTCAGCAGGGTCAACACAGCGACAAGCTGAGCAGGTTTGCTTTCAAAGTTGAAGTTCTTGAGTGTGTTTCGGGCAACGCCCTGAATGTATTCACTTGAGAAGTTTTTCTTCATGATCATGAAACCATAAAATGTGTCTGCATTCTTGTAGGTCTTCTCAATTTCCTCCAGCTTCTTCTGGAATTGCTTTTGTTCTGACTCTGAAAGGTTATTGCCAATGAAGACAGTGTCCTTAGTTGCTTCGGTATGGTCACAGGATTCTGATCTCGTGCAATTGAGCAGTATGACTTGTGGGCAGTTGGAACCAAGATCCCTCTTAACAAACTCTTCATGAATGCGATGCTGCAGATCACATATATCATCTATTTCTTCAAAGTTATCCATCATCAGCAGCACAGGTAACCTTGTGGAATGTTCTGCTGACTCATAGGTCAACCACCTGCCTGGCAACTTCAGCGAAGTCATCCGCTGTGTCCCTCAGAACAGCACAGCGACATTTGTCCTTCAGTGACCACAAAATGTGCTTTGCTACTGTGGTGCCACCACAACCTGGGAGATGCAGCAAACTGAAGTACACACAGGCTTGTCTCAAAGAAAGCAGTTCTGGAATGATGGTGTCCTTAATGAAGTCATACTTGTCTCTCTTAATAAACGGCATGGATCCCGGCTGCTCAGAGAAGTAGAAGTTCCACCAGGACACCTTCCCTCCTTTATAGAAGCTCTCCTCCAGAGATGCCTTCTCTTCAGTGCCTCCTTCACACTGGTTTACACAGAGAATGCTGAGGGTGTCTAGGTCTTCCTCCACCTTTTTTCTCAAGAGGACCCTGCTGGCTCCACCACTGGGCAAGAAACGGCTAGACCTGCGGTTATCTGACCACAAACTCAGGACAGTCCCATTAATCTCTGCGAGACTGAGCTCATAGATGGACCTTGCTGAGATGTTTAGTCCACAGTGTGCCTCGATTAGGTCATTCCAGCAAGTGAAAGCACTCTCATTCTCACAGATGCACAGGATCTGTTTAGTGCCTCTGAGTTCCTGCCTGAACATGTGGAAGATCTCTAGCAGAGGGTCCATTATGTCATTCACCCTGGATAACAACAAGAAGACAACCAGAAATCTTTTCTGTGGAAGTACATCTTTGCGACACAGGAAAGAAACCACATCTCGTACAGACGCTCCTTTTTCAGTTGACCAGTCATCTGGGTCTGACGGCATCTCTTCTTTGGTATCACCATTGCAGAACACCCAACTGGTGTTCTTTGTAAGTTTTAGTTTTTCTGCTATGTCCTCGACTGCCTCTGTGATCTTGTATTGCTTTGGTAAATGGGTATTTATCCTCCGTTGCTCCACAAAATACTTACACAGGCCATTTTCTTCAGACTCTGGATCAAAATCCAACACAGCAGATCGCTCACCAACCTGTCTCCCAGTGAAATATCCACCTGTGAAAAAATGGTCGCTATGGGATAATTAATAAGCCCAACCTTGGCATCGGCCGGAATATTGGTGCCATCGGCACGGGTTATCTGACATCGTAGGTATAAAAGAGTATTGTTTAAAACAAGGTAATCTCTTGTTCAACATTTGCCGGTCGTCAAAATTAAAGACAATTAGCGTATCCCCAATGACTCTTGATTCATATGTCTCGGCAATGAACAGTTTTCTATACTCTTTGAGCGCTGACACACAGATCATGCTGCAGTCCTCCGAACAGCTCTGAAAATTACAAATATAATGTACATCGTCCACAACATTTTTGTAACATTGCTTGAATTTAAGCCAGTCCTTGTGCACAAATAATACAGACTCTGAATTTTCGCTGTACAATTCCCCCTCACACAGGTTGAAAAGGGTCATTGTTGGTTCCTTGCCAGACGTGTCGATATGGTACCCACATCGTCGTTTTGAAAATTCTGCAGACCAATCTTCGTAAAACGAACGTCCTTGAAGCCTTGACATCGCTGCAAAAGGCTTTTTTGGCCTTCTGAAAACTGTCTTGTTTGTCACAACCTCTGGAGATTTCGGTGTTGAGTTTTCTGCGGTAGACATGCTTCTTTTGCTTTTACAGGCGATTGTGTCAGCGTCTGTTTTCGTCTAGAAATTGTTCAAAAAGTCGGCACCTTTATAGGCATACGTTCGTAAAAACCTGTGGTCAGCGTAAACTCACAGCTCTTTCGATCATTCAAACCCACCCCCCCTGTTGTGGGTTGTAGACACCCTGACAAATAAAATACACTTTGAAAGAGTTGAATACACTTTGAAAATTGAATACTCCATTTTTTTTTTTTTTTACATTCGATACTAAACACTCATATTGGCTCTAAGAATTAGCAAACTGAAAGCAAAAATACTGAAAGATTTATTTCATGGTTCTGAACCAGTGATATAGACGTTTAGATTGCTTTTTGGAAACGCGTCTTGGAGGTCTTTTCAATTGGGGTCGGGGCATTTTGCGGCCTGTTGAAATATTTCCAGTCTATGCATTTCATTCATTCATTTCAAACTTATTTTGAATAACCCCGCCAGGAATACAGCTGTTCCTTGTCAATCAAAGGTTTCCCTCTAGCATCTCGTCAGCAGCCCCCACCAAGCCTTACCGCAGCTGTTGTTAACCTTTGAAAAAATACATGTTATCATGCCTCAGTGCAAACGGCCGTCAATTGTGGACACGCACACGTATTCCTCTCTCTCTCTCTCTAGCTGTAAACACCAACCATGTGTTCCGCTGATGCTAGAGCCTGCTCGTAGTTCACCGCTGTGACTCTGGATTGTCTATGTGTGGTAGGAAACTACTGGGGGGCTTGTTCCATTTCAGTTGTACACAGGCCAGACCCGATGAACGGGGTTGCAACATTTTGTCCGCTCTCTAGCACGTCTGGGAAAAAGATCTCTCTGGACTCCGCGCGGACTTTGGCAAAAAAATCTAAGTCCTTGGCTTTGGAGTCATTCGCCCCTTCGGCTCTAACAAAACATTATTTAAAATGGCATGCTTTCTTTCAGACGGCTAACTAACTCGCTATAGCCTACCGCTATTTGTCACGTTTTAACAGCCTGTTTGAATTCTTTTATTCTTTTAAAATGCTTCTGCTAACACAAACTATTGCCACTAACCTATACATTTATATTTATATATATATACACAAAGTTACTTTTTCACGATGTTGTTCTAATAAAAAAATTCCTACACGTTTTCCACCCCACAAGCACCCAAAGACCGACCATAAAAACCAACGTTTACAACAAACAACCCCCAATAAATGACATCGTCACAATGCCAATAAATCAAGCCTTGAAACAAACCCCCCCACAACACGCCGAATAATAATATATTATATAAATAAATAAAAAATAAAAAATAATTAAAAAATTTAAATAAAAATGTATTTTTTTATAACCATCAATCAAATTTTGACCTTTGACATATGCCCCATCAATCAAATTTTGACATTTGCCGCATGCTATATACTACTGACGCTATATGTTTATTGAGAGCTGTGTTTCGCTGTGTTTAAGACATCCTTAATGCCGACATGAACGCATAGGCTAGGCTATAGCCTACTACCGGCTGTGGTTTGTGAAACACTATCTAAAATGTGTCCCCGATAAAAAAACAACGAGGCCATGTTGCCCAATTCAGCCGGGTCTTCAGCATGCATAGGTAGAAAAAAGAGTCTGGCTGTGGCAAACCGAACGCAGGATAGACAGGTTCAGTGAAGGTGGTGTGGAAAGTGTGCAGGTGGGTCACTGTTGTGGAGGAGATCAAGTAGAAAGACAGAGTGCCGGCCGGCCAGTCCAGGTACACCCCAATGTTGGATTTAGTAGGCTGAGCTAGGCCTAGGCGTGGTGCCCATTCCCCGATGCGTACTTCATGATACGATAAAATGGAGCCCTCCCATTCTGAAGTGCTTCTCCCGTTGTGCCAGCTTGTGTGTCTGCCATCACCAAATTCCACACTCCAGGACTTGTCATTGCCGCCCAAGAGGCTGTCAGATCCCCCTCCTTTCCTGGGGATTCCTCTGTACGCCACCCCAATCGCAACCCTTTTGCCAACGTTGTTCCAGTCCAAATCAACCTCCCAGTAAAAGCGAGCGTCGGAGAGCCCTTCTCTGCACAGGACCTGGTAATGACAGTCAAATCTGTCGGGGTGATCAGGTAACCGCTGCTGTCCCTCCCGCACCACCTTCCTGTTCCCCTCAGAGAGAGACAGCCCACTGTGCACCGTGTCGGGGTCCAGTGTGAGCTCACAGGCATCTGCAGACAAAGGAGTCAGAAGCAACAACATCTCCATGAGAAAAAAGTGGATCAGAACCAGGTGTCCAGTACTATCCTTTGTGTGTGTGTGTGAGTGAGTGAGTGAGTGAGTAAGAGCAGTCTCCAGACAGACTTACATTTCATCAGGCCTGGTTTCGGCCTGATCTCTCCTCCATGGTCAACACTGTAGGAACAGAGGGACAGACAGACAATGAGACACACAAATTGCCTGGTGTGTGAACTGCAGTGTGGAAACTGAGCTCTGTGCCAATAGGATCCACACGGTCAGGACTTTACTGATCAGCTGAAAGCGTGTGGGACTGTCTTAACTACTTTTCGCAGATGCCTCATGACCAGGATGCCGGCGCCAAGATTTTGAGACAAAAATAACATTTTAATAATGCTGCTCCTGCAGCCAAACTATGAATGTAAACCTCAAACTCCATATTTTATCTTCATAAGTACATGATTTGTGACAACTCTGCTGAATACAGTTTCTAAATGTCACTATTTTCCCGTAGCAAGTCCATTTGACAAGCAACCTCCCCACCCATTCTATACCTACCCATGCGTGACATAGTGGACAATAGCGTCTATGTGTGAGTTCATAAATTTATTCATCATATAAAATTAGAATTCCGTCATAGCAACAAGATAAACCCAACAATAGCCTGATCGTATGCCAAAAAAGCCATGAAAAGCCCTGCTCACTCAAATGCAAAATAAACGTGAAATTATTGTCTCATTATACCACGTCATTCTACTAGCAATATATGCTACTAAATATGAAATAAATAAACAATCCTACCATTGGTTTTACACATAGAGATGTTGCTTTCAAAATTCAGTCGTCATTTATTGTCTTGGACAATCTGTTTGAGAAATACACACCAGTTTAGCACGTTATTACACAATGTGGAACGTCTGCCCGCAGTACGACCATATGCCCTACCTGCAGCTCTGAAGTATTCCACGTCATTCCGGTTTTATTCACAACAGTTTTATCTAATAGAGAACAGTATATCCTTTTCAACTGTGGTTTTTCTGGGATGCATTCTACAATAAATTACAGCCCAGCGTAACAGAATTTTTCATTTTATCAATGTACTATGACGCATGAGTTTTTCGTCCTCGATATGAAAAAAGAACTTCTTGTAAAATGTGGTTCTTCTCGCTGGCTACATATGTATGTTAGTTTTTACACTCAATCACTGTTTTGTCCAGTAGGATATGTTACAGATGCAAAGTTTTATATTTGTAAATGTTTTATATTTGATGTACCGGCTTTAATTGAAACTAGAACATTTGGCAGCATTTTCCTGTTAGTGGAATATAATTTTATTGTAATGTTATCGTACATAATATAGGCTTTAGGCTTCATATCTTCCTGGGCTATCCTTGCCACTTAAAGGGTAAGTTCGCTATTTTGGACCTTGGACCCTATTTGCGGTCCGTCTTCCATGAACCTGACCCATGAAGTCCATTTTTTCGCTGATCGGTCCAGTATTGAGTTCGGTACAGATTTCCTGTAGGCTCTCACTGGGCTACAATGGAAGTGAATGGGGCAACCAGAAATGTTCGATAAATGTGCTTTCATGTACAATAAATGAGACGGGAAGCTCAGGGTGTATTGTTACCGGTCTCAGTATGCTCTCCTGTGAAATGTATCTCAATCCGAACATTTTTACGTGCTTGGCATGGCTTGGAAGTAAGCATTTCTCTGTTGCTTGTTTGCGCTGCACTCGCGGAGTACTATGTGTCGGGGGTAGGGGAGCGGGAAGGTGTGCCGGCCGTTTACGAAACTATCTAGCTGAGCAGTCTGCGTTTGTTTACCTGCAGCAACGTAGGCTACACTTTGCACAAAAAAACTTGGATGATGGATGACTATAATGATTACGAAGACGAAGAATTCGATTTTGACTTTGACGTTACTGGCTACAGATTTGAGCCAGAATACACGGACACGGAACTACAAGAGATGGATGATAAGAGAGCAAGAGAAGAGAGAGAAGCTGAAGTTGCGCAGGTAATGTTATCCGAAGCCGCTGCCGAGGCTAGACCAAGAATTTCGGGGGACTTTTGGTGTTCTTGCAAGAGGTGCAAGCAGATGCCCAGAGAGGAGGAAAGTTTGTGTTGTAGGGAGTGGGATCTGTTGCTACCGAATGCCATTGAAAACCTGGATGTATCCGTGGATGACACTGGATCATCTCCATTGATTACCATTACACTATGACTGCCAACAGATATGTGATAGATGAGAACTTTGGACAGGACACCATGCGTCAAGCATTTGTAAATAAAACATTATAGAATTGTAAAAGGTTATAGTTGATGAACGTTTCCGACAGTTTTGTTACAAGAAAACAACTTATGTCAAGCTCGGATTTTGTTAGTTGGTATTGAGTGCTGGGTCAGAGGACGCGCTCAAAAAAAATAAAAATGTTAGTAACGTTATAGCTAAATATAACTTACCTCCGCTCCGGTGCTTGATAGTGCTGCAGGTCCGACACGAGGAACAGCTGTGTTCTTTAGAAACCAGTGTTTTGCTTCTGATTTGCGGTTACAGAAATCAGTAGCGTCGAAATGCGCTCCACAAACTCGCGAGTCTGTCAAACGGAGTTCATTGACTGGAGTGTTTATGTCGATCCGTAAGACAACCAGCCAAAGTCTCAATCTTTCTGGGTCAGAGAACGGGAGCCTGTGAAAACTGGTATTTGAGCGTCCAGACATTTTATTCCCACAACCGGGGACTGCACATTCGCGCACCATTGCTGTGATGAATTATTACAAATGATGATTACAAAAACTGCGTTACAAATATTTCTGCTGTAGGCTACTAGCTAGTAAACTCCAACGGGAGGTCAGGATTTGTGATCAACTGCTTTTCAAGCGGCCCCCCTCCCCTCTCTACAACGTAGCTAGACTGCGGAAGTTTACAGTGCGAGGTAGTGCGGTCGGAGAAATAGTTCTGTTTCAAATGGAACTGTTGTTTCAACGTTCGGTTTGCGTTTGCGATAGCCTACATTTCACAGGAGAGCATACTGAGACCGTAAGAATACACACTGAGCTATAAAAGCACATTTATCGTTGTTTTTCCATAACATTTCTGGTTGCCCCGTTCACTTCCATTGTAGCCCAGTGAGAGCCTACAGGAAATCTGTACCGAACTCAATACTGGACCGATCAGCGAAAAAATGGACTTCATGGGTCAGGTTCATGGAAGACGGACTGCAAATAGGGTCCAAGGTCCAAAATAGCGAACTTACCCTTTAAGGAATGGCATGTAAAATATGAATTCCAATTTACTGTGCGCTGATATGTGGTAGATTAATGTAAAAGTTTCCTTTGGGAACATTTATAAAAAAATAAAAAAAACTACAGAAAAATGCGTTCGCAGGGCATGAGCATACATACTGTAGAGTACAGGAAGAATTGAGGTACAGTTTTATTGAGGTACACAAGTGAATGATTAGGGTACATATTTAGGTGTGTGTAACAGTGTGATATCAATGTTTTCATCTTAAACCATCAGAAGAGGCAAATGTATATGCTTTATAATGGACAAAACTATTTTTATTCATTTCATGTATTGGATAGAGGTTTGGACCCATAGATATGTACCCCCCTATACTGATGAAAAGATAGTAATTCCCACTTGAAAATGATGCAAAAGTGAGTTTTATGATCCAAAGCAGTTGATTTGTAGTTAAATATGTCATTATATATAATATGTCTATATTTTGCATCACAGATCTTTAGTAGTTCTGCATATCATCCTCAGATTTTGATCCAGGAAATTAGTTTATGATCCAGGAAATGTATAGACTTACCTGTTTCACATATAAAGCTCTCAGTAATTCTTTGCAAACTAAAGACAAATAATTTTTTTTTTTTTGCATATTTCCAAAGTTTCTTTGCATTTGTGGCCCTTTATTTTGACTTAAATTGTGAAAATGAACAAAACTAAGTTTGTATTGTAAATGGTCCAACTGTCTTGTTTCTGTGATGCTCACATCTGGAGTTATAAAGCCTTAAACAGAGCACCCCCTAAATAGGTGAGAATTCTTCTACAGAGCTCCTCTCTGATTAAAACCACTCCCTCTGCATTCTGGGACAAATTAAAATGCTGTTCCACTGTGCTTGTAGACCGCAGCTGTGTAGATGGTAAAACTAGACTTACTTCAGTTTCTCCAGTCTCCAGCTGGGGTCCTCCAGTCCAGCAGAGAGCGGTCTCACTCCCCACTCTCCTTGGTGATTGTAGCTCAGATCCAGCTCTCTCAGGTGTGAGGGGTTTGAACGCAGAGCTGAAGCCAGAGAACCACAGCCTCCATTTCCCACCTGACAGCCTGACAGCCTGCCGAGAGGAGAAAAGAGCTCTAAACTACAGCTCTGGAGGAAAAGCAGGCTGAATCATATCTGATGTTTTACAATTACATTACAATACATTCATTTAGCATCAGCTCTTATCCAGAGCAACACACAATACAGCATACAAATCCACATTTTCCATAAATTACGAGACATGGCCGTCCACTTTTCCTAATAGGGAAAATCAGAGTCCAGAAATCCCCGATCACAGACGTGGCCCAAGAGTGTGCAAACGTTTCTGGAAATACAGGTATATGCGTTGAGACGGAAAACTACCACTCACAATTCACTGAAATTCATCAGGTCTGATATCTTCCAGAAACTCCTCTTTTCATGCAGTGTGTACCACTCACCTCAAAGTCTCTAGCTGACAATTTGGGCTCCTTAGTCCAGCACAGAGCAGCTCCACTCCTGAATCTCCCAGGTCATTGTTACTGAGGTCCAGCTCTACCAGGCGTGAAGACTCTGACTGGAGAGCTGAGGCCACAATTTCGCAGGACTTCTTTGTGAAATTACAGGTAGAAAGCCTGCAAAGACCAATGCCATTCATCAAATAAGCTTTACGCTGCGTTCTCACATCGAGCAACTTCGGTCACCCAGTTGCCGGAAGTCCATTCATTCTCTATGAAGTTGAGCGACGGTCAGCGACCTGAGCAACTAGGCAACTTAGCGACCAAAATCGGCCGATAAATGTTGCCCGCAGTTTAACTTTTTCGCCAACACCGGCGTAACAGCCATAGTTCCGTGCTTCATATTTCTCCAACCGACACAAAACCATTTCGTAACCTACGTAATATTGCCTATCAAACTAAGCTAGGCGAAATAGGGTTAGCAGCGGTAACAACAGTGAATAATTTATACATTTTCATTGTATCAGTGTCATAACATAACCTTAAAGGATATATGTGGCTTGTTCTACCAATATCACATTGAGCCCAAACTACATGTTGAGTTTTATACATAAATCTATCTATCTAGATAGATAAAGATCGCGACGAAGATAGATATAGCCTATCGCTAGCGAGAACACATAATGATCAGTGTCATGACATAACTATAAAGAATAGGCTGCATCGCAAATATGTCTTTCTTATATGTAGGCTACTGCCATTGTTTCTCTTCATCAAAAAATTGTAGCTGCACGAGCTGACTTGGATGACACAACGGGAAGCTCTTGCCCTGCCCCCAGCCTAGTAGACTTGACCAACCCAGCAACCAAGTTGCTCGCTGTGAGAATGTGGCGTTAGTATTATAAAACTATTTTTTATCCAACAGTCTGTGTGAAAGGTGCTCTTCACATTGGGTTGGAACTGAAAAAGGTACCAACACTAGTGATTTTCAAGTTCTTTGACAAACTCATCCAAAAACACAGGCTGTGGCCAAGTCAACGCCCTTCTATACTATTGAGTATGCTAGTTGAGTACACTGGACGAGAATGCTGTTTGGCAGGCGAACTGTTATCGAAATGTGGTGTACTTAAAATCCCCGGATGATATACTTATTTCCAGGTTTTCGCTGATCATAGTACGGAGGACATTTTTCTCATACTGCATGTCACTAAACTAGTATGCTAGTATACAGGACGCAGTAAATAGGGCTCTTAGGCTATTTGGAAACAGCCACAATGTAAAGGTGTGTGTGTGTGTGTGTGTGTGTGTGTGTGTGTGTGTGTGTGTGTGTGTGTGTGTGTGTGTGTGTGTGTGTGTGTGTGTGTGTGTGTGTGTGTGTGTGTGTGTGTGTGTGTGTGTGTGTGTGTGTTAAGAATGTGTGTTATATCTGCGCTTTCTTGAATGTCCAGAGGGGGCGACAGAGATGGGATGGGAAAAATAAACATGACTGGGCATTCAAAATCAGGGTCCTGTTACACAGTTAGCTGGAAAACTGCACTGAGTAAAACCCGGAACTGCTGTTTTTACTTCAGTCCATGTTCCATATTTGGGAGGGTTCCGGGTTTTACTCAATGCAGTTATCCAGCTAACTCAGTAATCCTGCTTTCTGGACCAGGCCCCAGGAGAAGAGTGCAAAGAATCAAAGGAAAGATTGTTTTCTTGTCTATAAATTTGTCATAAATTACTAGACATGGCCGTCCACTTTTCCTAATAGGGAAAAGCTGAGTCCAGAAATCCCTGATCACAGACGTGGCCCAGGAGTGTGCAAAAGCTTCTGGAAATATATGTGTCGACATGGAAAACTACCGCTCACGACCGCACAAGGCAGATTTCACAGACATTTATCGGGTCAAATATCTTCCAGAAACTCCTCTTTTCATGCAGTGTGTACCACTCACCTCAAAGTCTTTAGCTGGCAATTTGGGCTCCTTAGTCCAGCACAGAGCAGCTCCACTCCTGAATCTCCCAGGTCATTGTTACTGAGGTCCAGCTCTACCAGGAGTGAAGAGTCTGACTGGAGAGCTGAGACCACATTATCGCACCACCACTCTGTGAGATTACAGCCAGAAAGCCTGCAAAGACCAATGCCAGTCATTAAATAAGCTTTAGTATTATAAAACTATTTTTTATCCAACAGTATGTGTGAAAGGTGCTCTTCACATTAGGTTGGAACTAAACAACGTACCAACACTAGTGATTTTCAAGTTTTTGACAAACTCATCCAAAAACACAGGCTGTGGCCAAGTCAACGCCCTTCTATACTATTGAGTATGCCATTTGAGCACACTGGACGAGAATGCTGTGGCAGGCGAACTGTTATCGAAATGTAGTGTACTTAAAGTCCCCGGATGATATACTTATTTCCAGGTTTTTGCTGATAATAGTATGGAGGACATTTTCCTCTTACTGCATGTCACTAAACTAGCATGCTAGTATACAGGAGGCAGTAGATAGGGCTCTTTGGCTATTCGGAAACAGCCACAGTGTAAAGGTGACTGTGTATGTGAAAATAGTAAATAATACAATTATATACTAATTCATGCACACTTAACTGAATATATGAGTTTATTTATTTTTATTTTGCTGTCAAACATGTATGGAGCCCAATGGGGAAATCGTTTTTTTGAGGGGAAATCATAGATATCAGCAGAGGGCAACATTATATCTGGTGCCGAGAGCCGAAAGCTGGCCCCATGGGTGAAATAATCAAATACGAATAGTGGCAGAGAGAGTTATGCAGGTTTCGATAAAGTTATTTCCTGCGTAAAGTTACAAGCCAGTGTTTGAAAAGACATGCGTTCACCCATTTAAGTGAGTTGTGATGAATTAACTTGGCTTCATTGAGCTTTTCACTGTGATACACTCCCATATTATGCAATAGTTCTACAGGTCATAAATTATTGCGTAAAGGCACAAAAACCCAGGTGCAATAGGTCTACACGCTGCTCTGATACTAATATGGAAATCCATAGCGAATATCCTCCCATGCTAATGTGCACTCTTTTTTTTGGTGTGTGTGTGTGTGTGTGTATGTGTATATATGTGTGTGTATATGAGAGAGAGACAGATGGACAGAGTGAGAGAGTGAGAAAGTATTACACTTGAAATAACACTATATTTAGGTAGTCTAGCCCTTGTCTGTTTTTGTTGCAAAAAAAAATATGAGTCTGTGTTTCAAGAGTTTAAAAAGGTATTCCATAATTCCTCGTAAATCATTTTTAATATGTTTGGTAAAATTTTGCCTCAAGTTGGAAAGCTTGCTTAAAAGACATACCATGCAAATCACGGTTATCAGTTACCTTATTAGTATCTTATCAGTTACCTTATCAGTTACCTTATTAGCAACACTTACATGGCCCTCCTGCAGTTCTTGATGATGGATAGCAGCCTCGGTCGATTTTCCACTGATGTGTTGTACGTCTTCAAGTCAAACACATCCAAGACCTCATCTGACATCAGCAGCACGGCCAGAGCTGAACATTGCCCAGGGTCAAGCTTCAAACGAGAAAGTGTCCCAGATCTAAGAGAAGTCTCGATATTCCCAATGAGTGAGTTGTCATTCAGTTCATTCAGACAGTGGAACAGATTGATGGTTTTCTCCGCTGACGATATAGAATTGATTCTGTCCTTAATGTATTTAACTGTTGTCTGAATGCTCATCGCTGTGCTTATTTGCTGTCCTTTGTCTGTCAGACGGTTAGTTACATGTGATCTACTTCCTGATTTTGTTTGTGTGTCCTGTACATGCGAAGTGGTCCCTTTCTCTGCCAGTTGGCCAAGGACATGTGACCGATTGAGAAGATGGAACATGGAACATGAATGTATAAATGCTTTCACTGCTTTCTCTTTTGTCTGGGAACTTATATACTTTCTCCTTTTCTGTCTGCGTCCTATAAGTGAGCTGCTTCCGGCCTGTGCCAGAAGGTCTTGGAGAAGGTCCTGTGTGGATTCCAGCGAGAGGCCAAGAAGGAATCGGAGGAAAAGGTCCAGATGTCCATTCTCACTCTGTAGGGCCAAATCCACAGCACTCAGGTGTAAATCAGACAATGGAATCTTCTGGTATTCATCTGGGTATTGTTCTTCTTCTGAAGTGTCTGCGTCGTCCTTATCCTCCTCCTGGTCCTCCCTACAGAGTAGATTTATGTTCCCATTTACAAATGAATGAAACACAAACAAAGCAGCCAGATACTCCTGAATGCTCAGGTGCACAAAGCAGTAGACCTTCTCTCGATACAACCCACAATCCTCTTTAAAGATCTCTGTGCACAACCCAGAGTACACTGAAGCTTCACTGGCATCAATGCCACTTTCTCTCAGATCCTTTTCATAGAATATGAGATTGCCCTTTTGCAGCTGTAGAAAAGCCAGCTGCCCCAATTGCAGGATGATTTCTACATCTGATGCTGACATGTTCTTTGAGTTTGATGCATTGGTGCCTTGATACTTTTTATTCTTCATAATAGTTTGAACGAGCAGGAAGTGCGTGTACATTTCAGTCAGAGTTTTGGGGATTACTTTTGTTGCAGTACCACCAAACAGTGTCTCGAGAACAACAGCTGAAATCCAACAGAGGACTGGTATATGACAAAAGATGTACAGACTCTTGGATGACTTTATGTGTGAGATAATTCTGCCAGCCAGTTTCTGATCACTGAATCTCTTCAAAAAGTACTCCTCCTTCTGTGAGTCAGTGAACCCTCGTACTTCTGTAACTCGGTCGATGCACTCATCAGGGATCTGATTGGCTGCTGCTGGTCGGGAGGTGATCCAGAGGAGAGCAGAGGGAAACAGATTCCCCAGAATGAGATTTGTCAGGAGATTCTCCACTGAAGTTGTCTTTGTTGCATCACAACACCTCTTATTTTTCTGGAAATCTAGAGCAAGTCGGCACTCATCTAGACCATCAAAGATGAACAAAACTTTAACTTTGCAATCAAAGCTTTTCTTCTCTATATCGGAAAAATGATCCGGGAAAGTAAGTTTTGGAAAGTAGTCCTGGAGAAGTTTTATCAGACTGAATGTTTCCCTTTCCATCGAATTCAGATCTCGGAAAGGAAGAGTAAAGATCAAGTCAATGTCCTGATTCGCTTCTCCTTCCGCCCAGTCCAGAATGAACTTCTGCACAGAGATGGTTTTCCCAATGCCAGCGATGCCCTTAGTCAGCACAGTTCTGATAGTGCGCACATGACCAGATGAGGGTTTAAAGATGTCATTGCAGAGGATTGCAGTCTCCTGTGTGGTTTGTCTCTTGGATGCTGTCTCAATCTGTCTGACCTCGTGTTCATTATTGACCCCCCCCACTTCCCCCCTCTGTGATGTAGAGCTCTGTATAGATCTCATTTAGGAGGGTCCGGTGTCCCTGTTCCGGTAAACCTTCAAATACATGTTCAAACTTCTTTTTCATGTCAGATTTTAGTGTCTGTTGGTCACTGATTATGGCTTCATCTGTGGAGAGGAAATATGAAACATTAAACAATGATGCTAAAAACAAGATTCAAGATTATAAACCAAGCAATATGAAAAGCCGCAGCATCTGCCTTAAAAATAGAATTAAATCTTTTCAAAAATATTTACAAATATTCTTATAAAACATCATGTTTCTATACATACTTCTTGTATATACTCAGATACTTTAGTTATGTGTTGAGTGTTTCACTACAAATTGTAGATACAGTGCATTACAAAAGGACAGAATAAGGGTTCTTAGTGTAAACTTAGCATAAACCATCATCACTTAGCATAAAAACAGCACAGACTTAGCATTATTTGGCAATATTTTGGTCTCCATCAAAAATAATATTCTGAGATGTTATATTAAAGGCCAGTGTGAGTGAATTATACAGTACACTGAAATTATATTTAGCGTAACTCTAAAAGTGTGAGACACTGTCACTACAGTGGGTCTGTAGGGTGAGTAGGGATCAGTAATGATCAGTAGGGTGAGTGGGGATCAGTAATGATCAGTCTCTGCCCAGTCAGTAGAACATCATTTAAAATTGTTTTAAAAGTGTTGTCTTGTCTTAAGGAAGGAATAAACGAAAAAAAGACAACTATGGCAAGAAAACACCAGTATGAACATATTTAAGCAACAGATATTTACCCATGGTGACTTAGAGCCATTTAGCCAACCATGTGTTTCTATACTGTTCCAGTATAATTTACAGCTAAATCTAGTCCCACCCCCCAATTCCCATAGAGATCCATTCAAATGCAGAAACGTTATAGTATCGCTTGTAAAAGTACCAGAAAATAAGATATCAAGAGTCTTTTGATGTTGTTGGGTCACAGACATCAGGAAGTCACGGCATGCAAAAGATATGCGACCAAATATTAAAAAGCACAGTCAACATAGTGTATGTAAACTTCTGACCCACTGGAATTGTGATATAATGTATTAAAAGTGAAATAATCTGTCTGTAAACAATTGTTGGAAAAAATTCTTGTCATGCACAAAGTAGATGTCCTAACTGACTTGCCAACACTATAGTTTGCTAACATGAAATCTGTGGAGTGGTTAAAAATGAGTTTTAATGACTTCAACCTAAGTGCATGTAAACATCTGACTTCAACTGTATAATAGAAAGCATCTTACCTGCTTTTCTTTTCAGTTTTTTTCTTTTCTTTTGAAAATAAGAAAAGGGAGACCACAAATCAAAACAAGAACTTTTGAGAGCAATCAAAATTACATCTGCATAGTGTACCTTCCAGTAGTGACAGAATAGAAATTGGCTTAATAATTTAACATGGCATATACTTCATTTACAGACATGTACAACACAATCTCATTCATGCAGTGTTTTTTAAATAGTATGTGGAAAGTTGGCCCCTGGGCTCCATTTAAAAAAATGCAGTAGTAGAAGCAGTAGTTGAAGAGCCAAGATTTAGAGTGACGATGTGAACGTTTTTGACAATTTACCAATGCCAATTTTGTGAATGTATTCCTGTCCATAAAGAATTGCTTGTTTTACAGTACAGTACATAATCCCTTCACAGCTCAACCAGAGAGATCATCTTAAATCAACACAGCATAACTTGACAGGAATTTCAATAGAATCAACTCTCATAATCAAACTCTGCCCTGTTTATGCATCATTAAAAGCTTGGGTACAGACTCCCAATCTTGAAAAAAATGCTAATTTGCAATGAATGATCAAACAAACTTAAAGGATTTTAAGATAATTTCACACCTGTGTGCCTCCCAGCTCTGTCCCAGCACAGCTCTCATGACGGTCTGTGGGCTCCCGTTCGGCTCCTGAGGTAACAGGTCTGGAACACACAGCTCCGCTTCTCCTCCTAGTGATGTCATCACTTCCTGTAACTCCAGCTCTCTTACAGACATCCCTGTCAGCAGGGGGCAGCAGTGAGGTAAAGTTTGAAGCAGCAGAAATAAAGATTTCCTCCTTTCACATGCAGGCATCACATTCCTCTGTGTTGGCCACAGTCAGTGTGTGAATCAGTATTGGTGACTAAAGTTTTAGCAGTGATATAGTTTATTTGGCATATATGAATTCAAATTCAGGCGGTGCATCAAATATATTTTCTCAAGTCACCTTTGATGCCTGAAATTAAATGTAAGACATCTGCATTTAATTAAATGTATGCAACAGTCAGATGACAGTATACATGTCTCCCACAGTTTCACTCTTCATTACAGTATTAAACAAGAAAACACCTCTTTGGGCATGGATATCATACAGTATAACATATTATTATTATTATTATTATTATTATTATTATTATTATAGGTGCATGACATCACTGTGCTGGTGACATCACTCCCTAGGTGGGCGGGGTAAAGAGAAGAGGCTCCACAGAGCTGAGGGTGTAGCAGTGTGCACACTACATCAGCACATACTTATAGAGTGTGCACACTACATCAGCACATACTTATAGAGTGTGCACACTACATCAGCACATACTTACAGAGTGTGCACACTACATCAGCACATACTTATAGAGTGTGCACACTACATCAGCACATACATACAGAGGACAGGAGCACTCAGGTGAGGGAGGGAGTAACAGGGCTGAAATTAAACTTACTGCAGCAATTTCATCAATCTCCCATCGCCTCTGTCCTCTACACCTGCAGGGAGAGATACTGGTTTTACAAGGGAAAAGATTTAACAACTTTAACAGGCAATGTTGCCTAAATGTGCTTACTGTAGTGCTATTGCTCTTTCTAAATAATATAAGTCAGAAGATTAAAATATTAAAAATTTTGGAGGAAGAAAAATCAGAAATATGATTAAAGTGAGCTCTCAGTCCCAAATCTAATGTATATGTGTATTTCATGGTATAATTCATAAAACACAATACCATTGTTGGTGTGAAATAGTGTAGGCTATAGAGGTACATTGATCACATATGAAAAATCCTTCCTTACCTTTGTTATCAGGCTGGATGTTTACATTGAGAATAAGGTCTCTCCCAACACTAGATCCATACAACTGTGGTGCTATAGCGGTGCCTGCAGTCTGAGCTGTGACAGAGGAATGGCAAGGCACTGATCCCAGATCAGCATGTTTCTGCTCACTGCGGTCCACAGTATTGTCTCCAGTCTGAGCTGTGACGGAGGGATGGAGAGAGGCTGATCCCAGATCAGTCTGAGCCTGCTCACTGTGGTCCTCCCTAGTTGGAACTGAAAGCAGATACGAGTAAAATAATTATCTGGAATATTTTAACTGTTTACACGACAGCAAAATTCATGTATTGGCCATTTTAAAAAGACATATCTTTTTTTCAGCAATATTCAGAACAAAATACCCTCATATTATTGTACTTTTTTTGGTTAGCAGCTTGAAATAATACTTCATATTTTATCAGCATCTAAAGAGAATATGTATTGTAGTGACTATGTATCACTAATGGCTAATTGCGTGCACATATTGGCTCGCTGGTTTCACCGTGACAGTCCCGGTTTCAAGCCATGGTGTCCCGTCCCGACAAATATCTGCAAAATACCCAAATGTCCCGGTTTTCAACATACAGTAGGGTTCAAAAGTCTGAGACCACACGTGAAAATGCTTCTATTTTGCATTATTTTCTAATGTAATGCAATTTCATTAATTATAAATTGTATTATCAGCTTAACAATTTGAATGAAAAGTTAAATATTTGAAAACTTCACATGAAAAAAGAAATTAGTATTTGGTATGTCCCCCTTTTGCTTTGATGATAGCTTCTACTCGAGATGGCATGGACTCCACAAGTTTGTGCAGAACCTGATGATCCATGTTATCCAAAAATGTTCCAAAGAGTATCTTGTGATGTTATTGAATGCTTGGCTTTCTCTGTCTTCAAGTTCCCCCATAAATGTTGGATGGGGTTGAGGTCAGGTGACTGTGGAGGAAAGTCCATGACAGTCAGCACTCCTTGCTCCTCTTTGGTCTTCAAGTAGTTCTTGCAAAGCTTTGAGGTGTGTTTAGGGTCATTATCCTGTTGCAGTATGAATCCTTCTCCACAAAGCTCCAAACCAGAGGGTATAGCATGTCTCTGAAGAATGGAGTGGTACTTATATTTTGTCAGGGTGTAGTCGATTCGGTGCAGGTATCCAACTCCAGAGTAGGCAAAACAGCCCCAGACTTGAATATTCCCACCACCATGTTTCACTGTTGTTTTGATGCACTGTGGTATCAATCGCTCTCCTTACATAAATCATTGTTTTACTGCCATAAATTAAAAATGACCTTTTTCCAGTGATCCACTGTGAAATGCTGGTATGTCTTAGCCCATGCCAATCGTTTGACCTTGTTTCCGCTCCTGAGAAGTGGTTTAGAGACTGCTACTCGTCTTTTGAGACCACTACTAGCTAGCCTTCTTTTGACAGTACTTTTACTGATTGGAGTCTCTCGTTCTTTATTCAGCACATTCTGTATCTGTGATGCAGTTGATGTTCTCTAACAAAGCTTTATGTATTGATCTTCTGATGGTGCAAGCCAATTAAATAACAAGCCACTGTTGAGTAGATCAAATCCACTTGTGTCGTCTGAACACATGCTTCAATTGAAGGGATAAGACTCAAGGACATTTGATTAGTGACCTGGAAATAGTGCAGAATCTAAAAAACTTCATTCCACGTCATAACTTTTCTTTGTTTTAGATTTTTTTCCAAAATCCACAAACTTGTTGTTTATTTCCAAGTTTACATGAAAAAATGTCAGATTTTCAATGTGGTCTCAGACTTTTGGACCCCACTGTATGTCGCCAAAATGTCCCGGTTTGGATGGTAGTAGAAAATATCCATTGACTGCTGTTAATTTCCTACATTCTGTCCCTATATGTTCTATCTGTGTATCTATGGCTTACATATTAGCCTAAAATACAATAAAAAAACAAACAACAGCAACCACACCAATCTCCTCCCCAGAGCTGTCTCAACCGTCTTCACGATTAGGCTACATGCCCTCTGGGAACGAGATTGCAAAATGTAATTCCGTTCCAAAACATCGATCGCATCTTTCAGTTTGCCATGAGTCTGCATGAAGCGCCTGTGGAACGGATCTTCTCTATAATGAACAATACCTGGACGGAGGAAAGAAACCGCATGGATCTGGTAACTCTTAAAGCACTGCTCAACACAAGAGGTAACTTTGATCGCACCTGCGCAGATTTCCACAAAGACCTTCTGAGAAACAGCAATCTGCTCAGATGTGTGCTAGGATGTGTTAAACGCATACTGAAGTTTGTTAGAACGTAATGTTGTATAGCTACCTGGCACCGATATTAGTCATAATATGCACTCTCACCTTCATGAGTTGCTCCAGTGGTCAGCAACTGACCAACGAAGAATTACTTTTTTTCTCTCTCTGTTCACTCCCATTGCATGGCGAAATAGGTCTCAAAAGCACCAGAGTCATCCGGCCGCCACCTCATATATCCGTGGTGATGGAGAGAGCGCACAGAGCTCACCAACACGTCTTGCTGATGCCATTGCCAGTAGAATTGCCGTCTTAAAAGAAAGCCACTTAAGACTGGTCGTATCGAGAGGCTCGTAGGGTTGTCCCGTAAGCGCTGGTAAAACCAGAGGGAGATCCCAGGTGGGGCTACCAGGGACCTCGCAGGTCTCAGCCGCCGGGCACCCCTCAGGAACCGGCTGATAAGGTGATGGCTCTCTGCAGGCCTGTTGTTCACCTACACATGCCTGCTGGATATTAGACGGCAATGTAGTATAATGGTTAAGGAACTGGCCTTGTAACCGAAAGGTAGTAGGTTCGATTCCCAGGTAGGACACTGCCGTTGTACCCTTGAGCAAGGTACTTAACCTGAATCGCTTCAGTATATATCCAGCTGTATAAATGGATAATATGTAAAAAAATGAAAAAAGTTGTGTAAGTCGCTCTGGATGAGAGTGTCCGCTAAATGCCTGTAATGTAATGTAATGTAATGGATATGGCAGCAGCATAAACCTTCAGAGTACTGGCTGCCCTGCCGCGATCAAGCAGAGATTGCAGAAAATCCAGTACAACAGAAATCGGGCAGTGCATGGGGTCCGCACAGTGCTGTGACCACCATGTGCAAAATACCTGCCACACATACTCATAGGCCCATCTCATACAGGGGGCTCTGGAGTTAAGAAGCGTCTGCAGGACAGAGGAACCACACCCAGCTAATGAACGGTCGGGCTCCTCAATGGCCAGACCCAGAGCTTCATCCTGCTCGGTCGAGGATGCCAGCAGGTCTGTCCGGATCGGGAGTCCCCAGGGCAATGCGCAAAGAACCAACAAGGTTCCATCAGCCACCTGGGGGCCACCAGAAGAAGCTTGCTGGCCGTGCTGACCCTGTAGAAGGTCGCCTTAACCAGAGGAACTGGGTGAGTAGACTCCTGAGAGGCAAACAGGTCTGTCTGAGCACGACGAAACCGTCGCTACACCAACTCCACCACATCGGGGGGGAGACGCCATTCGCCGGTGTGAATCACCTGGCGAGACAAAAAGTCTGCTTCAACCAATCAATGGAGCGCACACGCTCACCGATTGGGAGAAATGTCTCACTGGCGGAAGGACCACGCCCAGGGATTCAGAGACAGAATCAGCAAAAGCTCTAGCAGCACTTCAACCAATCAATGGAGCGCACACGCTCACCGATTAGGAAAATTTTCACTGGGGCAGCTTTAAACAAAGGATTTAGCAAACTCTCTTGTTTAAACAATAAATGGTGAAGACAATATGAGCCAAAAAGGACTGCAAACACTCCTGAGACAGAATTTAATGCAGCAGCGATACACAGTATCTATCTAGCAACAATGCTACCAGCGGATTACCGCATGCGAGTGCTATAACAGCCTTTGGAGGACGGGAAACCGTAGGTCTGACCGTAGTCGCAAGGCTGGGGGATAGCACAGGTACACAAACAAAAGTTTTTTTTCAATCTGTCTCAATTTGCATCAGCGAGAAGAAAAAGAGAACTTCCGCCTTGATGTACAGTTGAAGTCGGAAGATTACATACACTTAGGTTGAAGTCATTAAAACTCATTTTTAACCACTCCACAGATTTCATGTTAGCAAACTATAGTGTTGGTCAGTTAGGGCATCTACTTTGTGCATGACACAAGTCATTTTTCCAACAATTGTTTACAGACAGATTATTTCACTTTTAATTCACTATATCACAATTTCAGTGGGTTAGAATTTACATACACTAAGTTGACTGTGCCTTTATATTTTTAATATTTGGTTGCATATCCTTTGCATGCCATGACTTCCTGATGTCTGTGATCCAACAACATAAAAAGGGCGGTATAATGGTTAATGGGGAAGTTTCAATTCCCAGGTAGGACACTGCCGTTGTACCCTTGAGCAAGGTACTTAACCTGAATCGCTTCAGTATATATCCAGCTGTATAAATGGATAATATGTTAAAAAATAAATAAATAAAATAAAATAAAAAATGCTAAAAAGTTGTGTAAGTCACTCTGGATAAGAGCATCTGCTAAATACCTGTAATGCAATTTAAAAAATACTCTTGATATCTTATTCTCTGGTACTCTTACAAGCGATACTATAACGTCTCTACATTTGGAAACACATGGTTGGCTAAATGGCTAAAAGTCATCAAGGGTCTGACGTATCAAACAAGCCTTAATCCATCACTCTGCTGCCAGAAATACAGTAAATATGGATGGATAACTTCAAGAGTTTTGTCTCCTGACTTATTTTTCCATAGAGAATTGTTTGTCAGGAGAAACAACCCTTAAAGTGATCCATCCATATCTACTGCATATCTGGCAGCAGAGTGATGGTTTGAGGCTTGTTTGATACCTCAGACCCTTGATGACTAACAGCCATTTTACCAATCATGTATTCCATACAGTTCCAGCATAATTTACAGCTAAATCTAGTCCCACCCCCCATTCCCATAGAGAGCCATTCAAATGCACAGACGTTATAGTATTGCTTGTACCAGAAAATAAGATAGAGTCTTTTGATGTTGTTGGGTCACAGACATCAGGAAGTCATGACATGCAAAGGATATGCGACCAAATATTAAAAATTTAAAGGCACAGTCAACGTAGTGTATGTAAACTTCTGACCCACTGGAATTGTGATATAGTGAATTAAAAGTGAAATAATCTGTCTGTAAACAATTGTTGGAAAAATTACTTGTGTCATGCACAAAGTAGATGTCCTAACTGGCTTGCCAACACTATAGTTTGCTAACATGAAATCTGTAGAGTGTTTAAAAATGAGTTTTAATGACTTCAACCTAGGCAGTGTTTCCCCTACCATTATCTTGGCCGGGCGGCCTGCCCGGCCAAACTCACGTGCCGCCCGGCTTGGACAAGAGGGAAAATAAATAATTTTAATGAAAAACATTTTTTTTTATATTATTCTTTTTTTTTTTTAATATATATAATCTTTTTTTATTTTTTTTTATGTAGCTGCAATATTTCCCTTACCGCAGAATGCGGGAATGATCAAAATAGCATCTGGAAAAACCCTTGCCAAAACGGTTTCCCGTTAGGCCTAATTAAAATTTTCAATGGCAGGGCTGATATTATGAGGGTGTAATTATAGTTTCCGCCTCTACGCAAAATGGCGCACTTTCACCGCCCGGCCTGAAAAAAAATCTAGGGGAAACACTGCTAGGTGTATGTAAACTTGCGACTTCAACTGTATATGACCAGTAAATTACTGTATATGACCAGTAAAATGACTGTATATGACCAGGAAATGACTGGTCATAGCTTGACGTGTCCCTTTTCATGGAAGTCATCACGTTGACCTTACATCGAGGTCATGGCCATGACAAATTGTTGGTATAGATTCTCAATGCATCCGGCAACAAGAAAGTATATTTGTAACTTTGATGATGCTAATTGTCGAAGGAACTAAATAAAACTAGCCTATATCTCGCTACAGCCAGCTGTGTGATCTGGGAAGTTGTGGGAACTTACAAACACAATAGCATTACTCCGGCACAAATATCGTATTGTCATTTAATGTTAGATGTCATGTCACGCCAGTAACCTACTGTAGCTACATTGACTAACAGTTACTCAGTTGCCTAGTTTTTTGTTGTAAACGTAATGTAGACAAATCCATTTCTTTGGTCATAATTTGCCTTTTCAAAATTGTTTTGCTTATGGGGGAGTATAACGCTGCTTCGTTTTTAAAGCTAGCTCATGGTGATTAATTAGCCTACCGGCTCCATTTCTACTTGTAGCCAGAATAACTGCATATCCAGCTGATGAACAGTGCAAACATAATGACAATACAGACACGCTTGTTGAACATGCAGCCTAATGACAACTTTATTTTGGGGTTGATAGTTCACTAAGTTATCCAATGCTGCAATGAATATATTCATAACGTTGCCTTCCTTTCAGTAACGTATAACCTACTATTTCTACAGTAGCCTACAATGCTAGCTAACGTAATCAAACAAGCCTCAAACTATCACACTGCTGCCAGATATGCAGTAGTTATGGATGGATCACTTTAAAGGCTGCTTCTGCTGACAAATTTTCCTATTGAACTCTATGGAAAAATAAGCCAGGAGAAGAAACCCTTCAATTTATCCATCCATATCTTCTGCATATCTGGCAGCAGAGTGATGATTTAAGGCTTGTTTGATACCTCAGACCCTTGATGACTTACAGCCATTTCTCCAACCATGTATTCCATACTGTTCCAGCATAATGTACAGCTAAATCTAGTCCCACCCCACAATTCCCGTAGAGATCCATTCAAATGCAGAGACGTTATAGTATCACCTGTAGGAGTACCAGAAAATCATCCAGAATATCAAGAGTCTTTCAATGTTGTTGGGTCACAGACATCAGGAATTCATGGCATGCAAAGGATATGCAACCCAAATATTAAAAATGATTACTTTATTCTACATTATGTTAAACTGTCCAATATTTTTTGATGCCAGAAAATGAGGGGGGGGGGGGGGGTGTGGCTGTCCAATTAATTATGGTGCTCACTATGTGTCTCTGCTGCTGAATGATTATCTTTAAGTATTTCCATAAACAATGAACTGGTTATAAAATCTGTTTCAAGACCATTAGGACCACGCCCAGGGATTCAGAGACAGAATCAGCAAAAGCTCTAGCAGCACTTCAACCAATCAATGGAGCGCACACGCTCACCGATTAGGAAACTTTTCACTGGGGCAGCTTTAAACAAAGGATTTAGCAAACTCTCTTGTTTAAACAATAAATGGTGAGGACAATATGAGCCAAAAAGGAATGCAAACACTCCTGAGGCAGAATTTAATGCAGCAGCGATACACAGTATCTATCTAGCAACAATGCTACCAGCGGATTACCGCATGCGAGTGCTATCACAGCCTTTGGAGGACAGGAAACCGTAGGTCTGACCGTAGTCGCAAGGCTGGGGGATAGCACAGGTACACAAACAAAAGTTTTTTTTCAATCTGTCTCAATCTGCATCAGCGAGAAGAAAAAGAGAACTTCCGCCTTGATGTACAGTTGAAGTCGGAAGATTACATACACTTAGGTTGAAGTCATTAAAACTCATTTTTAACCACTCCACAGATTTCATGTTAGCAAATGTTACGTTCCTATGCTGCTTTGCGAGTGTGGCCCTTTAAAATGTCTAACTCGTTTCATTCGGCTCACCTGGGTAGTGATTGGCAATTGAAGACACCTGTGCCTGATTACCTGGGGAGTATATATACTAGTGGCATTTCTCTTGTTGGGAGTGTTTTTCATCCTTTTCTTTGGTTTGCTCCATGCATGTTGCCAGCCTTGCTGTCAAGCTGAAGCGCATCTTTAAGTTGTTATTGTGGCATTAGTTCTATTTGCGGCCACTTATTTTGTACTGCGTGAAAAGGCCTACATTTTGGGAGGAAGCCTACATCGGCCATTTTGGGAGGAAGCTCACCTTATTTTTATAATGTTGCCTTTTAATAGAAAGGAACAGATAGAGAAGCATAGCAAGCCTGCGGAAGACTTTTGTTTTGCTCTCGTGCACCTTTTGCTTTCCGGGTGAGCTAGCTTTCTTTTTAAAAAGTAATAGATCAGGCGAGTTAGCTTATGAGCTTCCTCTGGTGTTATAGCTGCTGCTGAGATTCTTCTTATTTGAAATAAAAACCGTTTTGGTTCTTGTCAGTGTGTTTTTTTTGGTTAGACCCTTTGTAACCATTTGGTTATTGTAACGCGGGGTGGGGTTGGGTCGTAACAGCAAACTATAGTGTTGGTCAGTTAGGGCATCTACTTTGTGCATGACACAAGTCATTTTTCCAACAATTGTTTACAGACAGATTATTTCACTTTTAATTCACTATATCACAATTTCAGTGGGTTAGAATTTACATACACTAAGTTGACTGTGCCTTTATATTTTAAATATTTGGTTGCATATCCTTTGCATGCCATGACTTCCTGATGTCTGTGATCCAACATAAAAAGGGCGGTATAATGGTTAATGGGGAAGTTTCAATTCCCAGGTAGGACACTGCCGTTACACCCTTGAGCAAGGTACTTAACCTGAATCGCTTCAGTATATATCCAGCTGTATAAATGGATAATATGTTAAAAAATAAATAAATAAAATAAAATAAAAAATGCTAATTATAAAATCTGTTTCAAGACCATTAGGCTACTCCATTGTTGCAACCTACCCCAGTTGTAACATGTCTAAAATACAACATATAACTCAGAGACTGACAAGAAAATACACAGATCCCATCACAAGAAAATGAAAGTAATGTGGTATATAATGAGGGGGGACAAGGAACCAAGATATTTCTGTACAAATTAATAATTTAATTTATCTATGTTTTAACAGCGCCACCGAGTACTAGAGACCTACTTGGTTCAGGCGTTAAGCTTGCTTTAACCTGTTGAACCAGTTAAAAAATGTTCGTTCAACGCACCTCAGTCATAATATTTTCCACTCTACCACAGTGATTCTGGGGAAAATAAAAACCCTGTTTGGATTAACGAACATTAAAATTAAGATATTAATTAATTCATCTGATCAAATATTTTTTAGATATCAAAAAACAACTTTTGTTCATAATTCCCTCAGGGAGTGATACAGGTCTCATTTTATACATGCAAGCAGAAAACCTAAGTGAGCATTTACAGAGTGAGTTTCATCAATCTAGCTTGTTTTTAGATTGGAGATATTCAAGGTTTTGTAATGGTCATTAGTTACGTCCGTCCCTGGTCACCCCCTAGAAAATACATTTAATTGATTAAATATAATTTAACTTACTCGACGAGTTTTCCATTTCTTAACAGTTTGTTACCGCCGTTCCTTTGTCATCTGATACAGGAAGTAAATCATTTTACTTTGTATAGGCTATCTATTCCGCCACAAGGATTCGTTTAATCAGGCAGTTTTGCATACTTCGATATCAGTGAATGATTATAATGTCCCTTAGGCTACCCCTACATACACAATATATAAAATAATTGATCACAAAAAAAGCCCGAGTAGCTGCCTCCACTGGACCATTCAGTTCCTGGTTGTCATAATTTCACTCCCCTCATCACGTGCATCGGAACTCTGCGCGTTCTCGATTATCCTCTGAAATGGCTTAGATTTAGAGCACGGTCGGGAAAAGGCATTGTGCCGAAATCAGACTCCCTGCCAGAATTTGACTCCCCCTTGCGTGCACGGCGTCCACACGTTCTTTGCGACTTGTTAATTCTCCTTTCGCGATTTCCAACCAATATCTTCGTTCTGTCGGAGGATAGATGGACCATTCTGTGTCACTGTCTGTAGCTATAGTTACTCTTTTTCTTATTTGAAATGTTCGATTTTCGAAGCGTTCTGACATAAATTAATAAGCATACTTCTCAAGAATCAATAGCCGAAAATGCATGTAAAGGAGCTTGTAGTTTTTTTTTTTTTTAATGGCATTAACGGTAACGTTATGAAATAAAAAATAATCGCAGTTTGTCAGCTACAAGCCCTGGGAATTCGATTGTTAGTGGAAGTCAATGTACACATAATATCCAGGCAGCATTATGCATAGACTACTTTATTGTTTATATAAGCTACTTTACTCATAAGCACCAAGACATATCCGTGTCTTCTTATAGATAGTGCATCATTGGGCACTGATAGCCTATAGCCTACTGAATTTATTTTTTACTGAGGTAGTATAACATAGGGGATTGGACCCCATATCCTTAAATCCTTTATGAAATATGACTATGTTCATATATTTGCAGACACCAAATATAAATAAAATTTAAAATCTCTAGAATGCAGTGTTTCACAGACACCAAACCTGCTGTGCTGACATATCTGGGCCTCAACTGTGCAGCCTCCAAAGCAATTGTTCATATCTGCAGCACCGGCGCCTCCTATAGGCGGAATAGGCAAATGCCTAGGGCCTCGCAAAACATTTTTTTTAACTCTCTAAAAAGTGTTAACGTTCTCACTGGATACAGTACGTGCCAGTGATCATAAAACCAAATCAAATTCACAGATTTCTGGCTAGTCTGTTACTGCATACTGCATACCAGTTTTTGTTAAAGCTGCATCATGATAACGCGGAGCTGTCAAAACTATTACAGCGCGGAAACCCTTTAAAAAAACAAAATAAAAACCGTAAATAAAAAACAAAATGAAAGGTCCCAGAGACTTTTGGAGTGAGTAGGTCTCTACATTTCCTTATAAATTGCCATCACTCTAACTTAGGCTATAGCTAACAGCATTTTCTCTCCATTCAAGGTACCTGACAATATAGCGGACATTGTGGCTACAAAGGTTTATAAGTACTAAGATGGACTATACTTTCTTAAAATACGTAATACGTGTAATAGCCTTTCAGATTTATTGGACAGCACAGTGTAGAGACAAGAGGAATGGGAGCGAGTAATGCGAAAAAAGTCGGTCGGATTCGAACCAACAATGTCGCAAAGAGCACAGGAATACTAGCTACGACGCACTACAGGCTGCGCCACGGGGAGACACGCCAGGAACGCGTACTTCGGCGCATACTTAAATAAATAAATCAAATAAATTGTATTAAACAAAAAAAATAGTTCGGTTTATACTTACAAAATAATGCTGCTAAAAAAAGTAAACTAGTTCTGTATGCCACTTGTGCTCACTGGATATCTAAGTTAGCTTAACTAACTAAGTTTTATTAACTATTATTGGCCTGTTTAGTCCTTAATTTGACATAGCCATAGGCTACGTGTAGCCATCTTTTTAAAGGGTTTCCGTGCTGTTATAGTTTTGACAGCTCCTTATCATAGCCATGATGCAGCTATAGCAAAAACGGGTATGCAGTAACAGACTAGCCTTTTTATTTTCATTCGTTGTTTTCAAAGAGGGCATTTCCCGGTATAATTGCTGACTTGTGGCGAAAGTGCCGCCGTGGTGATATATTTACCTTAACATCTGTCCGAAATTGTAAACAGGTCGTCGTTTTTCACGGTAAGAAGAAATTTTATGACAACGGTAGATATATTCGCTAGTTAGCCTAGCTGAATGCTAGTTATAAACATCTATCCATTGACTGTATTGCTTTCCTGTTCATTTGAATAGTGGCAGCTAAAATGTACTTGAATACAGATTGCATATTTTTGAGATTGTAAGATTTAATTTAGCCTACATATACAGATGTTCTCTTAAACTGGGATACATTTATGAATATAGCAATTAATAAACTTATTTGATGTGCTACGGACACATGGCTTTAGACACTGGCATAATATGAGGTTTCACTGGAAGGAATATGAGAGAACATTTTTATTGTACTGTATTGTTTGGTTCAGTTATATAGATGTTTAATATAGTTTTCTCTCCTAACTGCGGGGATTATTGTAACTCAGCACAACAGCATTCTTTTTAATGTGTACATGTGTATAACTACTGTATAAAATATAATTGCTCTACTGTGTTTCCCTGTAGGACCACACACATACATATCAACAGTCTCATAACAAAAGTGCCTGTCATTTTTTGTAGTCTTGAGAAAAAGGCAAAAATAAATCTGCCTAAATCAAATCGTGCATAAAGCGGTTCAGGAAGTGCACAGCGACCTGCAGTGACTTGAGCATGTTTACACTGTTGACGAATGATAAATCAAGTGATTTAGGTAGAAAATCTCAAAATGTCCAAAAAATGACTTAGGCACTTTTGTTATGAGGCTGTCGATATGCTTCCCTGAAATAAACCCCTAATTTGAAGCTCATCTGCCGTGATTCTTTGACCGGAGTCACACCCTCCATAGCGTTCGCCAGCTCTATTCCACACACCTGTGGAGGCCCTTAGACCTCCATTTCAGCATGTGTAGGTCAAAATAATAATGCAGCCTTGTTCAATGATGTTATTTCATTTAGGTTGTCATGGTATGGTAATATTAGATTTATTAATGATTTACTGGATTCTACTACAGACTATCAGAACATTGTCCATTAAAATGCTACATTAATTTAGGTTAGTTGTAGAGAAGGTATGTAATGAATTACAATTTTATCTCAAAAGGGGGCCTCCACAGAAAATCTTGCCTAGGGCCTCCAAAAGTCTAGAGCCGGCCCTGCATATCTGCAACAGGGGATCAGTTAGAAGACGAGAGTCAGTCTGACTGCCAGAATCTGACTCCCCCTCCTTATCACATGATTGCAGTATTTGACACACACCAGAATCAATGTGTTGGCATAGCTGGACCTCTACTGTACACCCTCAAAAGCATTTGTTGACATCTGCAACAGCGGGTCAGTTACAGTGGGGGAGTCAGATTCTGGCGAGGCCTCAGTCTGGCTGCCAGAATCTGACTCCCCCTCCTTATCTCCAGATTTAAATGTTTGACAAACACCAGGATAATTCTAGTGACACATCTGGACCTCTACTGTACAAACTCCAAAGCATTTGTTCATATCTGCAACAGGGAGTCAGTTATGTGGGGGAGTCAGATTCTGACCAGGCCTCAGTATGGCTGCCAGAATCTGACTCCCCCACTGTAACTGACCCCCTGTTGCAGATATGAACAATTGCTTTGGAGTTTGTACAGTAGAGGTCCAGCTGTGTCACTATAGTGATTCTGGTGTTTGTCAAACATTTCAATCTTGAAATAAGGAGGGGGAGTCAGATTCTGGCAGCCAGACTGAGGCCTCGCCAGAATCTGACTCCCCCACTGTAACTGACCCCCTGTTGCAGATATGACCAAAAGCTTTTGAGGCTGTACAGTAGAGGGCCAGCTGTGTGTCCACTGTGATGTTAGCTACAAAGTAGTGCTTTATAGGTTATGCGTGAGTAACTAGGCTATGTCTATACTGTAGGCAATACAACCCGTTAAATACGTACCGTCATGCCGTTAAAATTACTGCAACTTCCATTTAATTGTACTTCATGGTAGGCTAAAGCACATAATTCATGCCAATGTCTTTCTTTGAGCTACAACAATGCATGTGTGTGTCTCTCAATGTCATTATCTTCATGCATTATCATCGTTAGGCCCTAGTTACTAACCACATTACAAAAAGAAGCTCAACCAAAAAAAACTTTTCAAGGTAAAAAAAAAAAAATATATATTGCCTATTGTAGCTCACACTAATTAAGCTAGCTCTATTCCAAAGTGATGCTATCCAAACTTTCCAAAATAAATTTTATGTAACTTGGCCCTGTGTTTTTTCATCTTACCATCTCAAGAGAATGCAATACATCCAACAGCACAGTACCCCGTTAGCCACATAGTTGCAAAACACCATTTTGATAGGTTGTTTTGACAGAACCTCTGCTTTCCTCAGCAGAGAAGAATGCAGTACAATCTACAATAATAATAATTCTTAACTTTTTTCTTTTACTAAATAAGGCAAAACGATTGCCAAAGAGGTGAGACAGTTGGACTCATTTCAAGATTTTCCAATGAGGTCAGACAGTTTCACTTGACAAGCAAAAGATAATGGAAAACAAGGTAATATTTTCTACTTGAGCGAAAAAATAAGATTTTTAGTCTCATTACAAGACTAAAGCATTTAAGTCAGACTTTTTTTTTGCAGTATAATCTACTTTTGTGTGGAATTTCTGCATTTGTGGCGTGAAAGAATGTAAATTACTTGACAAATTGTCCATTTCTGTGTTTTCCAGGAAGAGTTTTCACTGATTATCTGTGACGGGAAGTTAATGCTTATTTTCACTTTCCTTATAAGGTCATGTTACAGACATGGGTCCGGAAACTGTTGAGCATTATTTCCAAAGCTAATCCTGTAGAACTAAACAATTTCTGCTGCAAATGGCTTGACCTGCTACAAAACGCTTCACCATCAACAAAGAAAGGGGGTGCGTCCCAATACTCGAAAAATGCACCCTCCTTTCCACCACTACTACCTCTTCTCCTCCTTGCCCCGGAAACCCAACTTTGTGTCATAATCTAATGTTGCTGAATAGGCTACATATTAATTACAAATGGTTACAAATTGATTAATGTCTCGATGCAAAGCGCGATATCAGGTACATTGTATTCTGCACACGCAACTACTTGTGCTCAAAACGTTCAGGCAGTGTTGCATACTTCCGGGTAGGAGAGGAGTGGTAGTGGTGTGTGGAGGAAAGGAGGAGAGGAGTGAAGAATATTGGGACGCACCCCCAGGGCATTTACACACAGAGGAACCTCACCTTTCAGGCCTTAGCCCTTTGTAGAGGAGGTTATTTGGAATGTTTTTTATCAAAATTCTAAGTCAGTGTTCTAGAACTCAGTTGCTTTCCTGTGACTGGATGGTCGTAACAGCAAGGCAAAGACAAAGAAGCCCCCCAAAATGGAGCCAAACAGGCAAAATGAAGTACCAATAAAGTTTTAATTCTCCTCGGATGAACAGGCAAAGGTGAGGGCTATTTACAGTGCAGATAGTGAGACTTATCAAAGCAAAATAAAAAAAAAACCTAAATTCTGACAAGCAAGTTACCAGTAGTGATTGTTACATAAGCATTAGAATGTTCTTAACTGAACATATTTGTGATCTTACACCTTAAAGGGTTAAAAGACACCAGGGCTTCCACACTTTTTGCTGTTTGAAAAAAAATTAGAGATTGGTTCAGAAGCAGGATCTGTAAGCATAAACAATTCATAATCTGTGACTTTTCACCTTAATGTATGTGTGACACAAGCAGACACTTTATGAATTAAAAGAGATTTAACCGTTCAATGTCAGTAAAATAGTGCAAAATGCTCAGCCCAAATAGGGACTTGAACCCATGACCTTTATATGGAAAGGCTGATATTCTACTGACAGACACTTTTTTTTTTCCTCAGGAGAGAAATATGCTGCTTGAATACAGCTCGTACTGTACCGTAATAGGCTAATTGTTGCAGACACCAGCCCTTTTATCTATTTTGACGTCACGTGGCGCTGTAAAGACGACATATAGTCCAGCTGTCTCCCGTGTTTGTGTTTGTTAATTTGAATGCGTTTTGTTGTGTCAGGTTTTTGTCTTTTGTTTTTTTCATGCGCTGTGTGTCTGTTGTGGTACGGGGAAGCGGGCTGGAGATTTTCACCATTATTTCCTTAAATCTATTAAAATAATACAGTTTTGGCTCATTATCAACTCAATCTTTTTCCCCCTCTTTTCATGTAATTGTTTGCAATGAACACAATGCCAATATAGGACTTATATTTTTCATAGCTTGCATAGCTATTTCTGACACAATGTGGTTTGAGAGGGTGAGTAATCCCTCTAAACATGAAAAAATATTCAGAATGATTCAGAAAAAATAGCAGCTGGTTAAATTTCTTGGGATTTCAATTGTGGTTGGAACAAAAAACCAGCATACACAGGGGGCTCCAGGACTGAGGTTGGGAGCCACTGTTTTATGGGAATGTGCAGAGTTTGAGTAACAAAGCCCCTGTTCACTTCGCAAGTTGGTAACCACCTTTGTAGTACTGGTTCAGGCAGATTGTGGTGGTTAGGTTTTGTGGAGCCAGCTAACGCAAAGAAACCCTGGGAATGTTAAACTTGCTTAGTATACCCCCCAGGACAGAATAAAATAGAACACATCAGAATGATGAGTCATGTGACCTGCTTAAAAATGGCGGTGTGGGCTTTAGCGCTGTCCCCTCCTTCATTTTTGCTGTTTTAAAAGTATATTTGACACAATTGGCCGATATCGGCTGCTTTAATACTGTCTCAGGATGGCACAGAGCCGAAGAAACAGATCTTTGTTTCTGTTGGCGTTTCCCTTACAAGGAAGGAGAAAAAACTGGAGTGTCAGTGCTTATGGCATTTCTGGAAAGTTGGACACAGAAACAACATGTGTTTTTCCCGTCTCAGTTTAGGCACCTGAAGGAAAAGTTGAGTTCCATGCAAGCGGAGCTGGCTGGTATGACATGCCAATCTAAAGGTATGAAAACAATGCCGGGGTTGGGAAATAAGGTGGAAAAGAATGGCAGGCTAACTTCGCTGTGGTGCGGTAGAATTGAACAGATGGGAGCCAAAATGGCGGAGCTGGAAGATCTAACATCCAAGTTGTCAGATTAATTGAAGGTAGCGAAGGATCAGATGCAGTTAAATCTTTCTCGTTAAATCGCTACCCTGCTGGTTTCCCATTTTAACTGCCAAAAACTTTGAGATCATGCGAGCACAACGCACTTATGCTGGTAAAAACGTGAATTTAACTGACAGACCGAGTGCCCTGATTTTCAACTTGCTTCACTATTTTTTGAAGATGAGGGCCTACAGCAAGTACACAGCCCAACATTGGAAAAAAATTTATTTCTCATTTACCCGGCCGGGCTCAAGCAAGCTGATCCACAAACTCCAGTACCCGTCTCTTAGAGACTCCAGAGGCTGCTGCTGAATAGCTGGACTCGCTGTGTCTGCAGGGCTCGGTGCTTAAAATGGACACCACTTGATGACCTTGTTTGCCAAGGTCGTAAGAACGGGCATCTTTTGTGTAGTCTACACGACATGGTCATCTTGGAATGTATATACTTTAAAGGATATTTTTTTAAATCTTGGTATGCTCTCTTTTCATAATCTGAGAGACAAATATCTGTGCCCAAGCTCCTCCTCCTTTATGTACCTGAGGCTTCGTTCAACCCTTCATTCCACAGGAGTTAATCTGCAATCCACTCTACCTGAGCATCCCCTGATTACACTTTTTAACACTACTTCTCCTCATGCTGGATGTGTAGCATTAGCATATGGCTAATTATTGGAGTACAATTTAAAAGCCCTCCCTGTCACAGTAGGACAGTGTGGGACAGAGAATTGGGGAAGCTGGGTGTTTCTTTTTCCATTGTGGGATTCTATTTGGCAAAATATTTTTTCCTCTTCAAAAAATTGAGCACACCAGCTAATCTATCACAAAGCGGTGCATGGCTTTTATGCAGCTCTGCTCAGGAGATCTCAAATAAAGCTGAAGGAGGACCCCACCTGCTGGATCTGCCCTTTGGGGGAGACTGGGACCTTATTGCATCTATTTTTGGGAATGCCCTAAAATTGCAATGTTTTGGAAATATGCTGTGTCCATTTTGAGTACAATGCTGGGGGGTCGATGTCCCGCTCTCTCCCAATGTAAGGGCGGCAGTGTAGTATAGTGGTTAAGGAACTGGGCTTGTAACCGAAATGTTGCAGGTTTGATTCCCAGGTAAGACACTGCTGTTGTACCCTTGAGCAAAGTACTTAACCTGCATTGCTTCTGTATATATGCAGCTGTATAAATGGATACTATGTAAAAAAATAAAATAAATGCAACTTCTGTGTAATCTGCTAAATACCTGTAATTTAATGTGCTGCTTCTGGCAGATGACTCTTAACTGAACTTAACCATAAATTCCAGGAGGTAAATAAGACTAAACTGAATGGCTGGGTGGAGCCTCTTAATGCTCGTATAACTTGGAATATAGCTGCAGATGAAGTTGTCAGGGTGCAAGCTATGGACTGTTGATTCCTGTAAAGTTAAACCGTCTCTTCCTCCCTTCCAGCTTTGGGGATGGGGTTAGGGTTTTTAAAAACTTTTTAAAAATTGTTCACAAAAAAAAGAATGATGAATTCAAGGAAGAAAGGCACAGAAAGTCTATTTCAGTCAGATGGGAGTTCAGGAGATTGAGCTTTTCTTGCTCATCTTAAAAGTCAAAATATAATGCTGATAGATATAGTGAAAATTATAATTTATTTATTTTTGGAACAATAATTGCTATGAGAATAGGTCTCTGTAGGCAAATAGGATCAGAAAAGCAATCTGACAAAAAACATTTTACAAAACAGTGATTATTATCCAAAATAAAACAAGTTAACTCCCTGTTTTCAGAATTGCACTACATTCCCAAGTAAAATACAGTCAGAAAACAAATAATAATAATAATAATAATAATGAATTCTGCAATAATGAAATGTCTAATATTCTGATTAAGAAGACCAGGGGGCTGTTCAGCATTTGTACATCATCAGTATTAAGATAGAAATGTATTAACCATGAACACCAGAAATAGTATTAATACAAAAATGCAATTAACCATGAAGACCAGGACTCAGAATCTCGGGACATAAAAGCAAGTTATGAACACAATCATTCTCATGTGAATCAGTGCAGGAATGCTGGGTGATGTGAGCTCATGAGCAGCCATGATGTATTTCAAACCATTTAGCACTGCCTGAAACAAAAAGTATGAAAATAAAGATCCATCACCAAACTGAACAACATCCCATCTTGGGTTTGAAGCAGAATTCACTTTCCCTGGAGACTCACAAGTTCCTCCAGGACACAGGAGGCTATCCCAGCATGCACAGGAGTCTATCCCAGCATGCCAGGCCTGGTGCTATGGGCGGGAATTTGGGGGCCGGGCCTGCACTGGATGACCTCTGTACCCCCCCGCCCCCAGCTGCTGACAAACATTATTATTATACGCCAACTAGTAGCCTAATAGTAGCAGCAGGCTAGGCATATTTCACGAGTAAATAGTATCCAATTTTTTTAAAAACTTTTAAAATAGTGTTGGCCTAAAATATGATTGGACGCGCTGATAGAGGTCAAGTGTGGGCTACGTGGTTGTGTGGTTGATCCACTGAACTATAGTTTGCTGCGTTGATCATGTGTTGTGACGGACAGTGCGGCACAAAACCAGCCTACCTGTATTCTTAAGCTTAAGAGAAGAGGTAAGAGATGGTAAACTATAGACTTGTGTGCAGTTGCTAAATTCGTTGCTGTCATGTCTGTTAAGGCCGGGGCTGTGTTCAGCCCCGACAAAACGTAGCAAAACGTTTATTTAAATGGAAACGGTGGTGCGTTGAACACCCTGTTGTGTTACGCAAGCGTTGCCTTTTTAATACGGCAGGGTTTATATACACATCGCTGCTGATTGGGTAACACCTCTGACACACCCACCAAACAAGAGAAAACGTACCTCAAAGCCCGTTGCACACCGTTGCAAGTAAACATGTCGTTCAACCCAGAAACCGTAGCAAAACGGTACACACCGTTTTCAGATTGAACGTAGCCTATTGGATAAAGTCACGTCACGGCAATTGCGGAAAACCTAAAACATTAGTGGCAGAAATCACGGAGTTCTTTAAAAAACGCTATTTTTAACCTAAGGCGGCAGTGTAGTATAATGGTTAAGGAACTGGTCTTGTAACCGAAAGGTTGCAGGTTCGATTCCCAGGTAGGACACTGCCGTTGTACCCTTGAGCAAGGTACTTAACCTGAATTGCTTCAGTATATATCCAGCTGTATAAATGGATAATATGTAAAAAAAATTAAATAAATGCAACTGCTGTGTAATCTGCTAAATACTTGTAATTTAATGTGCTGCTTCTGGCAGATGACTCTTAACTGAACTTAACCATAAATTCCAGGAGGCAAATAGACTAAACTGAATGGCTGGATGGAGCCTCTTAATGCGTATAATGCAGCTAAAAAGCTAAAAAGTTGTAAGTCGCTCTGGATAAGAGCGTCTGCTAAATGCCTGTAATGTAATGTACTCAGTAGCCGAGTGCATGTGAAATGAATGAAATAACTGTAGAAACGCGCAAGGTAGACGACTTTCCTTCCCTCAGTGACTACTGCCTACTTTCCTTCCCTCAGTGACTACTGCCTACTTTCCTTCCCTCAGTGACTACTGCCTACTTTCCTTCCCTCAATGACTACTGCCTACTTTCCTTCCCTCAATGACTACTGGAAGGCAGGTACAGCCTCCAAGGCTGCAAACAGTAGGTAGGTATTTTGCTTGTAGTTTGCTAATTCTTAGAAGGATTTCCCTTGTGCACAGGGAGGGCCGTCGTTTTGTTCAGTTAAATAGCAGTACTTGTGCACAGATGGTGTGTGTTTCAGAATAACATGTATTTTCCCATATAACTGTAATGCATTTGGAGGTGGCGGCTGCCTTCCAGTAGTCACTTAGGGAAGGAAAATACCTTGGGCTGTAGCAACAGTAGGCTAACAAGTGCTTGAGTTTCAAAAAAGTCTAATGAAGTTTCTGGCTGGTATGTAGCCTACAAAAAAAAGGCTAAAATGCATGTAATGGCTTAATTCGGTCAATCACAGAAAGAATGCTTTTTTGCCTTTAACTTATCGGAACGTTGCATGCTAAAATTGCATTAGGCTAGACTACTAAAATGGTAAAACAGAGTTCCTTTAAAGTTTGTTTTGGTAGGCTATACATTGCGATGCTTGAGCTAGCGCATTCCAGAATCTGTGTACATTTTCGCACTTTGTTCGCCCAGAATTTGGCAATATGGTTAAAATGCGGAAGCCTATAGCGTATATAAATAACACCGTAGGCAACGTTAAGGTGGACAGGGCAGAATTAGCGGAATCCTGGTACCTGCGACTTCCATGACAATCACCCAGCCTTACTTCATTCATTTGGATTGGAGGAAAGTAGCCTATTTGGTGATGCTATATGTTTATTGAGAGCTGTGTTTCGCTGTGTTTAAGACATCCTTAATGCCGACATGAACGCATAGGCTAGGCTACAGCCTACTACCGGCTGTGGTTTGTGAAAACACTATCTAATATGTGCCCCCCCTAAAAGAGGCCATGTTCCCCAATGCTGCGGGGTCTATAGCATGCATAGGTGGAAAAAAGAGTCTGGCTGTGGCAAACCGAACGCAGGATAGACAGGTTCAGTGAAGGTGGTGTGGAAAGTGTGCAGGTGAGTCTCTCTTGTAAAGGACATCAAGTAGAAAGACAGAGTGCCGGCCGGCCAGTCCAGGTACACCCCAATGTTGGGATTAGTGGGCAGAACCTGGCCTTGGCTTTCTGCAAAACGACTGATGCGTCCGTAATGAAACCGTAAAATTCCCAAGTCCTCCCATGCTGAAGTGCTTCTCCCGTTGTGCCAGACTGTGTGACAGTCATCACCAAATTCCACACTCCAGGACTTGTCATTGCCGCCCAAGAAGCTGTCACGTCCCTCTTCTTTCCTGGGGATTCCTTGGTACGCCACCCCAATCACAACGCTTTGGCCATTTGTCCAGTCGAAATTAACCTCCCAGTAAAAGCGAGCGTGGGAGAGCCCTTCTCTGCATAGGACCTGGTACTGGGAGTCAAATCTGTCGGGGTGATCAGGTAACGGCTGCTGTCCCTTCCGGAGGCGCTCCACCTTCCTGTTCCTCTCAGAGAGAGACAACCCACTGCGCACCGTGTTGGGGTCCAGTGTGAGCCAACAGGCATCTGCAGACACAGGAGTCGGAAGCAACAACATCTCCATGACAAAAAAAGTAGATCAGAACCAAGTGTCCAGTACTATCCTTTGTGTGTGAGTGAGTGAGTGTGTGTGAGTGTGTGAGTGAGTGTGTGAGTGAGTGTGTGTGTGAGTGAGTGTGTGTGTGTGTGAGTGAGTGTGTGAGTGAGTGTGTGTGTGAGTGAGTGAGTGTGTGTGTGTGTGTGTGTGTGTGAGTGTGTGTGTGAGTGAGTGTGTGAGTGTGTGTGTGAGTGAGTGAGTGAGTGAGTGTGTGAGTGTGAGTGTGTGAGTGAGTGAGTGAGTGTGTGTGTGTGAGTGAGTGAGTGAGTGAGTGAGTGAGTGAGTGTGAGAGCAGACAGAATCCAGATAGACTTACATTTCGTCAGGCCTGGTTTGAGCCTGATCTCTCCTCCATGGTCAACACTGTAGGAACAGAGGGACAGACAGACACTGAGACACACAGACTGCCTGGTGTGTGAACTGCAGTGTGGAAACGGAGGTCTGTGCCAATAGGATCCACACGGTCAGGACTTTACTGATTGGCTGAAAGCATGTGGTACAGTCTTAACTCCTTTTCGCAGATGCCTCGTGACCAGGATGCCGGTGCCAAGATTTTGCTCAACTGAGACATTCGTTGCTCCTGCAGCCAAACTATGAATGTAAACCTCAAACTCCATATTTTATCTTCATAAGTATACGATTCCTTACAACTCTGCTGAATACAGTTTCTAAGTGTCACTATTTTCCCGTAGCAAGTCCATTTGACAAGCAACCTCCCCACCCATTCTATACCTAACCATGCGTAACATAGTGGACAATAGCGTCTATGTGTGAGTTCATAAACTTATTCATCATATAAAATTAGAATACCGTCATAGCAACAAGATAAACCCAACAATAGCCTGATCGTATGCCAAAAAAGCTGTGAAAAGCCCTGCTCAATAAACATGAAATTGTCTCATTATACCACGTCATTCTACTAGCAATATATGCTACTAAATATAAAATAAATAAACAATCCTACCATTGGTTTTACACATAGAGATGTTGCTTTAAAAATTCAGTCGTCATTTATTGTCTTGGACAATCTGTTTGAGAAATACACACCAGTTTAGCACATTATTACACAATGTGGAACGTCTGCCCGCAGTACGACCATATGCCCTACCTGCAGCTCTGAAGTATTCCACGTCATTCCGGTTTTATTCACAACTGTTTTATCTGATAGAGGACAGTATATCCTTTTCAACTGTGGTTTTTCTGGGATGCATTCTACAATAAATTACAGCCCAGCGTAACAGAATGTTAAATTTTTATCAATGTACTATGATGCAAACAGCTACAGAAAGCGCATTCGTTGATGGGAGTTTTTCGTCCTCGATATGAAAAAAGAACTTCTTGTAAAATGTGGTTCTTCTCGCTGGCTACATATGTATGTTAGTTTTTACACTCAATCACTGTCTTGTCCAGTAGGATATATGTTAGAGATGCAAAGTTTTATATTTGATGTAACGGCTTTCATTGAAGCTAGAACATTTGGCAGCATTTTCCTGTTGGTGGAATATAATTTTATTGTAATGTTATCGTACATAATATACAGTACATACTGTCGTGTACAGGAAGAATTGAGGTACAGTTTTATTGAGGTACACAAGTGAATCATTAGGGTACATATTTAGGTGTGTGTAACAGTGTGATATCAATGTTTTCATCTTAAACCATCAGAAGAGGCAAATGTAGTCAAGCCGGAAAGTCTGCACACCCTTTCACCTTCTCCACGTTTTATTACGTTACAGACATATTCTACAATAGATTGAGTTAATTTTTTGTCTCAAAATTCTACACAAAATAGCCCAAAATGACAAAGTGAAAACAGGTTTTTAGACATTTGTGCTAATTTATTAAAAATCAAAATGTAAAATATCGTGATATGACACCCAAAAGTGAGCTGAGGTGCATTTTGTTTCCACTGATACTGCTTGAGATGTTTCTACAACTTAATTGGAGTCCACCTGTGATAAATTCAATTGATTGGACATGATTGGGGATTGCCAACACCTGCCTATATAAGGTCCCACAGTTGACAGTAGGGGTGTTAACGATTAATCGTTGATCGATTAATTGCCGATAATAATTTGATCGATCGACCATTTCAAATTTAACGATCAAATTGAACTATTTGCGGTCTCATCTTAATTGTGTCAATGGGAACTGTTGGTGAAATGCAATCATTAAGTTAAACGTAAGGGGGCCAGATTGACAGCTTGCCCACCCAGGCCCACCCATAGATCCGCGACTGTGCAGTATTAGCTTTTACTCTAAACTAAAATGTAAGAGTTCTGGTCAGATAGCGAAACGGACGAAAGTGCGCCATTTTGCGTAGAGGCGGAAACTATAATTACACCCTCACAATATCAGCGCTGCCATTGAAAATTTTAATTAGGCCTAACGGGAAACCGAAGCAAGGGTTTTTCCAGATGCTATTTTGATCATTCCAGCATTCTGCGGTAAGGGAAATATTGCAGCTACATAAAAAAAAATAAAAAAAGATTATATATAAAAAAAGAATAATATAAATGTTTTTTTTTAAATGAAAATAATTTATTTATCCTCTTGTCCAAGCCGGGCGGCACAAGATAATGGTAGGGGAAACACTGAACATGCTATTAACTTTACACAGAAGAAGACTCACTCGACCATGAAGCACGCTACTTATGCGTGCCTGGGACATCGTTCCCATCGGAACGTGTATTTTCAGCAGCTGGTCTCGCTGTAAACCTACTGCGCACACGACTCACCCCTGATAACGTAAACATGCTTATATTCTTAAATAAAAATCAGCAGGCCTAGGTATTTACTGCACTTATGCAGTTTAAGTTTTAAACTGAGGCCTGAGCTGTCGTAGTTTTTCGTAGCTTTCTCATTTCAAGAGGGAACCTATTATAGTTTTCAAAAACGTTATTTATCTTTATTTATCTATTTCATAATCATTTTGCAAATTTAAGTTTTTAATTAAGGCTCATCTTATTTTTGTATATGTCATAGACGTACGTGTTAGTCACTGATTCGCCTCGGAAGAGTAAGCGCAATTTCCCGTGCCTTATTAAAATATCATACTTAAACAAAACAGCGTTCATAATTATATTTGTGTCATGCTATGAAACAGGCGTATTTCTCAAATGTTTCAATAAAGCTTTGATTGAGGAAAAAAACATGCATTTTGTATTTTCTATGTCATAAGCTATTTTTAGCTGTTTTGTTATCGATTGATCGATTGATTGTTCATTAACGTTGACGACTATCGATCAAGGAAATTCCTTACAATTTGCAACCCTAGTTGACAGTGCATGTCAGAGCAAACTCCAAGCTATGGGGTCAAAGGAATTATCTGCAGACCTCAGAAACAGGATTGTGTCAAGGCATAGATCTGGAGAAGGGTACGGAAAAATCTCTGAAGCTTTACAGGTCCCAAAGAGCACAGTGGCCACCATCATTTGTAAATGGAAGAAGTTTGGAACCACCAAGAATCTTCCTAGACCTGGCCGCCCGGCCAAACTGAGCAATCGGGTAAGACGGGCCTTGGCCAAGGAGGTGAGCAGGAACCAGAGGGTCACTCTGACAGAGCTCCAGCGTATCCTTGTGGAGATGGGAGAACCTTTCAGAAGATCAACCATCCAGGCAGCACTCCACCAATCAGGCCTTTATGGTAGAGTGGCCAGACGGAAGCCAAAAAAAGGCACATCACAGCCCGCTTGGAGTTTGCCAAAAGGCACCTAGAGGACTCTCAAACCATGAGAATCAAGATTCTCTGGTCTGATGAAACCAAAATTGAACTTTTTGGCCTGAATACCAAGCGTCACATCTGGAGGAAACCAGGCACCGCTCATCACCTGGCTAATACCATCCCTACAGTGAAGCATGGCGGTGGCAGCATCATGATGTGGGGATGTTTTTCAGCAGCGGGAACGGGGCGACTAGTCCTGATAGAGGGAAAGATGAATGCAGCTAAGTACACCGAGATCCTTGAAGAAAACCTGCTCCAGAGCGCTCTGCACCTCAGACTGGGGCGAAGGTTTACCTTCCAACATCACAACGACCCGAAGCACGCAGCCAAGAGAACAAAGGAGTGGCTTCGGAGAAAGTCTGTGCATGTCCTTGAGTGGCCCAGCCAGAGCCCAGACCTGAATCCAATTGAACATCTGTGGAAAGAGCTGAAAATGGCTGTGTACCGACGCTCCCCATCCAACCTGACGGAGCTTGCAAGGATATGCCAAGAGGAATGGGCAAAAATGTCCAGAAACAAGTGTGCCATCTTTCCAAGATGCCTTGAAGCTGTAATCGCTGCCAAAGGTGCAGCAACCAAGTATTAGGCTAAGGGTGTTTACAGATATGTAACCCCTAAATAACCTATTTTTGTCACTAAAATAAAATTGCATATTTTCTAAAAACCTGTTTTCACTTCGTCATTATTGGCTATTGTGTGTAGATGTTTGAGGCAAAAAATGAACTCAATCTATTGTAGAATATGTCTGTAACGTAAAAAAACGTGGATAGGTGAAAGGAGTGTTCAGACTTTCCGGCTTGACTGTATATGCTTTATAATGGACAAAACTATTTCTATTCATTTCATGACATGTATTGGATAGAGGTTTGGACCCATAGATATGTACCCCCCTATACTGATGAAAAGATAGTAATTCCCACTTGAAAATGATGCAAAAGTGAGTTTTATGATCCAAAGCAATTGATGTGTAGTTAAATATGTAATTATTTTATAATTTAGAGCAGTGCACAATTCAGCCATTTGGATAGATTTGGAGACACTAATGGACAACAGGGTACACTATTGACAATATTTTGCATCACAGATCTTTAGTAGTTCTGCATATCATTCTCAGATTTTGATCCAGGAAATGAGTTTATGATCCAGGAAATGTATAGACTTACCTGTTTCACATATGAGGCTCTCAGTAATTCTTTGCAAACTAAAGACAAATATATATATTTTTTTGCATATTTCCAAAGTTTCTTTGCATTTGTGGCACTTTATTTTGACTTAAATTGTGAATCTAAGTTCGTATTTTAAATGGTACAACTTGTTTCATTTGAGCCATTTTCCAGGTTTCTGTGATGCTCACATCTGGAGTTATAAAGCCTTAAACAGAGCACCCCCTAAATAGGTGAGAATTTCAGGAATGGTGAGAGAGAGGCTTCTACAGAGCTCCTCACTGATTAAAACCACTCCCTCTGCATTCTGGGACAAATTAAAATGCTGTTCCACTGTGCTTGTAGACCGCAGCTGTGTAGATGGTAAAACTAGACTTACTTCAGATTCTCCAGTCTCGAGCCAGGGTCATCCATTCCAGCAGAGAGCGCTCTCACTCCCGACTCCCCTGGGTGATTGTAGCTCAGATCCAGCTCTCTCAGGTGTGAGGGGTTTGAACGCAGAGCTGAAGCCAGAGAAGCACATCCTCTCTTTGTCACCTGACAGCCTGACAGCCTGCGGAGAGGAGAAAAGAGCTCTAAACTACAGCTCTGGAGGAAAAGCAGGCTGAATCATATCTTGTAATTACATTACAATACATTCAATACATTAATTTAGCATCAGCTCTTATCCAGAGCAACACACAATACAGCATACAAATCCACATTTGCCATAAATTACGAGACATGGCTGTCCACTTTTCCTAATAGGGAAAATCCAAGTCCAGAAATCCCCGATAACAGACGTGGACCAAGAGTGTGCAAAAGTTTCTGGAAATACAGGTATATGTGTCGAAATGGAAAACTACCACTCACAATTCACTGAAATTCATCAGGGGGATATCTTCCAGAAACTTTTCATACAGTGTGTACCACTCACCTCAAAGTCTCTAGCTGGCAATTTGAGCTCCTTAGTCCAGCACAGAGCAGCTCCACTATTGAATCTCCCAGGTCATTGTTACTGAGGTCCAGCTCTACCAGGGATGAAGACTCTGACTGGAGAGCTGAGGCCACAATTTCGCAGGACTTCTTTGTGAAATTACAGGTAGAAAGCCTGCAAAGACCAATGCCATTCATCAAATAAGCTTTAAGCTGCGTTTTCACATCGAGCAACTTCGGTCGCCCAGTTGCCGGAAGTCCATTCATTCTCTATGAAGCTGAGCGACGGTCAGCGACCTGAGCAACTAGGCAACAGAGCGACCAAAATCGGCCGATAAATGTTGCCCGCAGTTTAACTTTTTCACCGACATCGGCCATAACAGCCAATCAGAGTTCCGCGCTTCATATTTCTCCAACCGGCACGAAACCATTTAGTGAATAATTGTTCCGTAACCTACGTAATATTGCCTATCAAACTAAGCTAGGCGAAATAGGGTTAGCAGCGGTAACAACAGTGAATAATTTATATATTATCATTGTATAATTATCAGTGTCACAACATAACCTTAAAGGATATATGTGGCTTGTTCTACCAATATCACATTGAGCCGAAACTACATGTTGAGTTTTATACATAAATCTATCTATCTATCTAGATAGATAAAGATCGCCAGCTCGCGACGAAGGTAGATATAGCCTATCACTAGCGAGAACACATAATGATGTAAAGGTGTGTGCGTGTGTGTGTGTGAAGAATGTGTGTTAAATCTGCGCTTCCTTGAATGTCCAGAGGGGGCGACAGAGATGGGATGGGAAAAATAAACATGACTGGGCATTCCACATCAGGGTACTGTTACACAGTTAGCTGGATAACTGCAGTGAGTAAAACCCGGAACTGCTCTTTTTACTTCAGTCCATGTTCCATATTTGGGAGGGTTCCGGGTTTTACTCAGTGCAGTTATCCAGCTAACTCAGTAATCCTGCTTTCTGGACAAGGCCCCAGGAGAAGAATGCAAAGAATCAAAGGAAAGATTGTTTTCTTGTCTATAAATTTGCCATAAATTACGAGACATGGCCGTCCACTTTTCCTAATAGGGAAAAGCCGTGTCCAGAAATCCCCGATCACAGACGTGGCCCAGGAATGCACAAGGCAGATTTCAATGAAATTTATCAGGTCAAATATCTTCCAGAAACTCCTCTTTTAATGCAGTGTGTACCACTCACCTCAAAGTCTCTAGCTGGCAATTTCGGCTCCTTAGTCCATCACAGAGCAGCTCCGCTTCTGAATCTTGTCCCAGGTCAAAGTTACTGAGGTCCAGCTCTACCAGGGGTGAAGAGTCTGACCGGAGAACCGAGGCCACAAAATCGCACCACAACTCTGTGATACAACAGTCAGAAAGTCTGCAAAGACCAATGCCAGTCATTAAATAAGCTTTAGTATTATAAAACTATTTTTTATCCAACAGTATGTGTGAAAGGTGCTCTTCACATTAGGTTAGAACTAAACAAGGTACAAACACTAGTGATTTTCAAGTTTTTGACAAACTCATCCAAAAACACAGGCTGTGGCCAAGTCAACGCCCTTCTATACTATTGAGTTTGCCATTCGAGCACACTGGACAAAGTTACAAGCCAGTGTTTGAAACCGTTCAACCATTTAAGTGAGTTGTGATGAATTAACTTGGCTTCATTGAGCTTTTTACTGTGATACACTCCCATATTATGCAATATTTTTACAGGTCATCAATTATTGCATAAAGGCACAAAAACCAAGGTGCCATAGGTCTACACGCTTCTCTGATACTAATATGGAAATCCATAGAGAATATCCTCCCATGCTAAAATGCACTCTTTTTTTTGGTGTGTGTGTGTGTGTGTATATGTGTGTATATATGAGAGACAGATGGACAGACAGAATATGAGAGTGTGAGAAGTATTACACTTGAAATAACACTATATTTAGGCAGTCTAGTCATTGTCTGTTTTTGTTGCACAAAAAATATGAGTGTGTTTCAAGAGTTTAAAAAGGTATTCAATAATTCCTCGTAAATCATTTTTAATGTGTTTGGTAAAGTTTTACCTCAAGTTGGAAAGCTTGCTTAAATGACATACCATGCAAATCACAGTTATCAGTTACCTTATTAGTAATTTAGCAACACTTACATGGCCCTCCTGCAGTTCTTGATGGCAGGTAGCAGCTTATGTCGATTTTCCACTAATGTGTTGTACGTCTTCAAGTCAAACACATCCAAGACCTTCTCTGACATCTGCAGCACAAAGGCCAGAGATGCACATTGCTCTGGGCTCAGCTTCAAACTAGAAAATGTCCCAGATCTAAGAGAAGTCTGGATATTCTCAATGAGTGAGTTGTCATTTAGTTCATTCAGACAGTGGAACAGATTGATGGCATGCGCTACTATTGCAGTTCCGATGAAGCCCGTAATTAATTTAACTGTTTTCTGAATGCTTATCGCTGTGCTTATTTGCTGTCCTTCGCCTGTCAATTCTTTGTATCGTGTCTGGTCTCTTGCATTCTTTCTCCTTTTCTGTCTGTTTCTCAGTCTGCGTGTTACAAGTGAGCTGCTTCCTGTCTGTGTCAGAAGGTCTTGGAGAAGGTCCTGTGTGGACTCCAGCGAGAGGCCAAGAAGGAATCGGAGGAAAAGGTCCAGATGTCCATTCTTACTCCATATGGCCTTACGCAGAGCACTCCTGTGTAAATCAGACAATGGCATTCTCTGGTACTCATCTGGGTATTGTTCTTCTTCTGAAGTGTCTGTGTCTTCCTTATCCTCCTCCTGGTCCTCCATACAGAGGAGATTTATGTTCCCATTTACAAATGAATGAAACACAAACAAAGCAGCCAGATACTCCTGAATGCTCAGGTGCACAAAGCAGTAGACCTTCTCCCGATACAACCCATAATCCTCTTTAAAGATCTCTGTGCACACCCCAGAGTACAGTGAAGCTTCACTGACATCAATGTCACTTTCTGCCAGATCCTTTACATAGAATATGAGATTGCCCTTTTGCAGATGTCGAAAAGCCAGCTGCCCCAATTTCAGGATGATTTCTACATCTGATGCTGACATGTTCTTTGGGTTTGATGCATTGGTGCCTTGATACTTTTTATTCTTCATACTAGTTTGAACGAGCAGGAAGTGCGTGTACATTTCAGTCAGAGTTGTGGGGATTACTTTTGTAGCAGTACCACCAAACAATGTCTCGAGAACAACAGCTGAAATCCAACAGACGACTGGTATATGACACAAGATGTACAGACTCTTGGATGACTTTATGTGTGAGATAACTCTGCCAGCCAGGTTCTGATCACTGAATCTCTTCACAAAGTACTCCTCCTTCTGTGGGTCATTGAATCCTCGTACTTCTGTAACTCGGTCGATGCACTCATCAGGGATCTGACTGGCTGCTGCTGGTCGTGTGGTGATCCAGAGGTGAGCAGAGGGAAGCAAATGCCCCAGAATGAGATTTGTCAGGAGATTCTCCACTGAACTTGTCTTTGTTGTATCACAAAACTCCTTATTATTCTGGAAATCTAGAGCAAGTCGGCACTCATCTAGACCATCAAAGATGAACAAAACTTTAACTTTAGAATCAAAACTTTTAATCTCTCTCTGGGAAAAATGATCCTGGAAAGTAAGGTTTGGAAAGTATTCCTGGAGAAGTTGCATCAGACTGAATGTTTCCCCTTCCCTCAAATTCAGATCTCGGAAAGGAAGAGTAAAGATCAAGTCAATGTCCTGATTGGCTTTTCCTTCCGCCCAGTCCAGAATGAACTTCTGCACAGAGACGGTTTTCCCAATACCAGCGATGCCCTTAGTCAGCACAGTTCTGATAGTGCGCACATGACCAGATGAGGGTATAAAGATGTCATTGCAGAGGATTGCAGTCTCCTTTGTGGTTTGTCTCTTGGATGCTGTCTCAATCTGTCTGACCTCGTGTTCATAATTGACCCCCCAACTTCCCCCCTCTGTGATGTAGAGCTCTGTATAGATCTCATTTAGGAGAGTCCGGTGGCCCTGTTTCGCTAAACCTTCAAATACATGTTCAAACTTCTTCTTCAAGTCAGATTTTAGTGTCTGTCCATCACTGATTATGGCTTCATCTGTGGAGAGGAAATACAAAACATGATTAAAATCTGAAGCATCGGCCTTAAAAATTAAATTAAATCTTTTCAAAAATATTTACAAATATTCTTATAAAACATCATGTCTCTATACATGCCATGTTTCTATACATCCTTGTTGTACATAAACTCTGACACTTTAATTGTGTGTTGAGTGTTTCGCAAAAAATTACACTCTTAAAAAAAAAAAGGGTTCCAAAAGGGTTCTTAGCAGAGGAGTTGGGTTCTATCGAGAACCGTTTAAGAAGCTTTTTAGAAGGAAGGATTTTTCAAGGGTTCTTAGGAAGGCAAAGGGTTCTGTCTAGAACCCTTTTCATCTGAAGAACCCTTTTGGAAAAAATGGTTCTTAAGGAACTCTTTGGAAGGTGAAAGGGTTCTACATAGAACCATTTTTTACAAAATATTATTTTGTCTTCATTTTAAATAGGTGTCAATGTTATTGTTAATGTACATCAGTGTTTAAACTTTAACATTAGCCTAGATGTTTCGTCAGTAATCTGATATACAGCATCCATTTTAGAACACTTTGGGCTCAATTTTCAGGCTCTAGCCCATTTGCTTGACCACTCGGTGAGTTTCCAGTCTTTGAAAACGAGAGTGTATGGTGTTTTCTGAAGGATTTTCTATATGCCCGTCCAGATCCATTGTCTAAGTTAGCTGTGACATGAGCAAAGTTCGTCAAAATGTTGATATGGACCGTTGTATATGATCGTAAATAACCTTTTAACAGGGCTTAACATGCTAAATACCGAACTTCTCCTTTAATAGTATGCAAGCATTTCGAGCATCTAAAGGATGACCCCAAAAAAGTTAAATGTTAACTTTGCAAGCAACAATTCACCTATATCATTCAGCGCATCTTCTCAAAGGCCGGCTTCATTGTCAACAAAATGCGGAGCTCACTTCTCCAGAGCAACGTCAACAAACTCATGTTCCTCACGCATAATATGAGAAAACTGCGATCGCAGGAAAAACAGCAGTGAGTAGGCCTAATGTGACGAGGTTCACTGGTCACAAGTAGGCTAAAACATACTTTTACGTTGCAAATATAGATTATAATTAATCTTTCGTTTGGCCTGATGTTGTTGATATTTCTCTGTTAAGTGTTTGTTTACTGTGTTTTTCATTTAATCGTTTGTTTACATAATTTATAGCCCATTTTTTTAAAAAGCATTTTAAAAAGAAAATAAAAGATTCTTTTTTTTCCCCCACCTAGTTTTGATAACTGTGAAGTTGTTAGATTAGCTACATTGTTTGTGCTCTTTCGTATCACCGGACAAAAGGTTGCTTTTTTATTTAGTTATTCACTATTTTTAAGTTGTGTGTTGTTATAAAGAGTGGAAATAAAAATAACAATGTTAAATGTCTCATTGCTTGTTGTTCCGACACATTCATTTACCGCATTGTTGATGCTGTTAATACAGCGCTGGTCATAAGCAAACCGATGCCGTTAATAGCCTACAGCGCGGGTCATAAGCAAACCGATGCCGTTAATAGGCAGCGCAGGCCAGCAAATCGCAGCCTGTGCTTTTAGCTATAGGCTAATTGATATTTTAAATGCTCATAATGACGGTTTTGTATTTCTGTGTAATATAGTAAACTTCCTATAGATCAGATGGAAGTCAAACCATGTTCCGATGCTCAAAAATACACATTTAAATAATTAAATTAATATACTAAATTTAGTCGACGGTTAGTCGACTATGGGTTTGAACCGACGACTACAGGTCGACTAAGCAAATCTTTAGTCGGGGGCAGCCCTAACCCCAGCTGATTCCACTAATTAGTTCACCTCCTTGGTTGAAGAGCTGAGCTAATTAGTGAAATCAGCTGGTGTAGGGCACAGTTGGACCAAAAAAACAGCATACACTCGGCCCTCGATGGAATGAGTTTGACATCCCTGGTCTCGGGACTGAATTTGTGGGCCTCAGTGTGAGGATTGTTCACTCCAGCTGGACTTTCAGAGAAACAGACTGAGAAAAGGATTTTCAAATTGACAGAAGGTTATGTTTTCTGGATAAAAGGTAAGCTGTATGTATATTATATATACAGATATAGATCTCTTGGGTAGTTTAAGAATTGTGTGGTTCAAGGTGCAGTTTTTAATTTAATGCTATTGTTTGTTTTGTTTGTTGCTTTATATTTTTTAGAGACATGGATTATTTTACCAACTAGACATGCCAGGAGGTGTCCCAGTGGCTTGGTTATCTATTTCCAGCACTTGTGCACTTCAGAGATTATTTTTTCTCCCAGTTTCACATGTTCACATCCCCTATGTTGAGGATGTTATCAAGTTTCATACGGAAAAAATAAGTTAAAATAGCATTTCACTGATGTTAAACCCTTGATAAAAAAGTATTTGCACACCTGGTTATTGTAGTATGGGTGCTTGAAGGGTAAAGTCAGATGTATAGAAAAGAGAAGCACTCCCGCACACTGTATCTTGCATTAATGCACTTTTCTATGTACATGGGGAATTGGACATGCCTTTGTAGAATTACTGCCCACTACTGCTAATAATATACATTAAAGAACTATGTAATAATGAAGACCAAAATAATGATCATACACCAAAAGATATGGAGAGCCTCTCAAGATTCTAAATGGTTCTAGGTAGAACCATTAGAAGATAAAATGGTTCTATGCAGAACCCTTCATATAGGGTTCTAGGTAGAACCATTCAAAATGAAAGGGTTCTAGGTAAAACCCTTTAACAGAAGGTTCTAGGTAGAACCCTTTAACAGAGGGTTCTATGTAGAACCCTTTAACAGAGGGTTCTAGGTAAAACCCTTTAACAGAGGGTTCTAGGTAGAACCCTTTAACAGAGGGTTCTAGGTAGAACCCTTTAACATAGGGTTCTAGGTAGAATCCTTTAACAGAGGGTTTCACTCAGCATAAACCCAGCATCACTTAGCATAAACCCAGCATCACTTTGTATAAATCCTGCATCACTCAGCATAAACCCAGCAGCATCACTCAGCATAAACCCAGCAGCATCACTTAGCATAAACCCAGCATCACTTAGCATAAACCCAGCATCACTTAGCATAAACCCAGCATCACTTAGTAATAATAATACATTTTATTTATATAGCGCCTTTCTCAAACCCAAAGACACTTTACAAAGCAAAAGAAAAGAAAGAACAAGATCTAGCAAAGAACAACAGGAATACGATAAAAAATAAAATAAAATAAAAAATGAAATAATAAGAAATTACAGGAACAAGCAGACTAGGGAGAGGAGAAACCTAGGGTGTAGTGTTGGGTAAAGAGGTGGGTTTTTAAGAGGGTTTTGAATGTAGATATATTGGTGCAGATGCGGAGATGTTGAGGTAGTGTGTTCCAGAGCTTGGGGACCATGGCACTGAACGACCTGCCCCCCATAGAGGACAGTCAGGTTTTGGGAATGACCAGAAGTCCAGTGCCAGAGGACCTGAGGTTGCGTGCAGGAGTGTATGGGAGGAGTAGTTCGGTGAGGTAGGAAGGGGCCAGACCGTTAAGTGCTTTGTAAGTGGTGAGAAGGATTTTGTAGTGTATGCGTGAGCAAATGGGTAGCCAGTGCAGCTGACAGAGGATGGGGGTAATGTGATCTGATTTTTTGGTGTGTGTGTGAGTACTCTGGCAGCTGAGTTTTGGATATATTGCAGTTTTTGGAGTGTTTTGCCAGGGATACCACAGAAAAGGGCATTGCAGTAATCAAGACAGGAGGTTATGAATGCGTGGACTAGGGTTTCAACGTCATTTAGGGTGAGAGATGAGCGGAGTCGCGCAATGTTACGGAGATGAAAGAATGCATTCTTAGTGAGTGTGTTTATGTGGGGTTGGAAACTAAGTGATGGATCAAATATGACACCAAGGTTGCGGATAGTGGATGAGGGTTTGACTAACAGTCCATCTATGTTAACCTCTTAATACCAAGGGCAAAATATACCAATTCTCGCCTGTATTTACTAGTGACAAACAAAGCTGTTTATCTCAAAAACTGTAAAGGCTACAAATATAGTTCATAGCTTTTATTAAAACAGAGAACTGCACTATTATGACTAAGTAGTCATAATTCATATACATACACTTCTTGCTACTTAACTACAACAATTTATGTACAGAAATTGTGAAAAAACAAAAAACGGGTACCTAAATTCAAATTTCAGATTTTATAACTGATGAGCTACAAGAGCTATGGAGGAAATAACTCCTCTTTGTGATTCCTCAATATGCTGCCTATCTCTGCTAAAGATATGGTGTCAATATCTCAAATCATTCAAATTCTAGAGAGCTTTTTTTCAGGTGAACCATTTCGGTTACCAAAGTTGACACAAATTGTGCCAAATTGTGCAAAATGGCCCAGGTTCCAGAAAAGTCTCAATATAATTTATTTTTTAAATTTTACAATAAAATCTGATAACTGGCAATACAAATTCATTTTTAGATGTGTTTTTGGTGTGTTTCATATTACACAACTAACTAGCCTACCCGTGGTCCCCAAACCCATGTAGCAGCACAGTGAATCTTGTATTCTACCAGAGCCTCATTAGCCAGAAATTATAGGTACATAAAATCCAGGTATATAAAATCGAATGTCCACCCTAGATAAAATAAACCCCTGCATAATAATCAACAACAACAAACTCATCCTCATGTTATCTCTCCCTCGTGTTAGGTCATGCATAAATTGCTAATTTGTTTACCTGCAGAGCCTGCTGTACTGCTTACAGAACAATTTACTCATGTGGAACAAAACAAACCCTTCAGACGCCATTGCATTCAAAAGAAACTCGGAACAGCTCATCTCAGACACAAATAGATAGCTAGCTGCTGTGTGTAATTTTGCTGGCTAGCTTGCCATTGTTACAATATAGTAATGTTAGCTATATTCATTTAATTCAGAGGGATTTGTTTTATACATAACAGTGAATTCGCACTGGTATACCGGCAAAATAATCCGTTACCTTATATCACTCTGCGTCACTGAGACCGCAAAACCATATTTCGGCTAGGACCGGCTGCACGGAGAAACTCCTGAATAACCTAGACATAACTAACCAAAAACTGTATGAAAGAGACTGTAAAGTAAAAAGATAAACAGCGCAGTTACCTTATGAATTGTGCTTTGCTAAACGGAATGTAGCGAGCTACGCTACAAGGTAAAAACACTGCGCCATCTTGGCTCGATAATTACGCTTGGTTGCCTCTTCCTCTTACGCAGGGCTGTATTTCCTTGATTTACGACGGCGTTGTGTTGAATGAGGGCTTGTTTGAAAGATAAGAGTCTTGGCTATTGGCTGGAATATTTGACAGACAGTTTTAAAACCCAATGGAAAGCAAATAATACTCGGAGTGGAGGCGGGTCGAAGACAGTTTTTCCCACTTTAGATAGGCCTATTGTGCTATCAGTCAAAGAAATACACCCAATTGACGACGGTTTTGCATAAATCTCTGCAAACTAGTACAAAACCACTCTGGCTAACATATACTAAGCCACGGGATTGGTACGAGTCGTAATCAAGTGCAAAAAAGCACAAGTCGGTTTAAAATTGGAAAAAAATCATGCACAGCCGTATAAAAGTTTTAAAGTATTTTTTCTTGAAGCCTAAAGGTATAATGATTTTTCAAACCAAAGTTTTGTGAAATACAATTAAGCAGAACAGTTTACCAGCACATTGTTTATGGTGTGACATCAAGCTGCAATACGTTTGAGAATTAGGTCAGAGTTTCCAACGTTATTTACGAAGTGTTATCTCGACGTTTTGGGCTTAAAAACCACTTTCCCAGAAGGAATGGATATTTCTTAAGGATATTTAATCAAAATATTGAGGTGAGCAGTTTATTATACAGTCAAGCCGGAAAGTCTCCCCACCCTTTCACCTTCTCCACGTTTTATTACGTTACAGACTTATACTACAATAGATTGAGTTCATTTTTTGCCTCAACATCTACACACAACACCCCATAATGACAATGTGAAAAAAGTTTTTTTGAGATTTTAGCAAATTTATTAAAAATAAAAAACTAAAATTTCTCATTTACATAAGTATTCATAGCCTTTGCTTTAACGTATTTTTTAAAGTATCATATTTCATATTTGTTCGCATATCCTTTACATGCTGTTACTTCCTGAAGTCTGTGACCATCAACATCAAAAAAACTGTCGATATCTTATTTTCAGGTACTGTTACAAGCGATACTATAACCTCTCTGCATTTGAATGGATCTCTATGGAAATTGGGGGGTGAGACTAGATTCAGCTGTAAATTACACTGGTACAGTATGGAACACATGGCTGGCTAAATGGCTGTAAGTTATCAAGGGTCTGAGCTATCAAACGAGCCCCAAACCATCACTCTGTTGCCAGATATTGGAGTAGATGTGGATGGATCACTTTAAGGGTTGTTTCTCCTGACTTTTTTCCCCATAGAGTTCTATAGGAAAATGAGTCCGGAGAAATAACCCTTGCAGTGACCATCCACATCTACTCCATATCTGGCAACAGAGTGATGGTTTGGGGCTTGTTTGATAGCTCAGACCCTTGATAACTTACAGCCATTTAGCCAGCCATGTGTTCCATACTGTACCAGTGTAATTTACAGCTGAATCTGGTCTCACCCCCCAATTTCCATAGAGGATCCATTCAAATGCAGAGAGGTTATAGTATCGCTTTGTAACAGTACCTGAAAATAAGATATCGACAGTTTTTTTTGATGTTGATGGTCACAGACTTCAGGGAGAGTAACAGCATGTAAAGGATATGCGACCAAATATGAAATATGATACTTTAAAAATACGTTAAAGCAAAGGGTATGAATACTTAAGTAAATGAGAAATTTTATTTTTTTATTTTTAATAAATTTGCAAAAATCTCAAAAAAACTTTTTTCACATTGTCATTATGGGGTGTTGTGTGTAGAATTATGAGGGAAAAAATGAATTTAATCAATTTTGGAATATGTCTGTAACGTAATAAAACGTGGAGGTGAAAGGGGTGGGGAGACTTTCCGGCTTGACTGTATATTATTAAATTAATGAAATGTATAATTTAATAATTTCCGTAACCGCCCCGCGTTACCGGCTAGGGGGCGTTTGGCAGCAAGAGGTTAATGGAGAGGTTGGTGATCTGTGAGGTCAAGGTTTTAGGTCCTGTTAGAATTATTTCAGTTTTATCTGAGTTCAGTTTGAGAAAGTTGGTGGCCATCCACAGTTTTATATCACAAATGCAGGCTATGAGTGAGGGGGGTGGTAAGGCTGTGATGTTTTCTTGTGCTGACATAAATCTGGGTATCATCGGCATAACAGTGGTATTTGAGACCATGGCGGTGAATGATTAGACCTAGGGGAAGCATCCCTATATTTAAGAAGGTGATCGGCATAAGCATCAGAATGTACTGTGAGGCCAGTTTTTTGAGTAGACGCTCAAGGCGTCGGCAGTGGTTTTCATAGCCCTGAGCTCTGGGGTGTACCATGGAGAGGAGTGTGTGGATGGGACAAATCTTGTTTTCAAAGGGGCAAAATCATCAAGAGTATTTGAGATGATTTTGTTGTCGTGAGAGATTATTTGATCAGGACAGGAGAATGTAGTGATGTCCATAAGGGCGGATGCACATAGTGAGTTAGAGAATGATAGAGGGTCAACTGACTTGTTGTTACGGAATGATATAGCACGCCTAGGGCTAGAGTGTGGAAGTGGGATGTTGGGGATGAATTCAATAAGCTTATGGTCAGAGATGCCAATATCTGTACCAGAAACAGAGAAAATGTCGAGGCCTGTGGAGCAGATTAGGTCAGTGGCCATGAGTGTGGGTGGGGAAATTTACATGCTGTGTAAAATTGAAGCAATCAAGTATAGATAAAAATTCAGTGGTGAGATGACAGTGAGAATCCACATGAATATTAAAATCACCAAGTAAAATTACAGATGGACAGAAAGAGCAGGCAAAAGTGAGTAGCTCATTTAGTTCAGATAGTAAATTTGGGGATGGCTTGGGGGGTCGGTAGATGAGTACAACTAGGAGAGGAACAGAGACAACAATTTAAAAAACCAGATATTCAAAAGATATAACATCATGGATAACAATATCGTTAATTTTCAGGTTACTACGGTACACCACAGCAAGACCACCACCCTTTCCCACCAGACGTGGTTTACATAAGTGATGGTAGCCATTTGGAGTCAGCAGGTTAAGATCCATATAAACACCAGGCTTTTGCCAAGTTTCTGTTAGGAGTAACAAATCAAGGTGTTTTTGAGTAATCAAGTCATTTAATACAAGTGCTTTGTTTGTTAGCGAGCGGCAATTTAGTAGGGCAAATTTGGCATTGTTCATGGCTGCTTGACTGTCAGAGATGGAGATGGACATGTTGACATTCCGGAGCGAACGCAAGTGGGCCAGATTAGCCCCGTGCTGCAGCAGTTTGGTAGTAATAGCGGCATTGCGCCTATTTGACCATAAAGACGCAATACAGGTGTCAGTCACACGATTTACAGTTTGGCTGTGTTTTGATCCACGATGAATGTATCGGGGGCGGCGGTCTGTTCCAAGCGCCCGACATAGGTATATCATAAATTGCAGCAGGTAAGCGAGACCTACGGCTCAGTTTAAAAAGTTGAGAGGATGAATATCTTAACGACATTTTGGAGTCGTAGCGATGGGGTGAGAGAGAACGCTTCAAAACAGAAAATGCCAAAGACAGTCGTGAAAAAACACCTTTATCCAGTAAGAAAATAAGAAAAATGGTAATAATAAAAAAGTAGGTAAAATACATTTCGCAAGTGCTCATGAACCAAAGCACCAAACCACAGTTTCATGGCCAGAAAACCACGTTAGCCAGCATAATCTGTACTACAGCCTAACCAATCAATCCACGTAGTGAGGAAGGAGTGAGCTAGCCCACTAAGCAGACAACTGGCGGTCAACAACTCAACGAGAGAGCTCACCAACGTGCGTCCGAGAAGATGTGGATACAAACAATGAGAGGTAGTTATAAATCCAGAAAGTCGTTCGAGCAACTCCAGTGCGTAGAGCAGACAAACAGCAGCAGAAGAGTACTTAACAGTCCCTGGGGGAAAAAAGAAAATTTGCAGGGTGGTTTTAGTTTAAATTTATTTAAGGAGTTATCAACAAAGATTTTCAAGAAAATTAAGCGCGGGAGAGCAGCGGCGGCCAGATACGCCAGCATCACTTAGCATATACCCAGCATCACTTAGCATAAACCCAGCATCACTTAGCATAAACCCAGCATCACTTAGCATAAAACCCAGCATCACTTAGCATAAACCCAGCATCACTTAGCATATACCCAGCATCACTTAGCATAAACCCAGCATCACTTAGCATAAACCCAGCATCACTTAGCATAAACCCAGCATCACTTAGCATAAACCCAGCAACACTTAGCATAGTTACCTTAGAGTTGCACTAGCAGTAGCAATGTGTGTATGTCCAAAAGAAGGGACAGCATGGAATTATCTGAAAATGGTTTCCATCAATCAACTACATCAGGGGTAAGTCGTAATTGAGACATTATGTCCAAAATTCCGAACTATCCCTTTAAAGGCCAGTGTGAGTGAATTACACAGTACACTGAAATTATATTTAGCGTAACCCTAAAAGTGCGAGACACTGTCACTACAGCGGGTCTGTAGGGTGAGTGGGGATCAGTAATGATCAGTCTCAGCCCAGTCTTAAGTCAGTAGAACATAATTTATAGGAGTATTATCTTGTTTTAAGAAATAAACAAAGGAAAGACAACTATGGCAAGAAAAACACCAGTATGAACATATTTATGCAACAGATATTAATAATAGAAAGCATCTAACCTGCTTTTTTACTCAGTTTCCGGGATGGTGCATCTGTCTTTTGAAAATAAGAAAAGGGAGACCACAAATCAAAACTAGAACTTTTTAGAGCAGGGCTAACCCCACCCTCCACACCCACCCAAACCCCACCCTCCCACACACACCCAATCCCCACCCTCCACACACACCCAATCCCCACCCTCCACACACACCCAAACCCCACCCTCCACACACACCCAAACCCACCCTCCACACACACCCAAACCCCACCCTCCACACACCCAAACCCCACCCTCCACACACACCCAAACCCCACCCTCCACGCACACCCAATCCCCACCCTCCACACCACACCCAAACCCCACCCTCCACACACCCAATCCCCACCCTCCACAACACACCCAAACCCCACCCTCCACACACACCCAAACCCCACCCTCCACACACCCAAACCCCACCCTCCACACACACCCAATCCCCACCCTCCACGCACACCCCAATCCCCACCCTCCACACACCCCCAAATCCCACCCTCCACACACACACCAAACCCCACCCTCCACACACACCCAAACCCCACCCTCCACACACACCCAAACACAAGACAAACTCTAGGCCCTTTGAACACTGAGAATTAAATAAAATAAGTATTATTGAGAGCAATCAAAATTACATCTGCATAGTGTACCTTCAAGTAGTGACAGAATAGAAATTGGCTTAATAATTTAACATGGCATATACTTCATTTACAGACATGTACAACACAATTTCATTCATGCAGTGTTTTTTAAATAGTATGTGGAAAGTTGGCCCCTGGGCTCCATTTAAAAAATGATCCAAGAAGCAGTAGTTGAAGAGCCCAGTTTTAGAGTGACGCTGTGAACGTTTTTGACAATTTACCAATTCCAATTTTGTGAATGTATTCCTGTCCATAAATAATTGCTTGTTTTACAGCACAGTAGGTAATCCCTTGACAGCTCAACCAGAGAGATAATCTAAATCGAAACAGGATAACCTGAAAGGAACTTCAATAGAATCCCCTCTCATAATCAAACCCTGCCCTGTTTATGCATCATTAAAAGCTTGGCTACAGACTCCCAATCTTGAAAAAAAATGCTAATTTGCAATGAATGATAAAAACAAACTTAAAGGATTTTAAGATGATTTCACACCTTTGTGCCTCCCAGCTCTGTCCCAGCACAGCTCTCATGATGGTCTGTGGGCTCCCCGTTCGGCTCCTGAGGTAACAGGTCTGGAACACACAGCTCCGCTTCTCCTCCTAGTGATGTCATCACTTCCTGTAACTCCAGCTCTCTTACAGACATCCCTGTCAGCAGGGGCAGCAGTGAGGTAAAGTTTGAAGCAGCAGAAATAAAGATTTCCTCCTTTCACATGCAGGCATCACATTCCTCTGTGTTGGCCACAGTCAGTGTGTGAATCAGTATTGGTGACTAAAGTTTTAGCAGTGATACAGTTTATTTGGCATATATGAATTCAAATTCAGGCGGTGCATCAAATATATTTTCTCAAGTCACCTTTGATGCCTGAAATTAAATGTAAGACATCTGCATTTAATTAAATGTATGCAACAGTCAGATGACAGCAAACATGTCTCCCACAGTTTCACTCTTCATTACAGTATTAAACAAGCAAACACCTCTTTGAGCAAGGATATCATACAGTATAACATATTATTATTATTATTATTATTATTATAGGTGCATGACATCACTGTGCTGGTGACATCACTCCCTAGGTGGGCGGGGTAAAGAGAAGAGGCTCCACAGAGCTGAGGGTGTAGCAGTGTGCACACTACATCAGCACATACTTATAGAGTGTGCACACTACATCAGCACATACTTATAGAGTGTGCACACTACATCAGCACATACTTATAGAGTGTGCACACTACATCAGCACATACTTATAGAGTGTGCACACTACATCAGCACATACTTATAGAGTGTGCACACTACATCAGCACATACTTATAGAGTGTGCACACTACATCAGCACATACTTATAGAGTGTGCACACTACAATCAGCACATACTTATAGAGGACAGGAGCACTCAGGTGAGGGAGGGAGTAACAGGGCTGAAATTAAACTTACTGCAGCAATTTCATCAATCTCCCATCGCCTCTGTCCTCTACACCTGCAGGGAGAGAAACCGGTTTTACAAGGGAAAAGATTTAACAACTTTAACAGGCAATGTTGCCTAAATGTGCTTATATACTGTAGTGCTATTTTCTTTCTAAATAATATAAGTCAGAAGATTAAAATATTTAAATTTTTGGAGGAAGAAAAATCTGAAATATGATTAAAGTGAGCTCTCAGTCCCAAATCTAATGTATATGTGTATTTTATGGTATAATTCATGAAAACACAATACCTTTGTTGGTGTGAAATAGTGTAGGCTATAGAGGTACATTGATCACATATGAAAAATCCTTCCTTACCTTTGTTATCAGGCTGGATGTTTACATTGAGGAATAAGGTCTCTCCCAACACTAGATCCATACAACTGTGGTGCTATAGCGGTGCCTGCAGTCTGAGCTGTGACAGAGGAATGGCAAGGCACTGATCCCAGATCAGCATGTTTCTGCTCAACTGCGGGTCTCACAGTATTGTCTCCAGTCTGAGCTGTGACGGAGGGATGGAGAGAGGCTGATCCCAGATCAGTCTGAGCCTGCTCACGGTGGTCCTCCCTAGTTGGAACTGAAAGCAGATACGAGTAAAATAATTATCTGGAATATTTTAACTGTTTACACGACAGCAAAATTCATGTATTGGCCATTTTAAAAAGACATATCTTTTTTTCAGCAATATTCAGAACAAAATACCCTCATATTATTGTACTTTTTTTGGTTAGCAGCTTGAAATAATACTTCATATTTTATCAGCATCTAAAGAGAATATGTATTGTAGTGACTATGTATCACTAATGGCTAATTGCGTGCACATATTGGCTCGCTGGTTTCACCGTGACAGTCCCGGTTTCAAGCCATGGTGTCCCGTCCCGACAAATATCTGCAAAATACCCAAATGTCCCGGTTTTCAACATACAGTAGGGTTCAAAAGTCTGAGACCACACTTCTGCTTCTATTTTGCATTATTTTTCTAATGTAATGCAATTTCATTAATTATAAATTGTATTATCAGCTTAACAATTTGAATGAAAAGTTAAATATTTGAAAACTTCACATGAAAAAAGAAATTAGTATTTGGTATGTCCCCCTTTTGCTTTGATGATAGCTTCTACTCGAGCTGGCATGGACTCCACAAGTTTGTGCAGAACCTGATGATCCATGTTATCCAAAATGTTCCAAAGAGTATCTTGTGATGTTATTGAATGCTTGGCTTTCTCTGTCTTCAAGTTCCCCCATAAATGTTCAATGGGGTTGAGGTCAGGTGACTGTCGAGGAAAGTCCATGACAGTCAGCACTCCTTGCTCCTCTTTGGTCTTCAAGTAGTTCTGCAAAGCTTTGAGGTGTGTTTAGGGTCATTATCCTGTTGCAGTATGAATCCTTCTCCACAAAGCTCCAAACCAGAGGGTATAGCATGTCTCTGAAGAATGGAGTGGTACTTATATTTTGTCAGGGTGTAGTCGATTCGGTGCAGGTATCCAACTCCAGAGTAGGCAAAACAGCCCCAGACTTGAATATTCCCACCACCATGTTTCACTGTTGTTTTGATGCACTGTGGTATCAATCGCTCTCCTTACATAAATCATTGTTTTACCTGCCATAAATTAAAAATGACCTTTTTCCAGTGATCCACTGTGAAATGCTGGTATGTCTTAGCCCATGCCAATCGTTTGGCCTTGTTTCCCCTCCTGAGAAGTGGTTTAGAGACTGCTACTCGTCCTTTGAGACCACTACTAGCTAGTCTTCTTTTGACAGTACTTTTACTGATTGGAGTCTCTCGTTCTTTATTCAGCACATTCTGTATCTGTGATGCAGTTGATGTTCTCTTTTTCAGTGAATAAAGCTTTATGTATTGGTCTTCTGATGGTGCAAGCCAATTAAATAACAAGCCACTGTTGAGTAGATCAAATCCACTTGTGTCGTCTGAACACATGCTTCAATTGAAGGGATAAGACTCAAGGAAATTTTATTAGTGACCTGGAAATAGTGCAGAATCTAAAAAACTTCATTCCACGTGTCATAACTTTTCTTTGTTTTAGATTTTTTTCCAAAATCCACAAACTTGTTGTTTATTTCCAAGTTTACATGAAAAAATGTCAGATTTTCAATGTGGTCTCAGACTTTTGGACCCCACTGTATGTCGCCAAAATGTCCTGGTTTGGATGGTAGTAGAAAAATATCCATTGACTGCTGTTAATTTCCTACATTCTGTCCCTATATGTTCTATCTGTGTATCTATGGCTTACATATTAGCCTAAAATACAATAAAAAAAACAAACAACTGCAACCACACCAATCTCCTCCCCAGAGCTGTCTCAATCGTCTTCACGATTAGGCTACATGCCCTCTGGGAACGAGATTGCAAAATGTAATTCCGTTCCAAAACATCGATCGCATCTTTCAATTTGCCATGAGTCTGCATGAAGCACCTGTGGAACGGATCTTCTCTATAATGAACAATACCTGGACGGAGGAAAGAAACCGCATGGATCTGGTAACTCTTAAAGCACTGCTCAACACAAGAGGTAACTTTGATCGCACCCTGCGCAGATTTCCACAAAGACCTTCTGAGGAAACAGCAATCTGCTCAGATGTGTGCTAGATGTGTTAAAGGCATACTGAAGTTTGTTAGAACGTAATGTTGTATAGCTACCTGGCACCGATATTAGTCATAATATGCACTCTCACCTTCATGAGTTGCTCCAGTGGTCAGCAACTGACCAACGAAGAATTACTTTTTTTCTCTCTCCGTTCACTCCCATTGCATGGCGAAATAGGTCTCAAAAGCACCAGAGTCATCCGGCCGCCACCTCATATATTCGTGGTGATGGAGAGAACGCAGAGCTCACCAACACGTCTTGCTGATGCCATTGCCAGTAGGAATGCCGTCTTAAAAGAAAGCCACTTAAGACTGGTCGTATTGAGAGGCTTGTAGGGTTGTCCCGTAAGTGCTCGTAAAACCAGAGGGAGATCCCAGGTGGGGCTACCAGGGACCATGCAGGTCTCAGCCGCCGGGCACCCCTCAGGAACCGGCTGATAAGGTGATGGCTCCCTGCAGGCCTGTTGTTCACCCACACATGCCTGCAGGATATTAGACGGCAATGTAGTATAATGGTTAAGGAACTGGCCTTGTAACTGAAAGGTAGTAGGTTCGATTCCCAGGTAGGACACTGCCGTTGTACCCTTGAGCAAGGTACTTAACCTGAATTGCTTCAGTATATCCAGCTGTATAAATGGATAATATGTAAAAAATATGTAAAAAATATGTAAAAAAATGCAAAAAAGTTCTGCAAGACGCTCTGGATGAGAGCGTCCGCTAAATGCCTGTAATGTAATGTAATGTAATGTAATGGATATGCAGCAGCATAAACCTTCAGAGTACTGGCTGCCCTGCCCGCGATCAAGCAGAGATTGCAGAAAATCCAGTACAACAGAAATCGGGCAGTGCATGGGGGTCCGCACAGTGCTGTGACCACCATGTGCAAAATACCTGCCACACAATACTCATAGGCCCATCTCATAGAGGGGGCTCTGGAGTTAAGAAGCGTCTGCAGGACAGAGGAACCACACCCAGCTAATGAACTGGTCGGGGCTCCTCAATGGCCCAGACCCAGAGCTTCATCCTGCTCGGTCGAGGATGCCAGCAGGTCTGTGCGGATCGGGAGTCCCCAGGGCAATCCGCAAAGAAAGCCGAAGAGTGTTGGGAACCAAGGGTTCCATCAGCCACCTGGGGGCCACCAGAAGAAGCTTGTGCTGGCCCTGGGAGGGCCATGGGGCTCGAGTCCTCGGCTAGAACTGCTGGGGGCAGTGAGTGGCGAAATAGGTCTCAAAAGCACCAGAGTCATGGAGTGGACCGCTGAGAGGCAAACAGGTCCTGAGCACGACGAAACCGTCGCTACACCAACTCCACCACATTGATTGATTATCTGTGAATCACCTGGCGAGATAAAAACTTTGCTTAAACCAATCAATGGGAGCGCACACGCTCACCGATTGGGAGAAATGTCTCACTGGCGGAAGGACCACGCCCAGGGATTCAGAGACAGAATCAGCAAAAGCTCTAGCAGCACTTCAACCAATCAATGGAGCGCACACGCTCACCGATTAGGAAAGTTTTCACTGGGGCAGCTTTAAACAAAGGATTTAGCAAACTCTCTTGTTTAAACAACAAATGGTGAAGACAATATGAGCCAAAAAGGACTGCAAACACTCCTGAGGGCAGAATTTAATGCAGCAGCGATACACAGTATCTATCTAGCAACAATGCTACCAGCGGATTACCGCATGCGAGTGCTATCACAGCCTTTGGAGGACGGGAAACCGTAGGTCTGACCGTAGTCGCAAGGCTGGGGGATAGCACAGGTACACAAACAAAAGTTTTTTTTCAATCTGTCTCAATCTGCATCAGCCAGAAGAAAAAGAGAACATCCGCCTTGATGTACAGTTGAAGTCGGAAGATGACATACACTTAGGTTGAAGTCCATTAAAACTCATTTTTAACCACTCCACAGATTTCATGTTTAGCAAACTATAGTGTTGGTCAGTTAGGGCATCTAATTTGTGCATGACACAAGTAATTTTTCCAACAATTGTTGACAGATTTATTTCACTTTTAATTCACTATATCACAATTTCAGTGGGTTAGAATTTACAGTTGACTGTGCCTTTATATTTTTAATATTTGGTTGCATATCCTTTGCATGCCATGACTTCCTGATGTCTGTGATACAACAACATAAAAAGGGCGGCAGTGTAGTATAATGGTTAATGGGGAAGGTTCAATTCCCAGGTAGGACACTGCCGTTATACCCTTGAGCAAGTATATATCCAGCTGTATAAATGGATAATATGTTAAAAAAATAAATAAAATAAATAAAATAAAAAATGCTAAAAAGTTGTGTAAAAAAGTTGTGTCCAGCATAATTTACAGCTAAATCTAGTCCCCCCCCCCGCCCATTCCCATAGAGAGCCATTCAAATGCACAGACGTTATAGTATTGCTTGTAGGAGTACCCAGAAAATCATCCAGAATATCAGAGTCTTTCAATGTTGTTGGGTTCACAGACATCAGGAATTCATGGCATGCAAAGGATATGCGACCAAATATTAAAAATGATTACTTTATTCTACATTATGTTAAACTGTCCAATATTTTTTGATGCCAGAAAATGTGGGGGGGGGGGGGGGGGGGGGTGTGGCTGTCCAATGAATTATGGTGCTCACTGTTGTGTCTGCCCCTAGGATAGTACCTCTTACTTATACAGCTAGGCTACAACATAAATATCAGGCGGAGACAGGTTACTCAGTTGCTTGGTCGCGGGTTTATTCAAAGACTGTCAAAACAGAGAACGTCACGTCACTTCTCCCTAAGTGGCTCATCACGTCATAGCACAGTTCTCCATTAGAGGGCAGTGAAAAGCAATAACCCCAATATATGACACTCACTATGTGTCTCTGCTGCTGAATGATTATCTTTAAGTATTTCCATAAACAATGAACTGGTTATAAAATATGTTTCAAGACCATTAGGCTACTCCATTGTTACAACCTACCCCAGTTGTAACATGTCTAAAATGCATAATGAGAAGTTGTGTAAGTCGCTCTGGATAAGAGCGTCTGCTAAATGCCTATAATGTAATGTATAAAATACAACATATAACTCAGAGTCTGACTAGAAAATTCACAGATCCCATCACAAGAAAATGAAAGTAATGCCCTGGCATTTTGTGTGGTATATAATGAGGGGGGGACACGGAACCAAGATATTTCTGTACAAATTAATAATTTAATTTATCTATGTTTTAACAGCGCCACCGGAGTAGGCCTACTAGAGACATACTTGGTTTCAGGCGTTAACCTTGCTTTAACCTGTTGAACCAGTTAAAAAATGTTCGTTGAACGCACCTCAGTCATAATATTTTCCACTCTACCAAACAGTGATTCTGGGGGAAATAAAAACCCTGTTTGGATTAACGAACATTAAAATTAAGATTTAAATTAATGAATTCATCTGATCAAATTTTTTTTAGATATCAAAAAACAACTTTTTTAAAATAATTCCCGCAGGGGAGTGATACAGGTCTCATTTTATACATGCAAGCAGAAAACCTAAGTGAGCATTTACAGAGTGAGTTTCATCAATCTAGCTTGTTTTTAGATTGGAGATATTCAAGGTTTTGTAATGGTCATTAGTTACGTCCGTCCCTGGTCACCTCCTAGAAAATACATTTAATTGAATAAATAGAATTTAACTTACTCGCCGAGTTTCCCATTGCTTTACAGTTTGTTACCGCCGTTCCTCTTGTCATCTGATACAGGAAGTAATTCATTTTACTTTGTATAGGCTATCTATTCCGCCACAAAGATTCGTTTAATCAGGCAGTTTTGCATACTTCGATATCAGTGAATGATTATTAATGTCCCTTACCCCTACATACACAAAGCCCGAGTAAGCTGCCTACACTGGACCATTCAGTTCCTGGTTGTCATAATTTCACTCCCCTCATCACGTGCATCGGAACTCTGCGCGTTCTCGATTATCCTCTGAAATGGCTTAGATTTAGAGCACGGTCGGGAACAGGGGGCGTGCCGAAATCAGGACCAGTGGCGGCTCCTGAGCTGAAAATTGGGTGGGTGGAAAACTTCCCTTTAAACTGATTATTGGTCTTAATACTTTTTCAATCAGTTTCCTTGATTAACAATAGGCTACATCAGCGTTTAATTCACCAATTACTCAATGCCATCAAATGTAGCCGGTTCTCCTCAATTAGGCTATTAGGCAAGTAATAAAATGATTTTAACTTGCGTCGCAAAATTGTGCACATTTTAATCAACATTATAATTGTGGATACATGTGCTCTTCGTTCTCCGCACTCTTAATTACGAAAATATTCATGGAAATTAAACGATCTTAAAGCTCAGCTTTTGTTAGATTATTTTTTTATTGCAGGTTGTGCTAAATAAAAATAATAATCTAACAAAAGCTGAGCTTTAAGATCGTTTAATTTCCATGAATATTTTCGGAATTAAGAGTGCGGAGAACGAAGAGCACATGTATCCACAATTATAATGTTGACAATAATAATAATTATAATAATGTTGCACAATTTTGCGATGCAAGTTAAAATAATTGTATTACTTGCCAAATAGCCTAATTGAGGAGAACTGGCTATTTGATGGCATTGAGTAATTGGTGAATTAAACACTGATGTAGCCTACTGTTAATCAAGGAAACTGATTGAAAAATGATTAAGACCAATAATCAGTTTAAAGGGAAGTTTTCCGCAGCTTCCATTTAATTGTACTTCATGGTAGGCTAAAGCACAAAATTCATGCCTATGTCTTTCTTTGAGCTAAAACAATGCGTGTGTGTCTCTCAATGTCATTATCTTCATTCATTATCTTCATGCATTATCATCATTAGGCCCTAGTTACCACATTACAAAAAGAAGTGATATCTCAACCAAAAAAAATGTTTTCAATGTAAAAAAAAAAGCCAAGTTACTCACACATGGCCTACAAAGCACTGTCTTCAAGTCCTTCATTCCAACTCGCAAAAACTAGGCCTGCCTTTAAAAGTATTGATATCAAAATGTGGCCAAGTTACAACTAACAATATTGCCTATTGTAGCTCACACTAATTAAGCTAGCTCTATTCCAAAGTGATGCTATCCGCACTTTCCAAAATAAATTTTATGTAACTTGGCCCTGTGTTTTTTCATCTTACCATCTTACCACCAAGAGAATGCAATACATCCAACAGCACAGTACCCCGTTAGCCACATAGTTGCAAAACACCATTTTGATAGGTTGTTTCGACAGAACCTCTGCTTTCCTCAGCAGAGAAGAATGCAGTACAATCTACAATAATAATAATTTTTAACTTTTTTCTTTTACTAAATAAGGCAAAACGATTGCCAAAGAGGTGAGACAGTTGGACTCATTTCAAGATTTTCCAATGAGGTCAGACAGTTTCACTTGACAAGCAAAAGATAACGGAAAACAAGCTAATATTTTCTACTTGAGAGAAAAAATAAGATTTTTAGTCTCATTACAAGACTAAAGCATTTAAGTCAGACTTTTTTTTTTGCAGTATAATCTACTTTTGTGTGGAATTTCTGCATTTGTGGCGTGAAAGAATGTAAATTACTTGACAAATTGTCCATTTCCGTGTTTTCCAGGAAGAGTTTTCACTGATTATCTGTGACGGGAAGTTAATGCTTATTTTCACTTTCCTTATAAGGTCATGTTACAGACATGGGTCCGGAAACTGTTGAGCATTATTTCCGAAGCTAATCCTGTAGAACTAAACAATTTCTGCTGCAAATGGCTTGACCTGCTACAAAACGCTTCACCATCAACAAAGAAAGGGGGTGCGTCCCAAGACTCGAAAAATGCACCCTCCTTTCCACCACTACTACCTCTTCTCCTCCTTGCCCCGGAAACCCAACTTTGTGTCATAATCTAATGTTGCTGAATAGGCTACATATGAATTACAAATGGTTACAAATTGATTAATGTCTCGATGCAAAGCGCGATATCAGGTACATTGTATACTGTACACGCAACTACTTGTGCTCAAAACGTTCAGGCAGTGTTGCATACTTCCGGGTAGGAGACGAGTGGTAGTGGTGTGTGGAGGAAAGGAGGAGAGGAGGGAAGAATATTGGGACGCACCCCCAGGGCATTTACACACAGATGAACCTCACCTTTCAGGCCTTAGCCCTTTGTAGAGGAGGTTATTTGGAATGTTTTTTATCAAAATTCTAAGTCAGTGTTCTAGAACTCAGTTGCTTTCCTGTGACTGGATGGTCGTAACAGCAAGGCAAAAACAAAGAAGCCCCCAAAAATGGAGCCAAACAGGCAAAATGAAGTACCAATAAAGTTTTAATTCTCCTCGGATGAACAGGCAAAGGTGAGGGCTATTTACAGTGCAGATAGTGAGACTTATCAAAGCAAAATAAAAAAAATACCTAAATTCTGACAAGCAAGTTACCAGTAGTGATTGTTACATAAGCATTAGAATGTTCTTAACTGAACATATTTGTGATCTTACACCTTAAAGGGTTAAAAGACACAGGGCTTCCACACTTTTTGCTGTTTGACAAAAAATTAGAGATTGGTTCAGGAGCGGGATCCGTAAGCATAAACAATTCATAATCTGTGACTTTTCACCTTAATGTATGTGTGACACAAGCAGACACTTTATGAATTAAAAGACACCAGATTTAACCGTTCAATGTCAGTAAAATAGTGCAAAATGCTCAGCCCAAATAGGGACTTGAACCCATGAACTTTATATGGAAAGGCTGATATTCTACTGACAGACACTTTTTTTTTTCCTCAGGAGAGAAATATGCTGCTTGAATACAGCTCGTACTGTACCGTAATAGGCAAATTGTTGCAGACACCAGCCCTTTTATCTATTTTGACGTCACGTGGCGCTGTAAAGACGACCTGTAGTCCAGCTGTCTCCCGTGTTCGTGTTTGTTAATTTGAATGCGTTTTGTTGTGTCGGGCTTTTGTCTTTTGTTTTTTTCACGCGCAGTGTGTCTGTTGTGGTACGGGGAAGCGGGCTTGAGATTTTTCAGGGCACTCCTGCTGCTCGTTTTGATAATATTGACGAATTGTCTAGTCGGGATAATTTTGTTTGTGGTCGTCACCATGGAGACGCATTCGCAACATATGCTCTGGAATGTCCATTGGATCTGCAGCTACAAAGTTTACCATCGCTTTTCACCGGAGTTGAAGATGTCGGGACTGATCCGGGAGTGCAGGCAATCTTCAAAAGGCAAAGGGAAGGAGAAGATAATGCGGGGGAGGAGTGAGGTGATGACTGCGAAGGCTAACGCAGTTCGGTGCTCCGTTACGACAGTGTACAGAGACCACGACACTGCGTGTATGGAGGAAAGTCGTGGAGGCGGAGTTTGTGTGTTGGACTGCTTAATGACACTGGACATCTCAGGATAGCGGGGGCTATTTTTAATCATGGCTGTATTCCACTTTAATTCACTTAATTAGTTTGATTAATGCAATGATTCTAACCAACAGGTAACTCAGCACAGGTGAGACGACTGAGCACCCGAGAGAGCGAAAACCCGGAGCCGGAGTAGAAAAGCAAGCCGAGAGCGCCTTCGTGCTGCAAAAGGACTACAAAAGGAAAAAGAGCCAAAACCCATGACATGTGTATCCTGGGGGCACCTGTCTATGTTCCAACCACAATTGTAATCTCAGAATTTTAACAAGCTGTTAATTTTTCTTAATTAGGTGCTTTATGCTTTTCATGTTTAGAGGGATTATTTACCCCCTTAAAACAGATTATGCCAGAAATATCTGTGCATGCCATGAAGAATAAAAATCCCAGATTCACATCTTGCTTATTGTACAATTACATAAAAAGAGGTAGCAAAATTATTGAACTCATCAAATTAAAGACTGAAGTGAATCATTTGGCTCCTAATTAGGTTGTTGAACATGTTTGTCACCATTATTTCCTTAAATCTATTAAAATAATACAGTTTTGGCTCATTATCAACTCAATCTTTTCCCCCCTCTTTTCATGTAATTGTTTGCAATGAACACAATGCCAATATAGGACTTATATTTTTCATAGCTTGCATAGCTATTTCTGACACAATGTGGTTTGAGAGGGTGAGTAATCCCTCTAAACATGAAAAAATATTCAGAATGATTCAGAAAAAATAGCAGCTTGTTACATTTCTTGGGATTTCAATTGTGGTTGGAACAAAAAAACAGCATACACAGGGGGCTCCAGGACTGAGGTTGGGAGCCACTGTTTTATGGGAATGTGCAGAGTTTTAGTAACAAAGCCCCTGTTCACTTCGCAAGTTGGTAACCACCTTTGTAGTACTGGTTCAGGCAGATTGTGGTGGTTAGGTTTTGTGGAGCCAGCTAACGCAAAGAAACCCTGGGTATGTTAAACTTGCTTAGTATACCCCCCAGGACAGAGTAAAATAGAACACATCAGAATGATGAGTCATGTGACCTGCTTAAAAATGGCGGTGTGGGCTTTAGCTCTGTCCCCTCCTTCATTTTTGCTGTTTTAAAAGTATATTTGACACAATTGGCCGATATCGGCTGCTTTAATACTGTCTCAGGATGGCACAGAGCCGAAGAAACAGATCTTTGTTTCTGTTGGCGTTTCCCTTACAAGGAAGGAGAAAAAACTGGAGTGTCAGTGCTTATGGCATTTCTGGAAAGTTGGACACAGAAACAACGTGTTTTTCCCGTCTCAGTTTAGGCACCTGAAGGAAAAGTTGAGTTCCATGCAAGCGGAGCTGGCTGGTATGACATGCCAATCTAAAGGTATGAAAACAATGCCGGGGTTGGGAAATAAGGTGGAAAAGAATGGCAGGCTAACTTCGCTGTGGTGCGGTAGAGTTGAACAGATGGGAGCCAAAATGGCGGAGCTGGAAGATCTAACATCCAAGTTATCAGATTAATTGAAGGTAGCGAAGGAGTTTGATGCAGTTAAATCGCTACCCTGCTGGTTTCCCACTTTAACTGCCAAAAACATTGAGATCATGCGAGCACAACGCACTTATGCTGGTGAAAACGTGAATTTAACTGACAGACCGAGTGCCCTGATTTTCAACTTGCTTTACTATTTTTTGAAGATGAGGGCCTACAGCAAGTACAAAGCCCAACGTTGGAAGAATTTTTATTTCTCATTTATCCGGCCAGGCTCAAGGAAGCTGATCCACAACTCCAGGACCCGTCTCTTAGAGACTCCAGAGGCTGATCCACAACTCCAGGACCCGTCTCTTAGAGACTCCAGAGGCTGATCCACAACTCCAGGACCCGTCTCTTAGAGACTCCAGAGGCTGATCCACAACTCCAGGACCCGTCTCTTAGAGACTCCAGAGGCTGCTGCTGAATAGCTGGACCCGCTGTGTCTGCAGGGTTCGGTGCTTAAAATGGACGCCACTCGATGACCTTGTTTGCCAAGGTCGTAAGAACAGGCATCTTATGTGTAGCCTACACGACATGGTCATCTTGGAATGTATATACTTTAAAGGATATTTTTAAAATCTTGGGATGCTCTCTTTTCATAATCTGAGAGACAAATATCTGTGCCCAAACTCCTCCTCCTTTATGTACCTGAGGCTTCGTTCAACCCTTCATTCCACAGGAGTTAATCTGCAATCCACTCCACCTGAGCATCCCCTGATTACACTTTATAACACTACTTCTCCTCATGCTGGATGTGTAGCATTAGCATATGACTAATTATTGGAGTACAATTTAAAAGCTCTCCCTGTCACAGTAGGACAGTGTGGGACAGAGAATTGGGGAAGCTGGGTGTTTCTTTTTCCATTGTGGGATTCTATTTGGCAAAATATTTTTTCCTCTTCAAAAAATTGAGCACACCAGCTAATCCATCACAAAGCGGTGCATGGCTTTAATGCAGCTCTGCTCAGGAGATCTCAAATGAAGCTGATGGAGGACCCCACCTGCTGGATCTGCCCTTTGGGGGAGACTGGGACCTTATTGCATCTATTCTTGGGAATGCCCTAAAATTGCAATGTTTTAGAAATATGCTGTGTCCATTTTGAGTACAATGCTGGGGGGTCGATGTCCCGCTCTCTCCCAATGTAAGGGCGGCAGTGTAGTATAGTGGTTAAGGAACTGGGCTTGTAACCGAACGGTTACAGGTTTGATTCCCAGGTAAGACACTGCTGTTGTACCCTTGAGCAAGGTACTTAACCTGCATTGCTTCTGTATATATGCAGCTGTATAAATGGATACTATGTAAAAAAAATTAAATAAATGCAACTTCTGTGTAATCTGCTAAATACCTGTAATTTAATGTGCTGCTTCTGGCAGATGACTCTTAACTGAACTTAACCATAAATTCCAGGAGGCAAATAAGACTAAACTGAATGGCTGGATGGAGCCTCTTAATGCTCGTATAACTTGGAATATAGCTGCAGATGAAGTTGTCAGGGTGCAAGTTATGGACTGTTGATTCCTGTAAAGTTAAACCGTCTCTTCCTCCCTTCCAGCTTTGGGGATGGGGTTAGGGTTTTTAAAAACTATTTTAAAAAATTGTTCACAAAAAAAAGAATGATGAATTCAAGGAAGAAAGGCACAGAAAGTCTATTTCAGTCAGACGGGAGTTCAGGAGATTGAGCTTTTCTTGCTCATCAAAATATAATGCTGATAGATGTAGTGAAAAGTATAATTTATTTATTTTTGGAACAATAATTGCTATGAGAATAGGTCTCTGTAGGCAAATAGGATTAGAAAAGCAATCTGACAAAAAACATTTTGCAAAACAGTGATTATTATCCAAAATAAAACAAGTTAACTCCCTGTTTTCAGAATTGCAGTACATTCCCAAGTAAAATACAGTCAGAAAACAAATCATAATAATAATAATAATAATAATGAATTCTGCAATAATTAAATATCTAATATTCTGATTAAGAAGACCAGGGGGCTGTTCAGCATTTGTACATCATCAGTATTAAGATAGAAATGTATTAACCATGAACACCAGAATTAGGATTACAGTTTTTCTCAATTGCTTGGATGCATTTCTTGAAACTCTAACCTCATTCCCAAAACTCTAAGTGCAATCCCCAAAACAGTAAAATCATTTTTCATAACACTATACCACCCGTTCAAAAGAAACTATAACAATCAAAATGATAACCACATGTGTCAAAAGACACTAAGTCAGTCAATTGCTACAACAATGCCACCAAATGTATAGCACCTTCTGATCATTGCGTAAACCCTGACACTCAAAATGCAAAGTATTTGCATCAAAACTGGACAGATATTGTGTACATAGTGTTGCTGTCAATGTAAAACAATTCCTGGACACACAAATTACGAGAAAAAACATGTTTATTATGTATCTTTTTCATCTATAGTATGGTTGTTTTACTTTTTTATTTTGTATTTTTTGTTTTTCACTGCTTCACAACCAATCGCCCCTCTGGGGACACTGCTTCTTGCTCCATTTGTTTGCACTGGAACCCTTAGCATTTATATATGTTTGTGAGTATTGTGTTCACAATTTGCACCTGTGGGATGGAATTGACAGCATGTGTTCTCCGTTACTCTTCAAATGTGTGAAGGGAAGTTACTCACTCTAATCACTCATCATGTTGGCCTTATCTTTTGTACAAACACAATGCTCATTATACATAGTATTTTGCATGCAATGATTTACCCAATGAACAAATGTGTCATTGCGAATGGGAAATGTACATAGCCAATTGAGAAAAAAACTATCTGTTTTGACTGGAATGTCGAAGTGGAATGAGGATTGCATCTACACTATGACAACTGCGTTTAGTGTTTTGCATTCTGTGTGAACACAATGAGAAGTGAAATAGTGTATTGGCCAATTGCCTTAATGGTGTGGGGTTTTGAGGCACTGTTAAGAGAATGAGGTTAGAGTTTCCAGAAATGCATCCAAGCGATTGAGAAAAACTGTCATACAGAAATGCAATTAACCATGAAGACCAGGACTCAGAATCTCGGGACATGAAAGCAAGTTATGAACACAATCATTCTCATTTGTGAATCAGTGCAGGAATGCTGGGTGATGTGAGATCATGAGCAGCCATGATGTATTTCAAACCATTTAGCACCGCCTGAAACAAAAAGTATGAAAATAAAGATCCATCACCAAACCCAACAACATCCCATCTTGGGTTTGAAGCAGAATTAACTTTCCCTGGAGACTCACGAGTTCCTCCAGGACACAGGAGTCTATCCCAGCATGCACAGGAGTCTAATCCGGCATGTGCAGACGGACAGTACAGAATGGATTCAGCAAACCGAACGCAGGATAGACGGGTTCAGTGAAGGTGGTGTGGAAAGTGTGCAGGTGGGTCACTGATCCAGTGGTGATCTTGTAGAAGGACAGCGTGCCAGCCGGCCAGTCCAGGTACACCCCAATGTTGGAAGTAGTCGGCTGAAGTGAGCTTTGGAGTTGAAAACTCCCGATGCACTCACCGAATAGAAATTCCAAGATGCGTTTTTGATTAACCTCGACACGGGAGTTCTCCCTTTCTGAAGTGCTTCTCCCGTTGTGCCAGACTGTGTGTCTGTCATCACCAAATATCACACTCCAGGACTTGTCATTGCCGCCCAAGAGGCTGTCAGATCCCTCTCCTTTCCTGGGGATTCCTCTGTACGCCACCCCAATCGCAACCGAGTCCAGGCCATCCCATAGCCTATTGCTGTATCTTTCGATGAGGGATCGAGGTCTCTTGTCCCAACACACCTCCCAGTAAAAGCGAGCGTCGGAGAGCCCTTCTCTGCACAGGACCTGGTAATGGGAGTCAAATCTGTCCGGGGGATAACGAAACCACTTCAGTATCCTCCCGAAGTACCCCATTTCCTCCCAGGGGCGCTCCACCTTCCTGTTCCTCTCAGAGAGAGACAGCCCACTGTGCGCCGTGTTGGGGTCCAGTGTGAGCCCACAGGCATCTGCAGACACAGGAGTCAGAAGCAACAACATGCTCCATGACAAAAAAGTAGATCAGAACCAAGTGTCCAGTACTATCCTTTGTGTGTGAGTGTGTGAGTGAGTGAGTGAGTAGCTGCTTTTCCACTGTCGGCAGAGACAGTGCGTGCCAGGGCCAAGTGGCTTTCTACTGGCACTTCCGGAGTCTCATCAGGGCTTCATCAGGGCTTAAGGACAGGAATTTTAGCCGCCCAATTACCTTGGTCCTTGTAGGACCAGCTGGGGCTAGGGGCGCGGCCATGGTCAAGGGCGGGGTTACAACAGGTTTAGCTGGTCATAGCTTTATATTAGACGACCTATCCTGTGTATCCCAAATAATGTTGAAAGTTAACTTAACGTTACTTTGCTACGTTTGGAGGAAAGGGAAAAGAATCGCTAGTACTGGTCTGCAGAAGAAACAAAAGCTCTTCTTAACATCTGGACTAAGGAAAATGTTCAGCGTCAGTTTGACAGAGCGCTGAGCTTATGGACAGTGTGCTCGGACATCGCCCCGCTGAGCTTATGGACAGTGTGCTCGGACATCGCCCCGCTGAGCTTATGGACAGTGTGCTCGGACATCGCCCCGCTGAGCTTATGGACAGTGTGCTCGGACATCGCCCCGCTGAGCTTATGGACAGTGTGCTCGGACATCGCCCCGCTGAAAGTGGAGAGAATGTCCGGGACACGACAGTCTTGCCACAGGAGACAGAACAAGGTGACTTGGTTTGCTATGTAGCTATGAGCTATCTAGTTAGCTAAATACAAGTAATGTTACAACATGATGTTAGTGCAAGCAAGTTGTGATGAAATTAAGTTGTTAGTTTACGTTATGGAACACGTTGTCTAGCTAACAAGACTTATATTTATTTTCAGACTTTTTCTCTAACGTTCCACTGCTGCCTAGGTTGTATTTTTATTGCATCCAGATAACTAAATGACAGACATGGGTTTGTAAATAGTGCAACACTTGTAGGCCTAGATAGTTTTGCACCTTTTGTTGCTGTAATTGCCCCATTATGTAAATAGGTTTGTTTAACTGGCATCTTTTGTTTGCTGTGATGAGCACATTATGTAAATAGTTTTGGGTGTAACATTATGGGCGGGATTTAGCGCAACGCCATGGTGCTATAGACCTGGTGGTGGGGAAGCAAAGAGATTTCTAGCGCGGGGCTTTAGACTCAAGGCTAAAGGCCCCGTCTGGCCACTAGGTAGCACTGGTACGCACTCACCCGACAGTGGAAAAGCGGCTACTGAGTGAGTCTGTGTGTGTGTGTGTGTGTGTGTGTGTGTGTGTGTGTGTGTGTGTGTGTGTGTGTGTGTGTGTGTGTGAGTGAGTGAGTGAGTGAGTGAGTGAGTGAGTGAGTGAGTGAGTGAGTGAGTGAGTGAGAGGAGACAGAATCCAGATAGACTTACATTTCGTCAGGCCTGGTATGAGCCTGATCTCTCCTCCATGGTCAACACTGTAGGAATAGAGGGACAGACAGACACTGAGACACACAGACTGTCTGGTGTGTGAAGTGCAGTGTGGAAAATTAGCTCTGTGTCAATGGGAGAGCTCCATACTGTCAGGACTTTTTTACTGATCAGCTGAAAGTGTGTGGTACTGTCTGAAACACATTACTAAAGAGTGAGTCAGGAATGGTGAGAGGTTAAAACCACTCCCTCTGCATTCTGGGGTAAATCCAGAATGCAGAATCTGGGGTAAATCCTGTGCTTGTAGACTGCAGCTGTGTAGAGGTAAAACTAGACTTACTTCAGTTTCTCCAGTCTCCAGCCAGGGTCCTCCAGTCCAGCAGAGAGCGCTCTCGCTCCCGACTCCCCTGGGTGATTGTAGCTCAGATCCAGCTCTCTCAGGTGTGAGGGTTTTGAACGCAGAGCTGAAGCCAGAGAAGCACATCCTCTCTTTGTCACCTGACAGCCTGACAGCCTGCCGAGAGGAGAAAAGAGCTCTAAACTACAGCTCTGGAGGAAAAGCAGGCTTAATAACATCTGATGTGTTAGTTACATTACAATTGTGTAGCGGGGATTCTCTAGCGGTTGCTACATGGGGGAATTGAATAAGAATGGGGTTCAATTGGCTACCAAATTGGGAGAAAAAGGGAAAAAATCTGAAACAAATGTATTTAAAAAAAAAAAAAAAAGAACCAGCAAAGGATTAAAAAATATGGTATATATAAAATCATAGTGATTTTATATTGCTATATTAAATTATAAATGAGAATTCTTTGACTGTCACTGCATGAAAATCTGGATTTACGGGGCAGACACCACAGTGCACAAGCCCGAAAAGGGACTGTATCTGGTCATTTGCGGATGCATGTTTGCAATCAGAAACGAACATAATCTCCTGAACGGAGGAAATATCCTGTTCCTAATAGGAAATAGCCGATTCCAGAAATCCAAGCTCTCAGACCCGGGAGTGTGCAGAAGGTTCTGGAAATATACGTGGTAACACATGAAACTACCGTTCAAGACTGACACACGGCAAATTTCACAGAAATTCATCAGGTCTGATATCTTCCGGAAACCTTTCATGCAGTGTGTACCACTCACCTCAAAGTCTCTAGCTGGCAATTTGGGCTCCTTAGTCCATGACAGAGCAGCTCCACTCCTGAATCTCCCAGGTCATTGTTACTGAGGTCCAGCTCTACCAGGGGTGAAGAGTCTGACTGGAGAGCTGAGGCCACAATTTCACAGGACTTCTCTGTGAGATTACAGGCAGAAAGTCTGCAAAGACCAATGTCAGCAAAGACCAATAAGCTTTAGTATTATAAAACTATTTTTTTTATCCAACAGACTGTGTGGAAGGTGCTCTTCACATTGGTTTGGAACTGAAAAAGGTACCAACACTAGTTGTTTTAAAGTTCTTTGACAAACTCATCCAAAAACACAGGCTGTGACTGAATCAACGCCCTTCTATACAATTGAGTTATTAGTTGAGTACACTGGATGAGAAAGATGTTAGGTAGGTGAAATTTTATCTAAATGTAGTGTACTTAAAATCCCTGGATGATATACTTATTTCCAGGTTTTCGCTGATAATAGTACGGAGGACATTTTCCTCATACTGCATGTCACTAAAGTAGTATGCTAGTATACAGGATGCAGTAGATAGGGCTCTACGGCTACTCGGAAACAGCCACAGTGTAAAGGTGACTGTGTGAAAATAGTAAGTAATTTAAAAAAAAACAATAAAAAAATGAATGCACTGTTAACTCAATATATGAGTGGAAGTATTTTAATTTTGCTGTCAAATGGAGACCAATGGGGAAACCAGCTTTTTGAGTGTAAATAATAGATATCAGCAGAGGGCGATATTATATACGGTGCTGAGAGCTGAAAACTGGCCCCATGGGTGAAATAATCAAATGCGGACAGTGCCAGAGAGAGTTATGCAGGTTTCCACAAAGTTATTTCCTACGTAAAGTTACAAGCCAGTGTTTGAAAACTCACTCATTTAAGTGAGTTGTTATGAATTAACTTGGCTTCATTGAGCTTTTCACTGTGATATGCAATGTTCTACAGGTCATCAAATCTTGTGCACAAAAACTAAGGTGCCGTAGGTCTACATAAAATCTCCACGCTTCTCTGATACTAATATGGCAATCCATAGCAAATATCTTCACATGCTAATATGCACTCTTTTTGTTTGGTGTGTGTGTGTATGAGAGAGAGACAGACAGACAGACAGACAGAATAAGAGAGAGTGTTCCACTTGAAATAACACGTTCTAGCCATCTAGTCTGTTTTTGTTGCACCAAGAATATGTTTCAAAAGGTTAAAAGGTATTCAATAATTCCTCGTAAACCATGTCTTAGTCTAGAACAGTGTTTTTAAGTGTAATATGCCTGGTCTAACACATGTTTAATTTTACCTCAAGTTGGGAAGCTTGCTTAAAAGACATACCGTGCAAATCACCAAGGGTATCAGTTACCTTATTAGTATCTTAGCAACACTTACATGGCCCCCCTGCAGTTCTTGATGATGGTTAGCAGCCTCAGTCGATTTTCCACTGATGTGTTGTACATCTTCAAGTCAAACACATCCAAGACCTTCTCTGACATCAGCAGCAGGAAGGCCAGAGCTGAACATTGTCCTGGGTTGAGCTTCAAACTAGAAAATGTCCCAGATCTAAGAGAAGTCTGGATTTCCTTGATGAGTGAGTTGTCATTCAGTTCATTCAGACAGTGAAACAGATTGATGGTCTTCTCAGCTGATGATATAGAATTGATTCTGTCCTTAATGTATTTAACTGTGTTCTGAATGCTCATCGCTGTGCTTATTTTCTGTCCTTTGTCTGTCAGATGGTTAGTGTCATGTGATCTACTTCCTGACTTTGTTTGTGTGTCCTGTACCTGTGAGCTGCTTCCAGCCTGTGCCAGAAGGTTTTGGAGAAAGTCCTGTGTGGACTCCAGCGAGAGGCCAAGAAGGAATCGGAGGAAAAGGTCCAGATGTCCATTTTCACTCTGTAGGGCCTTATCCACAGCACTCCTGTGTAAATCAGACAATGGCATTCTCCGGTACTCATCTGGGTATTGTTCTTCTTCTGAAGTGTCTGCGTCATCCTCATCCTCGTCCTGGTCCTCCCTACAGAGTAGATTTATGTTCCCATTTACAAATGAATGAAACACAAACAAAGCAGCCAGATACTCCTGAATGCTCAGGTGCACAAAGCAGTAGACCTTCTCCTGGTACAACCGACACTTCTCTTTAAAGATCACTGTGCACACCCCAGAGTACACTGTAGCTTCACTGACATCAATGCCACTTCCTCTCAGATCCTCTTCATTGAATGTCAGTTTGCCCTCTTCCAGCTGTAGAAAAGCCAGCTGCCCCAATTTCAGGATGATTTCTACATCTGGTGCTGATATGTTCTTTGAGTTTGTCTCATTGTTGCCTTGATACTTTTTATTCTTCATATTAGTTTGAATGAGCAGGAAGTGCGTGTACATTTCAGTCAGAGTTTTGGGGATTACTTTTGTTGCAGTACCACCAAACACTGTCTCGAGAACAACAGCTGAAATCCAACAGAGGACTGGTATGTGACACAAGATGTACAGACTCTTGGATGACTTTATGTGTGAGATAATTCTGCCAGCGAGGTTCTGATCGCTGAATCTCTTAACAAAGTACTCCTCCTTCTGTGGGTCCTTGAATCCTCGTACTTCTGTAACTCGGTCGATGCGCTCAGGAGGGATCTGATTGGCTGCTCCTGGTCGGGAGGTGATCCAGAGGGAAGCATCGGGAAGCAGATTCCCCAGAATGAGATTTGTCAGAAGATTCTCCACTGAAGTTGGCTTTGTTGCATCAGAACACCTCTTATTTTTCTGGAAATCTAGAGCAAGTCGGCACTCATCTAGACCATCAAAGATGAACAAAACTTTAACTTTGCAATCAAAGCTTTTCTTCTCTATATAGGAAAATTTATCCGGGAAAGTAAGTTTTGGAAAGTAGTCCTGGAGAAGTTTTATCAGACTGAATGTTTCCCCTTCCATCGAATTCAGATCTCGGAAAGGAAGAGTAAAGATCAAGTCAATGTCCTGATTGGCTTTTCCTTCCGCCCAGTCCAGAATGAACTTGTGCACAGAGACGGTTTTCCCAATGCCAGCGATGCCCTTAGTCAGCACAGTTCTGATAGTGTGCTGACCAGATGAGGGTTTAAATATGTCATTGCAGAGGATTGCAGTCTCCTGTGTGGTTTGTCTCTTGGATGCTCTCTCAACCCCCCCACTTTCCCCCTCTGTGATGTAGAGCTCTGTATAGATATCATTTAGGAGAGTCCGGTGGCCCGGTTTCGCTAAACCTTCATATACATGTTCAAACTCCTTTTTCAAGTCATATTTTCGTGTCTGTTGGTCACGGATTATGGCTTCAACTGTGGAGAGGAAATACAAAACATTAAACAATGATGCTAAAACAAGATTCAAGATTATAAACCAAGCAATATGAAAAGCTGCAGCATCGGCCTTAAAAATTGAATTAAATCTTTTCAAAAATATTTACAAATATTCTTATAAAACATCATGTTTCTATACATCCCATGTTTCTATACATACTACTTGTATAAACTCAGATACTTTAGTTATGTGTTGAGTGTTTCACTAAAAATTGTAGACACAGTGCATTACAAAAGGACAGAATAAGGGTCTTACTGTAAACTTAGCATAAACCCATCATCACTTAGCAAAAAAACAGCACAGACTTAGCATTATTTGGCAATATTTTGGTCTCCATCAAAAATAATATTCTGAGATGTTATATTAAAGGCCAGTGTGAGTGAATTATTCAGTACACTGAAATTATATTTAGCGTAACTCTAAAAGTGTGAGACACTGTCACTACAGTGGGTCTGTAGGGTGAGTGGGGATCAGTAATGATCAGTCTCTGCCCAGTCTTAAGTCAGTAGAACATCATTTAAAATTGTTTTAAAAGTGTTGTCTTGTCTTAAGGAAGGAATAAACGAAAAAAAGACAACTATGGCAAGAAAACACCAGTACGAACATATTTAAGCAACAGATATTTACCCTTGGTGACTTAGAGCCATTTAGCCAACCATGTGTTTCTATACTGTTCCAGTATAATTTACAGCTAAATCTAGTCCCACCCCCAATTCCCATAGAGATCCATTCAAATGCAGAGACGTTATAGTATCGCTTGTAAAAGTACCAGAAAATAAGATATCAAGAGTCTTTTGATGTTGTTGGGTCACAGACATCAGGAAGTCATGGCATGCAAAGCCAAAGGATATGCGACCAAATATTAAAAAGCACAGTCAACGTAGTGTATGTAAACTTCTGACCCACTGGAATTGTGATATAATGTATTAAAAGTGAAATAATCTGTCTGTAAACAACAAAGTAGATGTCCTAACTGACTTGCCAACACTATAGTTTGCTAACATGAAATCTGTGGAGTGGTTAAAAATGAGTTTTAATGACTTCAACCTAACTGCATGTAAACATCTGACTTCAACTGTATAATAGAAAGCATCTTACCTGCTTTTCTTTTCAGTTTTTTTCTTTTCTTTTGAAAAGGGAGACCACAAATCAAAACAAGAACTTTTTAGAGCAAGGCTATACAACTGGCAGCCTAGGGGGCAAACCCCACCCTCCACACACACCCAAACCTCCACACACACCCAAACCCCACCCTCCACACACCCCCAAACCCCACCCCCCACACACACACACACACCCCCAATCCCCACCCTCCACACACACCCAAACCCCACCCTCCACACACACCCAAACCCCACCCTCCACACACCCCCAAACCCCACACACACCCAAACCCCACACACCCAAACCCCACCCTCCACACACCCCCAAACCCCACCCTCCACACACCCCCAAACCCCACCCTCCACACACACCCAAACCCCACCCTCCAAACACACCCAAACCCCACCCTCCACATACCCCCAAACCCCACCCTCCACACACACCCAAACCCCACCCTCCACACACACCCAAACCCCACCCTCCACACACACCCAAACCCCACCCTCCACAAACACCCAAACCCCACCCCCCACACACACCCCCAATCCCCACCCTCCACACACACCCAAACCCCACCCCCCACACACACCCAAACCCCACCCCCCACACACACCCCCAATCCCCACCCTCCACACACACCCAAACCCCACCCCCCACACACACCCAAACCCCACCCCACCCTCCACACACACCCAAACCCCACCCTCCACACACACCCAATCCCCACCCTCCACACACACCCAAACCCCACCCTCCACACACACCCAAACCCCACCCTCCACACACACCCAAACCCCACCGTCCACACACACCCAAACCCCACCCTCCACACACACCCAAACCCCACCCTCTACACACACCCAAACCCCACCCTCCACACACACCCAAACCCCACCCCCCACACACACCCAAACCCCACCCTCCACACACACCCAAACCCCACCCTCCACACACCCCCAAACCCCACCCTCCACACACACCCAAACCCCACCCTCCACACACACCCAATCCCCACCCTCCACACACACCAAAACCCCACCCTCCACACACACCCAAACCCCACCCTCCACACACACCCAAACCCCACCCTCCACACACCCAAACCCCACCCTCCACACACACCCAATCCCCACCCTCCACACACCCCCAAACCCCACCCTCCACACACACCCAAACCCCACCCTCCACACACACCCAAACCCCACCCTCCACACACACCCAAACCCCACCCTCCACACACCCCCAAACCCCACCCTCCACACACACCCAAACCCCACCCTCCACACACACCCAATCCCCACCCTCCACACACACCAAAACCCCACCCTCCACACACCCAAACTGTTTTTTTGCTAAGTGATGATGGGTTTATGCTAAGTTTACAGTAAGACCCTTATTCTGTCCTTTTGTAATGCACTGTGTCTACAATTTTTAGTGAAACACTCAACACATAACTAAAGTATCTGAGTTTATACAAGTAGTATGTATAGAAACATGGGATGTATAGAAACATGATGTTTTATAAGAATATTTGTAAATATTATACTTATAGAGGACAGGAGCACTCAGGTGAGGGAGGGAAATTAAACTTACTGCAGCAATTTAATCAATCTCCCATCGCCTCCTCTACACCTGCAGGGAGAGATACTGGTTTTACAAGAGAAAAGATTTAACAACTTTAACAGGCAATGTTGCATACATGTGCTTATATACCGTAGAACTACATGTATGTGCTTTCTGAACAATATAAGAGTGAGAAATATAACATTCAAATGTGTTGATTTTTGGAGGGACAAAAATCAGAAATATAATCGAATGTGTATGTACAATTTATGATATAATTTACAAAACACAGTTTCATTGTTGGTATGAAATAGTGTAGGTTATGCGCTGGAAAAATGGTGGTGTACATTTAACACCCTGTGGTGTTTATATGACACCTGCAGTGTTAAATTTACACCAGCATTTCTGCTGTGTGGAGGTGCATTGATCACATATGAAAAATGACAAATCCTTCCTTACCTTTGTTATCAGACTGGATGTTTACATTGAGAATAAGGTCTCTCCCAACACTAGATCCATACAACTGTGGTGCTATAGCGGTGCCTGCAGTCTGAGCTGTGACCAAGGAATGGCAAGGCACTGATCCCAGATCAGCAGGTTTATGCTCACTGTGGTCCACAGTATTGCCTCCAGTCTGAGCTGTGAGGGAGGGATGGAGAGAGGCTGATCCCAGATCAGTCTGAGCCTGCTGCCTGATCACTGTGGTCCTACCCTGTTAGGTTATTTCCTGTTAGGTTAATTTCTATCGCTTCTTATTATTTTTCTTCTCCTTACAAATTTTGCTCTCCCCAGTACTGCCATTATTAACTCTTCACATTCGTCAATATGTCTTTCAACCAAAATCAACTGTTACATTCATTACATTTCATTCTGGTTTAATTGTCGGCTCTTTTATCCAATAGAGTACATTATAACCTTAGCAACGGTATATGCAATGTCTTATTGGGAGCTTTAAACAATTAATTACAGCCCAGCGTAACGGCAGTTTTCGTTTTAACAGTCTATTATTACGCAAGCTCTATAGAAAACGCATTGCCCTACTGGAGTTTTCCCTTCCCGATATGTAAGTAGTACTGCTTCTAAAATGCGGTTGGTCTCGCTGGCTCCATATGTACGTTAGATTTTCCACTCGAGCACTGTCTTGCCCAATATCATTGAGTGGCCTATTGTTATTTTCACATTTTGAGTGCATTTCACATACTGTAGTGCAATTGTTCATTTTATGCGTGATGTAGGCTACCGATTTTCATTGAAGATAGAACATTTGGCAGCATTTTGCAGATGGTGGAATACTATTTTATTTTCATGTTATCGTACATAATATAGGCTATGGCGTATATAGGGGGGCATGGAAAATGCTCATTCCAATTGACTGTGTGCTGATATGTGGTAGATTCATGTAAAATTTTTCCTTGAAGTCATTATGAATGGGAACATAAAAAAAGAACTACAGAAAAATGCAATGCCCGGGCAAAAGTATACAAACTGTAGAGTACAGGTAAAAGTGATGTTTTACTGAGGTACAAGAGTGAATGATTAGGCTACATATTTAGTTGTATGTATCATTGTGATATCAATGTTTTTATCTTAAACCATCAGAAGGGGAAAATATATATGCTTTATAAAGGACAAAACAAATTCTATTCATTTTATAACATGTTTTGGATAGGGTTTTGGCCCATAGATATCTACCCCCCTATACTGATGAAAATATAGTAATTCCCACTTGAAAATGATGCAAAAGTGAGTTTTATGAACCAAAACTGTTGATTTGTAGTTAAATATATTTTTTTATTTTTATTTAGAGCAGTGCACAATTTAGTCATTTGGATAGATTTGGAGACACTAATGGACAACAGGGTACACTTCCGGGATCCGGGAAATGTATATATTTACCTGTTTCATTTATGTAGCTCTCAGTATTTTGTTGCAAACTAAAAATATATATATATATATAAGTTTATTTTCATTTGTGGCACTTTATTTTTACTTAAATTATGAAAATAAACAAATCTAAGTTAGTACTGTAGATGGTACACCTGTCTTGTTTAATCTAAGCCATTTACCAAGTTTCTGTATGCTCACACCTGGAGTTATAAAACCTTAAACAGAGCACCCCCTAAATAGGTGGGAATTGACTAAATTTGCCATCTACACAAAGGGGTTAAAAAGACAGCTATGTCTGTGCTTCCTAGCCTGTCAAATATGCCATTATTCCTTGGATAGCTGCATGGTTTTTACCATGTTAGTTAAGACGTTATTTAGTTAACAAGTACATTTCCAGTGACAAAGAGCAAGCTAACTATCTACTGCCTGCTGACATTTGGCCAACTCAGTCGTGATTGTTACTACGGTGTCATTTTTTGTAAAACCTTGCCTTGGTCTAAATCTTCCATTTGTAGGCCATATAACCTGGAAAGACAGTGGAATTTTGCTGTCATTTGAATTTGTCAACCAATGTGGGAACAAAGAGGACCTGGTTATTTGTAAATCAACTGCGTCACAAATTCCCGTACAGAAAATTGCTATCTCTTTGAGTGAAAATCACTTGCTTATTTCTGCTCACATCGGGCTTAACTGTTACTCTGAAATGTGTTGTGACTCATTATTTATTTGGAGTACACTAGTTATTAAAAGCTAAGGCAATACATCCTCGAAATGCATTCTGTAAGTTAGTGGCAATACTCGATTTACCAACAGCAGTAGCACAGTATACGGTGTGAATTCAGTGAAAAAAAGCATGTACATGTAAAAACACATTGTGAATGTGAGCAAAATATACAAAAATATGCAAATATACAAAATAATGTTTACACAAATAGTTTATCTTTATGCTCGTGTTCTATCCCATTAGCCACATGGTTGCAAAACAACATTTCAATACAAAAGATATTCCTCAGCAGAGAAGAACACAGTATAATCTAATCTACTTTGCTTTGTAATTTCTGTATTTGTGAAATTAGAGTATGTAACTTACGGAACAAATCCCCCATTTCCTTGTTTTCACTGATCATCTGTGACGGAAGTTCATGGAACTTAATGGAACTTAATGCTGACTTTAGCTTTCCTTATAAGGTCAGCTTGCAGGCCACAAAACATTTCACGTGTCAGGAGACTGTTGAATATTTATTGGCCGACACCGCCCGAGCAGAAACTTGAACTCTGGACCCTCAGATTAAAAGTCTGATGCTCTACCGACTCTGCTATCCAGGCTTAGCCGAGAGCTCTGAGTCATAGGATCAGAGGTTGGATCCATGTTGGGACATGCTAAATCCTCCATGGGCGGTACAGTGGTGCAGTGGTTAGCACTGTTGCCTCGCGGCAAGAAAGTACCAAGTTCGAATCGCGGCTGAAGGCCCTTCTGTGTGGAATTAGCATGTTCTCCCTGTGTCCGCGTGGGTTTAGCTTCCACAGTCCAAAGACATTTTTAGGCTAAATTGCCCATATGCGCATGTGAGTGAATGGTGTGTGTACCTAGGATCGGCCTTTCTCTCTCTCCCCTGCACTCCACAGGCACAACGGCAATTAAAGTCACGCTGAGGCGCTGGCTTATCTATGATATAAATCTTAAAGTGGTCATGTGTCCTGTCCTAGTGATACTCTCTTACCGGGTGTTCTTATTAAATGTAAACGACGACATCTGAAATCTGAAACAACATCATATACAGTAATTTACAGTAATCCTTGCGCACTCGGTAATTATATGTGCATTTTCGTTTCCAACAATGACACTTGTAAAGCTGTTGTTAAACCTTATTTGAGTGGATTTAGACAGTTATTTAAACAAAAGTTAGCTGGGGGGCAATTCAATCCAATGGCAAGATGCTAATTGTTAGCATTGTTCCAATTCAGGTTTAGCCCATTTTTTTAGCTACAACGTAGAGACCAGAACAGCATAACTACAGCTTAACATAGTATTTTGGGGATAAGTAAAACAATATAAAATTTTTCAAAATGGGTGAACTATACTTTTAATGTTGATTGTAGGTAATGGTTGTTAGGCCTGCCAGTTTGTAATTTACCTTTTTGGCAGAGCTCCAGATTCAAGCAGAGGCTAGGGTGTTACCACTGGTCTTATCACATGGAATTCATATTTTGCCCAAATTTGACGATTACACAACTGTACAGATTTAATGATTGTACTAAAATTATTCAACTTCCGCTGTTAAAAGCAGGAGCAAATGTCCCTTTTTGATGATGTATTCAGTAGTTGAGTGGGATTACCTGCTAGAATACCCATTTTTGTATTTGTTAAGAAGAGGCTAAAAACCTGAATCTTTTAATAATAATATCATCGTGCTTAGCCCTGTTTTGAGCAACATAAGTGCACTTGAATTAATAATTAAGTTTGTCAGCGATTAGATAAGCCCGTCCTGGTCATAAAAGATTCTGACCCCCTACCCACTCAGGGCGCAGGTCCTCAATGCTTGGGGAGAAAGGTATTTATGGGGGGCCGAAGGAGAAATCTTTATTGTTTTTTTTGCTAAGTTTGGGGCTGGGGACTTGGGAGTCTACAGACAGAGGATAATTCCTGGAGTCTACAGACAGAGGATAAGTTTTTCCTTGGTTGTGTAAACTCGTGACCGCTGAGTTTTTATAGCTGGCTTTCATTTGTTCCTCCTGGGCTGAAATTGGAATAGTCCTGGCTTATCTCTCTTTCTTTTCTTTTAATTTCAATTTAACATCTGGTTTAATGTCTTCCTTTTTTTGTAAATTATAAGTAGTGAGCCTACGTTCATTAATTAATGTATGATTCCAATTCATTATTCTAATTGACAGTTTTTCCTGTAATACAATGATTTAATCTAAAGCCCTGATTTAGACTTTGTTTTGACTTGTTGGTTGATCCACCAGGTTACTGTGACTATAGAATGTGTCGCCAGGTTACTGTGACTACTGACCTATCAACGAATTTGGCGATTTAATTGATAATTGTCATTTTTAGTAATAATTATTCAATTAAATACATTGAATATAATTAAATGTAGGTTGAGTGAGGGGGTTTAGCATGCAATACAGCTTGTGTTCAGTATTCAGAGTGCTGGACATTTTAACCAGGGCATTGGATGTTAGAACTGCTGGATTCAGAAAATAAACACATTTTTCCTTAAACCTCACTAAAACGTCCCCGACAAGATCATCACAAGCAAAAACACACAAACTGTTCTCATGAACAGACTTATATCAGCAAACTTAAGGCAACAATAGACCAAATACTGCATATAGTCACATTCTATTGACCCTTCAGATAAACAGACGTTATTTGAAAATGTCTGAAGAGATGTCTTGATAAGATGAGAAGGTTGAAACCGAGCGGGGGCCATCTGAACTTTTAAAGTGTTTTTGATAACTCTTTTTGATGAGCCCCTCATATACATTGTGTAGGCTGTGTGCTGGTGTGGTGAGCTGATATTTAGCCGAGGTATTCACAGCCCCCCCCCCACACAGTGTGGTAAACACCCGTCACTCGGATGGACTTTCCCTGGTGGGCGCCAGGGTGGGAAAGGCCCACACAAACCCCTCCTTTTGGAGAGCGTCGGACACAACACAGTGCATAACCTCAAGCTCTGTAGCAGTGCCCACTGTCTGTCTGTCTGTCCAAATGTCCAGGCTCTCCCACTCTCTAAAATGTTTTTTTGGAAGTAAGGCTGCTTGCACAGAGAGCTCCCTGCATCCTCTACAGCACTTTAAATACTACCTCTTTTAGAGTTTTTTGACTTAACCCTTTAAGGTGTAAGATCACAGACATGTGATTAGAATGTTCTTAACTGAACATTCTAATGCTGTTGAAAGCAATGGAGTTTTAGATCACCGACATTCCAATAAACCTACTCTCTAAAGAGTTTAAAAAAAAATCTCAAACCATTAACAGAATGTTAGGTCCAGTCAGTGGAGGGAAGGGAACCCTTCTAAAAATATATAAGCAAATTAAATGTAAATGGAATTATTTGTTAAACAATTTGTAATTTGGAATATGGAATATGGTGAGGTTTTTTTTAATGTAAACAGATTTGTGATATTAGCACATTTCAGGACAGTACTTAACTTGGAGACAATAATGGCGATATATACACTACTCACAAAAAGTTAGGGATATTCGGCTTTCGGGTGAAATTTCAGGATGAACCTAAAATGCACTATAACCTTTACAGGTGAAATTAATTTGACCTTCTCTAAACTTTTGAATGCACATGTCCAACTATTCAATGTTTCAGTACTTTTTGCACAACTTGCTGTTCTCTAACAAGGAGCTGAACGGCAAAATTCACAACAGGTGTTTGATCCATGAATCGACCAATAAATTTCCTGGTTCAATTAGAATTGGTATTTAAACAGTCCTCTTCATCATGCTGTTCACATTTTCACATCATGAGACCAAGACGACACCTAACAATTGATCAACAGTACCTCGCCATTGCGAGGCTTCAAACAGGATGTTCTCAGAGGGAAGTGGCCACTGAGCTTAGAGTGTCACAGAGTGTCATCAGCAGGTTGCAACAGAGATACAGAGAGACTGGAAGAGTCACAGAAAGGCATAGAAGTGGACGTCCTTTGGCCACATCCCACACTGATGACCGCTTCATTGTGAACAGTGCCCTGCGGAACCGGATGATGAATGCCACTCAACTCCAGGCACATTTAAGGGAGGTGAGAGGCACCCAAGTGTCACGTCAGACCATTCGAAACCGTTTACATCAGCGTGGTCTGCGTGCTAGACGACCTGCAAGGGTACCTGACCACACCACCAGGCACAGGCGTCATCGTCTTGCATGGGCCAGGGAGCATTTACGCTGGACGAGGGACCAGTGGGCCTCAGTGCTGTTCTCTGATGAAAGTCGATTCACGTTGAGCAGAAATGATGGCCGCCAACGATGTTGGAGACGTCAAGGAGAGCGCTATGCATCAACCACTGTTGTCACCAGACAACCCTTTGGTGGTGGCGGTGTTACAGTGTGGGCAGGTGTGTCTAGTCAATACAGAACTGCCCTACACTTTGTGAATGGTACAGTGACAAGCCCATACTACCTGAATAACATCATTAATCCAGTCATTGTGCCACTGCATGAACAACACAGGCCTAATTTCATCTTCATGGACGACAATGCTCCAGCTCATCGAGGTCGCATCATTAGGGAAAGGCTGCTGGAGACTGGGTTACCTCAAATGGAGTGGCCTGCACTTTCTCCAGACCTGAATCCCATAGAAAACCTATGGGATCAGCTGACTCACCGTGTAGAGGCTCGTAACTCTGTACCCCAGAACCTCAATGACCTGAGGGCCGCCCTTCAAGAAGAGTGGGATGCCATGCCTCAGCAGACAATAAGTCGACTTGTGAACAGCATGAGACGTCGTTGTCAAGCTGTAATTGATGCTCAAGGGCACATGACAAGTTATTGAGACATTGACATTTTTGTTGTGGTATACCCACCACTGTTGTTGGCTTTTGTTTCAATAAATTGTTTGAGATGAGGAAATCACCATTGCATGCTTCTACTTAAATGCCCTACTTTCATGATACGTATAATATCACTGTAGCGTGAACTTACATTTTCCATAAATTTCACCCGAAAGCCAAATATCCCTAACTTTTTGTGAGTAGTGTAGATAACAGGAAGATAATATTTAATAGAGTATAATAATTAATAATATAAACAGTGGGAAAAAAACTATGAAAAAACCTGAGTAAATGAGGAATATATATGCAAATCAAAGGGCACCACACAGATGTGGTTCATCTTAATTAAGCAAATAAAATCCCAGCATGCTTAGGGGATAATAATATGGCTTAAAGGGCTGCAAGAAGAGACCTCAGTGACTCAGTGAAAGAGGGGCGATTGTTCAGGTGAGTGATCCGCTTCTGAGGTGGCGTTGGCATGGAGATCACAGGGATGACATCATCAGCGAAAGGTTACAGGGGCAGAACCCTCAGATTGTGATGTACGTGCAAAACAGGTGGGTGAGCAACCGCAGATTCAAAAGGTCAGTTTGTGTGTGTGCTTTTGTGTGTACAGTATGTGTGTACAGTATGCGTGTACAGTATGTGTGTTTGTGTATTGTGTGCTTGGGTGTTTTTTTTTGTGTGTGTTTGTGTAGTCGGTGCACGTACGTGTGTTATTTGAAATGTCACGTGCGATTGTGTGTGCGCATGTGTGTGTGTTTGTGAACTGTGTATTTATTTTGTGTGCACATCATGTGTGTGTTTGTGTCATATTTTAAATGTTACATTTAAATGTTATGTGTGTGTGCATATACAGAGAGAGAGAGAGTATGTGTGTGTGCCCAAATACGGAGTGTGTGTGCTATGCAGAGTTTGTGTGTGTGTGTGTGTGTGTGTGTGTGCAGACATATACAGAGTGTGTGTGTGTGTGTGTGTGTGTGTGTGTGTGCGCGCACACATATCCAGAGCGTGGTGACCTACAGTTCGATGAGCACTGTTTCCTGTCCTGGGACATTCTCACACATGCCCACTCTGGCGAGCACCCAGGTCTCTGTGCTTTCCACTGGGGGAGGATTCTGCTCTAAGACAGTTTGCTTTAAATACATTATTTCAGCCCCCTCTGAAAAGGAGGGAGATGTTTTTGGAACGGTTGAGGGCCTCCGATGTTTGAAATCTAGTGCACGTATGTTAGTGGAAGGCTGCGGTGATACTGAAATGATATTGTATCCTGAATACTAGGAATTCTGTCTGACCAATCAGCATCCTGGACCGTTTTAAATATTCTTTTATGACACCTGCAGCTTCCGTGTTGTCCTTCTGGACTTCCTCCGACCGCTCCCCAGCATTTCAGTACTCCAATTCCTTCAGCCGTTCTCTCCCCATACCCCATAAAAACTACACAATATCAAGACTCAATTTTGGGCGATTGGTTGCCAGTCTCCCGGCCTTTAATGGAAAATCCCTAATTGCACAGATCACCTTGCGCATTTCCTTCATGCAAAATCCTAACTCCTGAACCGAGGTTAGTGTTGCAGTGGCATGACAGGAAAACAAGGGAGAGGTTAGTACTCTTCACCCTCTCACAGGTATAATAAAGAAAATGCCACCATACGGTATTTTTGTTAAGAACAGGGAGCAGCGGTGCTTGTGGGACGACTCAAATCTGGCCCTTGAGGGCTCCAGCGCCTGCTTGGCTACTCAAACCCGGTCCTAGAGGTCCAAAGTTTGTGTGGTACTACAGACCTCCAGTCCTGGAGGGCCCTAGTGTTTGTGGGACTACAGAACTCTGGTCCCTGGAGGGCCCCAGTACCTTCTTAGCTACTCACCCCTGGTCCCTGGAGGGCCCCAGTACCTTCTTAGCTACTCAACCCTGGTCCCTGGAGGGCCCCAGTACCTTCTTAGCTACTCAACCCTGGTCCCTGGAGGGCCCCAGTACCTTCTTAGCTACTCAACCCTGGTTGTGGAGGGCCCCAGTGACTGTGGGGGTACTCAATCCTGGTTCTGGAGGGCCCCAGTGCCTGTGGGACTACAGAACTCTGGTCCCTGGAGGGCCCCAGTGCCTTCTTAGCTACTCAACCCTGGTCCTGGAGGCCCGCTATGGACTCAAATCTTCCACCAAGGTAGGGAGTGTAAAACAATATCTAGTCTATCACATTCCTATCAGAGACCAGCTCTCTGGAACATTACGTCATTTACTTGTTGTTTTATTTGCATTACATCAAAAAAGGTGACTTTTTTAAAAAGTATTCACTTCAAGTCAGTTGCTTTGTCTTTTTCTAAAAAAAGGTAGCAGCTTTCAGAAACGCTGACTACGGTGTTGTTTTAGTTGGACTTTTCTAAAAATAAATGCAAAAGAAAACACCGAAAAAAATCCAATCGACTTACAGAGAAGTGATACTGGAGTATTCTTGAATTCATCTAAATGTCACCAAAGATAAAAAAGAGAACAAGGAGAAATGTCACCATCAGGGCATCACATGACCCTCCTGAGAGGACTTACATATTCCCGAGAGGGGACTTTCCGGCCTGTAAAAAGCCCCAAAAACAAACGGGGTTAAAAATCTGTAAACGTAAGAGCGACTGACAATAAAATTATAAGAGCAAATGAACAATAATATTTATATTACTGCAAGTGTATGTCCTCCCTCTTCATTTACAGCCGGGGGTCAATTTGAAAGGGGATGCAAGGGGATGCCATCCCCCTCGTTAAGAAAATTGACAAAAACCAAAAACTGCCATCGCCCCTTTCCATCCCCTTTGGGGTAATCACAGACCCCACCATCCCCCTTGAAAGGTTTTTACAAATCGATCACGGTTTATAGCTGAATGGCAGGTTGGGTTTATTTGAGTAAGTTTGTTAGAAATGAAGGTACCAAACCTATTGCTCTTGAAATTTGTAGACAGGAACTATATTTTCTATTAAGTATATACACCGTAATTCCGCACACGTTTTTTCAATGAAATTGCTTTTTTTAAGCAAAGTATTTTTTAAAAATCCAAATATTTCTTGGTAGATTTTATTTTCCAGCAACAGTGTGTGGGCTGACCACCTTTTGAAAAACAATATTTTCTTTTCACATGTACGCTCTGTCACACACACACACACACACACACACACACACACACACACACACACACACACACACACACACACACACACACACACACACACACACACACACACATTCCCTTACTGTATGTTGGTTTCTATTACACCGCCAAATACAAAGTAGGTTGTCGTTGACAGTTTGCCTGTGGAAAGATCTTTGTTTGTCAAAGTCTTCTTTCCAAACGTGGGGCTCAAACAGCTTTTTCCGGAAGACATCTTTTTAGAGACCTCAGGGGTCTCTCTCACCTTCACACGCCACAGGGGAAAGAGAAAGCCATGGCGTTTTCTCTGACGCGTAGCAGGCTACGCACTTTCCACCCGCTCTGCACGAGACGGGCCGCTCTACGAGGCAACGGGCGGGGGGGGGGGGGGGTGTTTCCGCGGGTCTGTGACGTGGCTTCCTGTTTCTCGCCGTCACGGCTTTCTGTTTCCACCGCAAAACATCTACGCCTTTTAAGAGAGTGTGGGAGGGGCGTCTAAGATCAGTTTGACTGCGTCTCCCGTCTGGATATTCCCCAGAGACCTGGCCGTAGCCTATCTCATGTCAGTTTAACTGCCACTCTTATGCGGAATGCTGTGGAGCACTTTGGATTGCTGTAGACTATACTGGACTACTGTAGACTGTGGTAAACTGTCGTGGACAGCACTGCTGTAGACTGTTCTGAACTACTGTAGACTTCGGTGGACTGCTGTAGACTGCTGCAAACGGCTGTAGACTGCGCCGGACTGCTATATACCACGCTGTGCTTTGGCTCTGCTTCCAGGTGAGTCCCAAGATTGTCTCATCCCAATTGAAACCATAAGGAAGGCGAACAAGCTGTTCAAAAAGAACTGTGAAAACTATTTGAGTGAGGTGGTGAGGTTGAACTGTCTGTCAACACTGAAAACATGAAAGGGTATGAGCAATGCGTGTGTTTAAAAAGGTTATTTTCCAAATGACTGGAATATTGATGTTGATAAGATGTCTGAATTGCCGGTGAATCATGGTCCATATATGACATTAAATGATTTAGCATCTTTAAGGTCAAGCATGTCAAGGTAACATCGCTTGTTACAGTAATAGCAATCCGGTTAAGGGCTGAGGTTTGTAATATAGTGTTTGCTCCTAAGTGAAGCACTGTTGTTGTACCACAAAGAAAGCTTTTTAATGTTGCTTCAGCAAATATCCACCTGTATAAATATATGTGAAACATTCTATAGAGTACAGTTTTTTTTATTATTGTAAGTGGCTTAGGTTAAAAACATCTGAAGTAAATTAATTATGTAACATATTAATAAAAGCCCTACAAAGGTCTGTCGGTTGGTATAATTGTTTATGAATGTGAACCAGACGTGTGCTCCACAAAACAGTTTCAGCCTCCTTCCTATTTAGGCAGAAACACAATCAGGCTACCGCTGTTCGACGTCCTGTGTCAAATCAAAAATATTTTAAATGTTACATGTAGAACTTCAACACATGCAGAACTTGCCCTGAATATATTTAGCCACTATTGTACAGAAACAGAAAGTGTTTGGTTCTTGGCCAGGTTTTATTGTTTGACACAGAGGAACAGAGCTCGAGTGTATTTACATACTCTCAATCCAATCCAGGCCTCCGGAATTCTAACATCAGACAAAAATGAGTTTGTGTTTGACATGTGACCACCTCTCGATGTTTCCAGGGCAACGGAAGACCGATGTCGCCCTCAGAACAGGTGCGTGGAGCCGGAGATGACACCTGCCATCCATGTGGTGAGTGACATCTGTATTTAAACCCACAGGGCTCTCATTGTGCACTAGAGCAGGGCACCTGGGGAACCACTCGTTTTTGTTCCCACCGTAATTACAAGCTCTGAATAAGTGAATATTAATGAGCTGTTAATTGTTAATGAGCTGTTAAGGAAGAGTAAAGATTCCTCATTCACATCCCAGGACTTTTAATCAGTCAGATCCATGAATGCTTTAATTTTCTATAATGTGCTGTATAACAATTGATTCCTTTTGAAAGAGCTTACCTTTTTTAAATTGATTAAATTATAGACAGTCAGGTAAAATCAGTGGGGTTCTAATTGCTGGACACCTGGTCACTGAAACTAAACTATTAATTTAAAAAAAATGTAAGTTCGTTGACAGAGCAAATGGAGCGAGTCAAAACCTGCGTTACGTTCCAATAAGTGAAAGTGCAAAGTGATCTTAGAACATAAATACGTGGGCAAAACTCAGGGGCTTTTCCTCTTGTGACGACATTAATTTTAAAACTTTTGTCTGACCCCGAAACAGAAAACGTTAACAGGTGGAGGAGCTTGTTCCTGAGAATGCAGAAGAAAGGCGTGCTGCCATCTTGCACGTCAGGGAACTTCAGCCCAGACTGCAGGAGCCACCTTTACGGACGACCGCTGCTCAGCATCTGCGATCAAGACAAGAGGCCTCCCAGGCCAATCAGAGTAAGTCATTGTCATCACCGTTGCTTCTCTTAACCAATCATAGTCTGTCACTGCCAGCACTGTTACTGCTGTCTACCAATCATAGTCCGTCACTGCCAGCACTGTTACTGCTGTCTACCAATCAGAGTCCATCACTGTCATCGTTGGTACTGATCTCAAGCAATAGAGAAGGCCACTGCATGTTAACACTGTTACAACTCTCTGCCAATTGGAGTACATGGCTGTCAGTCAGTACTGTTACCGTGCCTCCCTCTAACCATCAGAGAACATCGATGTCATCATTATTACTGATCTCTACCAATCAGAGAAGGTCACTGTGGTCATTATTACTTCTCCTGGCCTATCAGAGTACACTATTCTGATTCTGTGGTTTTCTTAGGGCTGGTTTCCCAGACATGGATTAAGCCTAGTTCTAGACTAAAATTGAGATCAATGGAGATCTTGGTTGACTTTTTCTTTTAGTCTAGGACTAGGCTTAGTCTATATATGGCCACATCCTATTAAATACATGCAGTAAGAGGCAGTAGGTTAATGTAGATGAATCTTCGCGCGGAGGCCTGCTTCAATTCAGAGTGCTCTTTCTCCCCTGCTCCTCGCCAGGAGGTGCTGGCTGAGCTGTGGAGGAGGGCCCCAGCGACGGAGGGAGTGTTCAGGAAGGCCGGGAATGCCAAGCATCTGTCCGAGATCAAAGCCCGGCTCGACGCCGGAGCGGACCTGGACGTGGAGGCCCAGCCGGTCATCCTGCTCGCCGCTCTCCTAAAGGTGAGAGCGAGAAGCCCCTCCTCCTCCCGTACATGACCTCATTTCACAGAGTAAATCCTGTAGTCAGGATTCCACACAGCCAGGAGAGGAAAGAGGCAGGAAATAATGAGGGGGGGAAAAAACAGCATTACAAATATCAGCAACCTTGACTTTACAAAGGGGCTTTAGATATGGAGTTATTATTATTATTATTATTATTATTATTATTATTATTATTATTATTATTATTATTAGGTAATTAAATGCCTTATATATGGCGGCAGTGTAGTATTATGGTTAAGGAACTGGCCTTGTAACCAAAAAAGGTTGCAGGTTCGATCCCCAGGTAGGACACTGCCTTTGTACCCTTGAGCAAGGTACTTAACCTGAATCGCTTCAGTATAAATGGATAATATGCAAAAAATGCTAAGAAGTTGTGTAAGTCACTCTGGGTAAGAGCGTCTCCTAAATGCCTGTAATGTAATGTCTTATTATTATTATTTGGTAATTAAATGTCTTATCCTTATTATTGATTAAGATTATTCACATTATTATTATTATTATTATTATTATTATTATTATTATTATTATTAACATCATTACACATAAACATTGGAATGCGTAAGGTGCTGGTGGTGACACTGCAAAATGTGTGCGCTTGGGAGGAAAAAGAGTAGGTCGGTATTAATCTGCTGTAAATTCAAACGCAGGACTTCCTGAGGCAGCTCCCAGATGGCCTGCTGGGGGCGCCACTGTACCCAGCCTGGATGAGAGCGATGGAGAGGGCGGAATCTCAAAGATGCTCCGAGCTGAGGCTGTGAGTGAAATGCATTAAGGCTCTGGTCCCCAACGACCCTTAAAGTGATCCATCCATATCTACTGCACATCTGGCACAAGAGTGATGGTTTGAGGCTTGTTTGATACCTCAGACCCTTGATGATTTACGGCCATTTAGCCAACCTGTGTGTCCCGTGCAGTGGGGTTGTTTCATGAACGTGATTTAGGGGTCAATTGAACATTCCAAATTAGGGTAGGAATTGGACATGTAATACAACACCGCGTTGGGCGCCAAATAAAATAAATTAAAAAAATAATTGTGTGTTTCGACCAGCAGAGGGCGCGACAGTACTCAAATGTTTTTCAGCTGTAGGCTTAATTGTGGAGTTGAAGCAACCATGGGGTTCATTCCAATCACTTATCTTCACTCCTTGCATCATTTCCTCGCTACTTAGCTCCGCCCAACAGAGGAGTACAAGTAGATTTGAGTACAAGTAGTTGCATGTACAGTATTCAACATGGCTGTCCAACCCTGTTACTGGATATCTACTGACCTGTAGGTTTTCATTTCAACCCTAATTTGGCACACTTGATTCTGCTAATTATCAGCTGCTGAATGGGATCTCTAGCTGTTGCATGATGTGTGCTTTGTTAGGGTTGGAGTGAAAACCTACAGGATATTAGATTGGTAGGAACAGGATTGGGGGGGCCACTGCATTAAGGAGTCACAGTAAACATAGAGATGTCAATTACAGCGTGCTTAGCTGTAGTTTAAAACTCAGGTTTAAAACCCGTAGGCCACAGAACTGCATTACAGCTGGAACAGCTATCCGAATCTCTGAAATTAGGATTATCCGTTCCAGTTTCAATGCGGTGCTGTTCCAGTTTTAATGAGAGCATTTTACTCTCTTAAGAGTAAGAGGTTTTTCTTTCTTTCCTTCTCATGTTGAGTAACAGTAAAGGACAGTTCATCAAATCATCAGATCGAAAAAAGAGTGACAAATTCATCCCTCGTTTCCACCCCCCTCCCAGGGTGTCTAACCGGCTGCCCAAAGCCAACGTCCATCTGCTGCAGCGCCTCCTGCTGGTCCTTCGCCACATCAGCCAGAGCGCCGACTGCAACAAGATGGACGCCAGGAATCTGGCCGTCTGCATCTCGCCCAACCTGCTCCCTCTCCAGCACCTGTCCCTGGACAAAGTGGAGAAGGTGAGCACCTCCGACAGGACAGTCGAATCACGTATGGACGGTTGCGCTAAACAATCGCCGTGTAAACTGGCATCCTTGTGAAGCGGCGCCGGTGATGCACTTAATACTGTGCACGTCACTCAGGTGAGGCCTCGGTGATGATACATCGAGGGGTGGAGCTTAAATGAGATGTCAATCATCGAGAGAGTTTTCTGAACCCCATAAGGGGTGGAGCTACAATGACCTGTCAATCATTGACTTGCGTGAACAAATTGTCAAATTGTTGAGCTCGTTGGTCGGCTCAAATCAGTGAGTCGCCCCCTTTTCTTGGTTCCGAAAGCTTCACTCTCCCACCGTAAGTGGAAATACATTAGATTAGATTATACTTTATTGTGACATTTCTCAGAAATTCATCTTGCTATACTGGCATACACATACAGACAGACACACGTTGATACGGGATGTTGGGGAATAAGCGTTGGGAGCGTTTCTTCCTTCGCGTGTCTTGGAAAAAGGCCGATATTAAATGTAACGGGGTGTGTGGCGTAGACTGACCCATCTTCATCTTCATCTCTAATCCGACCGCAGGTCACGGTCCTGACGCAGTTCCTCATAGAGAATTGTGGCGAAATATTCGATGACATCCCCCACACTCCTCCCGGAGGTCCCGCCGAGGACCAGCTTGATGACAGCACAGGTAGGTTCCGCGCGGCAACGTCTGACCGCTTGAATCGGACCCGAGTCCAAAACTTTACAGCCGAAACCACTCCTGCAGATCCCCTGAGAGTTTTAATGGAGCATGTTACTAAGCAAAAAAAACACAGAATATATTCTTTGAAGATGCTTTATCGGCAGGAATAACATTCACAGATTTTGTGTAACGTTAATAAATGTAAACGATTAATAATCCGTAAATACTAAATAATTATAACTGATAGATTAATAACCATAAAATAGCAACTACAAAATAATAATAATAATAATCTGTTTTTGCTTCTTTCTCTTGGCCTTAGACTCTCTGTGGTCACATGGGCAGGACTCGGCCTATGAGAGCGCAGACCCAGAGGCGGAAGCGGACCCGGCCAGAGACAGACGGTCGCCGCCCCGCGTGGCTGCGGAGGAACCGGCGGTCACGCCTTCACTGCGGCCCTCCAGCGTGGTCTCGCGCCGTCCCGGCAGGCCCGTCAGCCGGCGTCGCTCGGAACCCGTCATGCTCCGCTCGGCCGGCATGAGAACACTGCTGAAGCTAGCCAGGGGCGACGAGGTGGACGAAGAGGGCCGGCCGCTGGCCAGGGGGGACGGAGAGGGCCGGCCGCTGGCCAGGGGGGACGGAGAGGGCCGGCCGCTGAAGAAACAGAACTCGCACGACTCCTTCCTGCTGACCACAGCCTTGCCCTCCCCCTCTGGGAACCGGGTCAGTGTATGCTGACTCCTCCCCCTGCTCAGACTCCTCCCCTTAACTGGGGCCCCTCCCATTTATCTTGCCCTTGCTCTGGTCCAGACTCCTCCCCTTACCTGGGTCCTCCCATTTCTCCTCCCCTTGCTATGGTCTCTTCCGCTACCCAGGCTCCTCCCCCGCTCCTTAGTCCTCTCTAGCTCCGCCCTCTCCCCCAGCTCCCGCCCCACGGCTCCAGCGTTCCCACACTTGGAGGCGGGGCGAAGAGACACTCTTGGTCCCTGAGGAAAGAGGACAGGAGGACCGCCTCCGGCCACAGGGGCAGCCAATAGAAAGGACAACCTGGCCCGCGAGGCCACGCCCATTAACTGTCCCCACCTGGGGTGGTCAGTAAGATTCTCAGCTGGTCCCTGCTATATGAACGTAGCAGGTAGATGACCACAGTCCCTGCCTAGCTGATCAAGGATCCACCAAGCTCCGCCCCGCTCAATTCCCGCCAAGGCCCCGCCCCCTTCCTCAGAGTACCCCGTCAAAGGCTCATCCCAATATTCTTCACTCCTCACCTCCTTTCCTCCACTCCTCTCTCCTCCACTGGTCTCCTACCCAGAAGTATGCAAAACTGTCTGTACAGTATGCAGTGTACCTGACATTGCAGTTTGCGTCGAGACATTAATTAATATGTAACTATTAATATGTAATTAACATGAAATCAAGCAACATTAGATTAGGATGCAAAGATCGGTTTCCGGGGTACGGAGGAGAGGAGGTGGTAGTGGAGGAAAGGAGGATGCATTTTTTGAGTATTGTGACGCACCCAGAGTCCCTTTCCCGGGTTCGACAGAAGACCATGAGCTGCTGATGCAAATGATTGAACTGCAGTTTCTTGTTTGCTGCCATTAGATGGCTAATTATTTTGTCATGTGTGTAAAAAGAAAAGTGACAAACAATTTTCCAAAGTTTGCTGTTGGGCTATTTAGTACAATTTAGAGTACAAAAATTAAAAATTTCATATTGAAAGCTTTACCATGAATTATAATACAATGAACATGAATGTGTTTGAGAACCAATGTAAATTGTTACTGTAAATAATGTGAATTAAAAAAATGTATGTGAATTGTTTAACCGCATGGATGTCATGCATGTTTTTTTAATGCAACTAATGGGCCTACAACTATTTTCAAAAAGATTTCATTCCAGATTTGAATGAGGATTCTGCAGCTCCATCACAAATCGTCATTCCGTTTCCCAATCAAATCGATGATTATGGGTGGGACTAACCCCCGTTGATGTAAAATATGCACAGGACAAAACATTTTTCTCATAATAATGGTCAGAAATTATGTGCTTGGTAATATTGGCAAGAGAGCAACCTAATAAGTAAATCGACAGTATGCTATGGAAGTATAATCTGGAGTTAGTTTATGTATTGCAAACTGGAAAGCAATATTGTTTATGCACTTTCAGTTTCCATATGCGTGTGCAATGATATGAGATGACTCAAAACGAGGCTGACATTGCCTAACGATTCGCAGCTCCCGATTCGAAATTGCCAGTTCACCTTAAAGGGTAACAAAGCACGCTGTTTTAGCTAGACCCCGCCCTCTTTTGAAATTCGAAAAATGCCTAAATCTGGGAGTGATAAGGTAATAATATAGGGGCTGAGTTCCATGTATCAAACCACGCTCCCGCTATTTTTTCCACTAGTAGCCAAAGCTCTTTTCTACTCTGGACAGCACTCACAGCGGCTGATTTGTTCCACTCTCTCTTGCTACCGCTGAGATTCACTTTATAGCTGGGGCGTGGCCCGCCCTCTCTCCAAAACTTCAGGGCGTAGCTGTACAGGTTTAAATTTCGTTCAGCACTTGCTGTGGAATGCGCACCAATAAAATCCTAACAGTTTCTGAATGGGCATCATATGTACTTTCATTTGAGCATGGGATTTCCATTTAAATATAAATTTGAAATATATGAGAAATTGATCACACCTAATAGCATTAGCAGACATGTTTCAGAGCCCCTCATCACTCTTTCGGAATAAGACATCAAGATAAGGTTTTCAGCTTTTGAAAGTGCAGATTTTCTTCTTTAAAATTACTATATTCAATCCTTGATGACTCAATTATAAGTTGATCAAAATTATATTTTAATGGAAAAAGCCTGTTGGAGAGGATATTAATATATTCGAAAATCAAGCCCTAAAAATTACATTCTGCATTCACACATCAAGGCATGATGTATACCAAACGAAAGCTCTGGATCTGCCTTTCAAGGAACTGTACATGATGTTATGAGTTAACAGAAGAAATGTGCATTATTTGGACTGCAATCAAGTCTGGCCATTATATCTACCATAAGTCGATTATCATTCAGAGCCTCTTATAACCCTAACAGAATAAGACATCAAGATGAGGTTTTCACCTTATAGAAAGTGCAGAGCTCTCAGTTTAATATGAGTATCTCCAGTCTTTGATGACTCAATGATAAGTCAATCAAAATCATGTTTTAATGACGTCAGACTGTTGGAATGAATGATGTCCATTTCCTCTCCAAGCCCCAAAAATCACATTCCGCATTCAGACATCAAGGCATGGCGTATACCAAATGAAAGCTCGGGATCTACCCTTCGAGGACATGCATATGATGTTACGGTTTTGAAACGTGATTTTGATCAACTTATCATTGAGTCATCAAGAACTGCAGATACCCATCTTAAACGGAGAGCTCTGCACTTTCTAAAGGTGAAAATCTAATTTCGATGTCTTATTCTATTAGGGCTATAAGAGGCTCTGAATGATAACTGACCTATGGTAGATGTAATAGTCAGACTTGATTGCAGTCCAAATAATGCATGATCTCTGTACAAACCTCATATACATATATTTGATGGGCAGATCCCAAGCTTTCATTTGGTATACATCATGCCCTGATGTGTGAAAGTGGAATGTGATTTTGGGGGCTTGGAGAGGCCATCATTCGAAGCCAGCAACCGCAAGGCAAGTAGCCTACAATCGATCTGACACTGGGGTCCATCAACCAATGAGAGTTGGTGGACAGCCCCCTCATTATCATATGGGCAAAGAAATACAGAAATAAATAAATACGGAAAAGTGGAAATGCATAAATAAATAAAAACGAAAAAGAGGAAATACATAAATAAATAAATAAATAAATAAATACACAAAAGAAGAAATACAGAAATAAATGAGTACAGCAAAGAAGAAATACCGAAATAAATGAACATTTATTGTGATTTTATCTGTTAATTTCTTCATTTTTGTGTCTATTTATTTATTTATTTATTTCCTCATACTTTTATCCATTTATGTATTTATTGCAATATTTATTTATTTATAAATTCCTCATTTGAAAGAACACAGATGCATAGCATAACCAATTTGAGGTGAATCGACTATTTCGAATTGGGAAACTCTCATACTATTCCTATCTACAATCATTTTAATACGTATAATGTGATAAACAAGGTGTGTTGTTACCCGTACAAAATAATACATTTCCGAAATTGGTATGCGATGCTTTACGGAAAACGAGGACGTTTCGATGCATAACTACCTTAACTAGGCTATCATTAATAAACAGATCCTGGTGTTGTTACGACAGATTAAGTTGAAAGAGTTATCCGGGCTAGTTTTGTATAGCCTAGCCTATCTATTTAACAGTCATCGTCATTAGGTGTGGTTATAGTTGTTCGTGGTACAGGCAGCTATTGTTATCAAGATCTAGTTTTGCATACTGTACCTATGTGAACAGCCATCATCATTAGGCGTGACCATAGGCTAAGTGCTGCTATATTGTTATCAAAATCTAGTTATGCATTTTAACAACCATCATCATTAGGTTTAGGATCATCATTTGTTGTTTTCATTGAAGTGAACCAAATAAAACCATGGTTTAATTTCTCTAAAAATTAGACGCCCTGTTACACCGAGAGTAAAAACAGTGGCCAGACAGTGGTTTACAGAAAAATGCTTCTGAAGTTCGCAGACTGTTTTCTGTGTAGGCAACATTATTATTAATAATAATAACTTTATCTGTATAGCACTTTTCATACAAAGCATGCAGCTCAAAGTGCTTTCACATTCCAGCACAGAACAAAAAATAAAAATGATAATAAAATAGAACAATAAAAGAAAAACACAATACTGGTTGGGTCCACAAGACAAATACCTCAACAAACACTCCAACAACAATCAGCTTGCTATCTGTTGTGCACAGTACATACAATAAAAATACACAATAAAAAAAAAATTCATAGCGTACGTTAGTTTTATGTCTGCGATTTAAAATCTACATGGCGGGTTTGACAAGTGTGCTAGCACAAAACAAACCATAATAAAAAGAATTATTTCTTGATGAGGGAGTTTTTTTTCCTCATAATAAATTTACTTCAATTAAAGGTTGGATTTCTCTTATTTTTTATAACCCTTTTTACTCATCTTTACCAGGGGTGCCAATAATAGTGGAGGGCACTGTCAGTCCCTTTTATATTGCAGACCATGACTCACCACAGGAGAACTATGCCTTGTAAATATGTAGATATGTTGGGACACTGAGATGGGTAAATTCTGCTAGGCTGCTAAATTGAAATCCATGTTGAAAGTATGTTCATGTCCAGATTGAATAACCGGGCTATATGCATTTCACCTATATGCATTTTTTCTATGCGTATCTTTAAACCTGTATTTAGTTTATTAATTCAGCACTTTGTAGCATCCACATGCCAGACCAATTATGGTAATATAATGATTATTATTATTATTATTATTAACATAACTAAATGTGCGAGTGGAAGATAGATAGGGCCTCTGCTTATATCCATGCATATAAAGCACAAAACAAACCGTAATTAAAAAGTTAAAAACTAATTTATTCAATAAAAATGAAAATAAAAACAATGCAGAAATAGAAATAGTCCTATGCAAACTAATTTTTTTTAAATTATAGTTTCTCCCGCACTTCAAACGCATCTCTCGATCCCTGGTTTGATAATGCTGATGAGGCTAAGCTCCCAAAAAATCCAAAGATTTAGAAAATAACGGAGCTTAATACAAATGCGTCTCTGTCTCTTCTCGCGGCCTGCGTTTAAAAAGCGCCTGTGGGTACAGCCGCTCCAAGTGCGCTCCGCTTGCGCGTGCGCATCTGGTGTAACGCCCGGAACCCACCAGACGCTCCAAGCGCACAGACGCTTATTGCGCGCGCAGATTTGAGCAGAACTGAACCCACCAGACGCACAAAGGCACAAACATTTGTATTGCTTTTTCGGAGCGAATTCCGTGAACGACAGAGACGCGCTATACAAACAAACAGTCTACATTCCGGATTTGTGAGCTTCGCTTAATAATGGATAAGTAAATACTGCTATAACATATATGTCTTACTGCTTGACAGGGTAATTAAAATGAAAACTTGAATACTGTCAATATATTAGTACATGGGAAAATAGCTACACATGAATCAGACTAACAAACAAGTCTTCACTGGCTGGCAGCAAATGGCCTACTTTAGATTTTTACTTCGTAGCCTATAGCTAATGTAATTATGTCATTATAACGAAATCAGTTGAGTGATTACCTTATCTCGCAATATTAATATAGTACTTTTTTTTGTTTGTTTCAGTACGAGTTGTAAACTGAGGAAGGCAATTATGGTTTACCTCTTCCTCCGAATGTTCTAAACATTTAATTATAGCAGAATTAGCAGCTATTTTGATTCTGTAGTACCTTAAATCGATACAGTGATATCAGTAGGCTATAATAAAAACAAAAGTAAGCATAGTCTTAATTCATTTAACAAATATATATAAATCTGTATACTATAATAAAGAAAAAGCGTTATAAAAACGGGACTGGTTATATGCAAAATGTATGACTTGATGAACTTCATTCATCCCACAATGGTGATTGTCTCTGTTCCCTTTTTCATTAGGGCCTATATTAAAGTATAATATGTATTAAAATAATTAATAACAATAGCAAAACTATTAGTAGGTTGAAAAACATTAATACGTAGTGATATGATGCAGATATTGAGCATATACAATGTATTTCTATAAGATTGCGCATGCGGATGACCAGAAAATTCCGCCCAGAGCGGAAAAATCAGCTCCACGTCCGCGAGCCGTCCGCCCGCCAGCCGTGCGTGAGTGGCCGGTGAGAACCGCGGCAATTTTTTAACATGGGAGCAGAAGTGAAGCGCAACAGTCCGCATGTGCGTGCACTTGAACTTGCGCGTCTGGTGGGTTGCACCCTCCTTTCCGAGTGACACCTGGCTCCCAAAACCGACGTCGACGGCCGGAAGTGACTGGGCGCCTATTTTACCGACGACGTCGCTGTAGGATCGACGTTCGCCGTTTTGCCAAGGCATAGTATCGACGTTCGTCGTTTTGCTAGGCATTCGTCGGTTGACAATTCCCTCCCCCTTTGGGCTATGAATTAACATATTAAAATCATAGACTGTATAAAAAAGGGCGGGCTTTGTTTTGCCGTATGTGTTTTTACGACATAAAGACGAATTATAGGTAACTTCTAACTTTGAAATGAGACAGAGACAGCTAACTTAGGTGTTTGGGTTTATTTTATTAGTGTAGTTTAACGAACGTATGTGCGAACTGTAACTTTTAACTTTGAAATATGTGAAAGGTCTGTAGAAATCATATATTAGCCTATCATACTTGCGAGGTTTTATAAAAAGCATGTTGATTAGCGTTAGTACTATATTAGGCTATAGTCTATTTGTATACAATTATTATAGGCTACAATCACTCAATGTTTAGGAGTGGGCTACCATGTAGGGAACTGTAGAATATAATTTAGTAGCTAACGCTAGTTTAATAACGCTAGTTCTCTACCACATATTTATTTTGTAAGTAAGCTATTGTAGCCTATATGGAATATCTGGGTTTTATAGGATTTTTACAGACCTTTTGCATATGGACAGAGACAGATAACCTCGTTGTTTGGCCTTATTTTATTAGTCTCACTCCTCACAAATTCCACAGGTTAGCTAACGTAGGCTATATCTATTTCCGAGAGAGCTTAATACACAAACAGTGATGGTTTTGTGCTAGGCTACGTTTGGTCGCTTCTCCATAATGGCTAGTCGCTCTCACACCGACGAGGCGCTTCTCCGGAATGACTAGTCGCTCTCAAACCGACGAGTCGCCGCTCCACAGCGACGCTCGTCGCTTCTCCAGAACGGCGAGTCGGTCTCAAACCGACGATTCGCCGCTCCACAGCGACGCTCGTCGCTTCTCCAGAACGGCGAGTCGGTCTCAAACCGACGATTCGCCGCTCCACAGCGACGATCGGCGCTTCTCCAGAATGGCAAGTCGGTCTCAAACCGACGAGGCGCTTCTTCACAAAGGCAAGTTGGAATAAAACAGACACGTCTCGCTACCAAAACAACATTAGTCGGTCCCAAACTGATTACTTTCACTATATGTAGGTGTAACATGATTAGTTATGCTTCCACTTGCCACTAAAACAGTTTATTATTATTATTTTATTTTTTTATTATTGTAATGGTTTTATTATTCTAATATCCTGTAGGCCTATTATTCTGTATATAGTATAGCCTATGTTAAAGGTAGGCTATGTAGCCTACAGTTATGAAGCGGTAGGCTATGTAGGCTACAGTTATGAAGCAGATTTGATATATTTTACAAATAATAGGCTACTTATATAAGCTTCATAAATCGGCCATGAACATTGCCGTAATGTTAAAGGGTTATTCAGGAATATAGGCTATAATGAATATAGCGATGTTAAATGTTTATTTTTTTAATAAATGTACATTATTTGTTGTATCTTGCTAACTTAGCTATAGCCCAGCTAACGCGTTCGCTACCAAAACGACACTAGTCGGTCCCAAACTGATTATTTTCACTCTACCAAGTGCCGCGTCCCAGAACAGTCACCACTATCATCAGTTTGCCACCACTGATGTGCTATCATAATGGGTACAGCTAGTGACGGCACTGCATGCAATTAATTAAGTTGACCGCGAGATGGCACAGTCTCACCTTATTCATCCCAGTTATTTGCAAGAAGATGGAGTAAAGCAGCAGAATCACAGAGCTGGACCACACAACAACACTGGCCTAGCCGTCCATCTTTGTGTATGTTTTATTGTTATTGGCTTATGTAATTTGATAAGAAATTTGCCCCCAAGTAATGTTAAAAATGTCCGCTTTATCTTGTCCTCTTTCCACTGCTTTTTCAATATTTAAATAGTAGTTCATCAAGCTTTTCCACTGCTTTGGTGCATACTTTGGTGAATATTTATTTATTTCACATTTTAAACATTTGTCTGATGTATTGCTATCAAATTTATGAATTTTGTCTCTGGTATAGTAAACTCTCTTCATCAATTTGAATCTCAATCTCAAATTGTCATTAATTGTAGCTTGCATATTTTCTATATATATATATTTTTTTCTCATAATAAATTTACTTCAATTGAATTTTGGATTCTCATTTTTTCAGTGTGAGATTAAGCTAATTCACCAAACGGTGAATTTTTTATAACCCTTTTTACTCATCTTTACCAGGGGTGCCAATAATAGTGCAGGGCACTGTATGTATATATTATCTATATATATATATGCTATAATATTACACTGCATGGATATCGGGATTGAAGGTAACAATTATAATTAGTTATATATAGGCTACCGTTTACAGTTTCCTTATGTCAATACAATCTTATATTACTACGATTCTTTTCACGTATAAATCTTGTGTCGAAAAGGATTATATTGGTTTTTGAAGCCAAACAACTTGCCCTCCAGTGCGTTGAAACAACAATACTGATCACACAATACGCGACAAAATCCTCCTCCTGTGGAAATGTAATGTAGCTACACGACAATCTATATTATTATTCCATATAAGGATTGTCATTGCCAATAACCTACTATATAACCATCGCCTGTATCATTACCAATAACCTAGTAGTTTATGCGGGACATTAAATGTAAAGGAGAGATTTTATTTTTTAAACATGCTTCAATGGTACATGATGAGCGATGTCATCTCAGTATAGGGTTTCTAAAGTGCTAGAAACATAATGTACATAATAGGAGGTTATGATGATCACATTCTTCAGAAGGAAATTCATCTAAAAACATCGGAAAAGATTACATTTTCATCTGCGACGGAGAAGATAACCTCGTTAAAACACCACTGTTGAATAAAACCTTCTGTATCATTCATTGCTTTGTTAAATCTGAAATCAACCCACACTCTGGCTCTAACCAGTGCAACAAATAACTGGACAATATCTAGTCTTGTATCAATTTCAATCTAATCTAATCTTTTTTTTTTCTTTTTTTTTGCCTCCCCAGTATATAGTTTAAAAGCTGCCATTTTGCCTTTTTATATCCTGCTCCAAAAACAAAAGCAGGTTTACACAGCCTCTCACCAAAGTCCATAAGTAAATTATCCAATAAAACAAATAAGGGTGTCAGTCTATTGCATTCAAGAAGAATGTTAAAAATTAATCCACTACTAAAACACTAATACACAAAAATAACATAGATTAGAGACTGTTGAGTTGATTACAGATACAAAAGTATGCACTGCTATTACACCATGCAGGATTCTCCATTGGAGAACACCAGATTTTTTCTTTAAGGGTGATTTATAAAAACCCTCCACACTGGTTTCATATCATTATTAAAATTTTAGTCATTTGGCAGACGCTCTTATCCAGAGCGACGTACAATAGTGCATTTTCAAACTTGGAACAAGTGCGTTAAAACAACCCTAAAAGGTAAATACGATTTCAAACACCAGGCGCAGTCAGTATGAATCTTTTTATTTTTTTATTATCTACCCTCAACTTTTCCCTCCACGCTGTGTCCACTTTCCCATCCAATTTACCTTTGTTTAAAGCCTTTACACAGCATCTATACATCACCTTACCACTTACTGTTGATAAATCAAGATTTCTATGATTTTTTAGGTCAAGTAAAAGCCCAGTACATTACTTTATATCAGGCGTTGAAACCATTTTGGAACCAATTGATCATTCCTGTTAGAGACTTCTATACCTCTGCTGTAATCCTGCAACTGTACCAATTCCTCATTAGTCAGAGTGGTCAGTGCCTGCACATTTTCCAGTGTAGGTCCTACAGCATTTACTATGTAACAGTCTCAGCTACACACAGTGTCTAGGTGAGGCCAGGTGTAGCGCTGCACTTTACATCCATCTTCGTCCATTAATAAGAGGCTCTTCCAGTAACCAGTGCAGTGATGCTGTGGGTTCTCTCTTAAAAGAGAGAGAGATAAATCATGATTACACCGTACACACCATAATTAATCAACATCAAAATATTCAGACATACGAAAAACATATTTTAATAAAATATCAATATACCAAAACAAATTTCCCTCCCTGACCAATGAACAAAAGCTGCAAGTCCTTTTAGAGGAAGGACCAACTGCCTCACTCGCAGCTCAATATGTCTCAGCCTGCCATAAACTGAGGGACAGTGAGTAAACCCTTACAATAAAGGATCATTATATGTATAAATATATATATATATATATGTATTTAATAGTTAATGCTATATTACTCTTATGATGTTATTGTTGCCTTCTTTAAAAAAAATAGTATTGTATTGTTATTATGATTAATCTTTGATATTGTTACGCTTTGGCATATGTATTTTTAAATATGTCATGCCAATAAAGCATTTGAATTTGAATTTGAAAATTTGAGAGAGGGAGACAGAGAGGGGGACAGAGAGAGAGATAGAGAGAGAGGCGGAGGGAGGGAGAGGGAACGAGAGAGAGAGACAGATAGAGGGAGAGGGAGAGAACCAAGTATTGTAGAGACCTGGTCCCAATAAAACAGAAAACCACTAAAAATATATTAAAAAACAGTATTCAGACTAGGGTTGTGAAAAATTCAGCATTTAAGAATTGGACCCCATCCAATTCATGAGTTGGAATGTTAAAGGATGTTGAATTGGAAATGGAATGACCGGAAGTGGAATTTAATTCACTGCAATTCAAAGAAATTCCAGTCAGTCACACAACAGAATAATGATAGCACATCAGTGGTGGCAAACTGGTGATAGTGGTGACTGTTCTGGGACGCGGCACTTGGTAGAGTCAAAATAAGTTTGGGACCGACTAGTGTCGTTTTGGTAGCGAACGCGTTAGCTGAGCTATAGCTAAGTTAGCAAGATACAACAAATAATGTAGCTACATTTATAAAAAAATATAAACATTTAACATCGCTATAGGCTATTCATTAAAGCCTACACTCCTGAATAACCCTTTAACATTACGGTAATGTTCATGGCCGATTTATGAAGTTTATATAGCCTAGGCTAATTATTATTAGTAAAATAGCCTATATCAAATCTATCTGCTTCATAACTGTAGGCTACATAGCCTACCTTTAACATATACTATAGCCTATACAGAAAGATAGGCTACAGAATATTAGAATAATATAACCATTACAATAAAAAAAAAACAGTTTTAGTGACAAGTGGAAGCATAACTAATCATGTTACACCTACATATAGTGAAAGTAATCAGTTTGGGACCGACGAATGTTGTTTTGGTAGCGAGACGTGTCTGTTTTATTCCAACTTGCCTTTGTGAAGAAGCGCCTCGTCGGTTTGAGACCGACTTGCCATTCTGGAGAAGCGCCGATCGTCGCTGTGGAGCGGCGAATCGTCGGTTTGAGACCGACTCGCCGTTCTGGAGAAGCGACGAGCGTCGCTGTGGAGCGGCGAATCGTCGGTTTGAGAGCGACTCGCCGTTCTGGAGAAGCGACGAGCGTCGCTGTGGAGCGGCGACTCGTCGGTTTGAGAGCGACTAGTCATTCCGGAGAAGCGCCTCGTCGGTGTGAGAGCGACTAGCCATTGTGGAGAAGCGACCAAACGTAGCACAAAACCATCACTGTTTGTGTATTAAGCTCTCTCGGAAAAAGATATAGCCAACGTTAGCTAACCTGTGGAATTTGTGAGGAGTGAGACTAATAAAATAAGGCCAAACAACGAGGTTATCTGTCTCTGTCCATATGCAAAAGGTCTGTAAAAATCCTATAAAAACCCAGATATTCCATAGCTATACAATAGCTTACTTACAAAATAAATATGTGGTAGAGAACTAGCATAGCCTACATTTCTTGTGTTGTGTGGGTAATGAAGACGCCCAAGTCTGACAAATGTTACCGTTTATTATTGCTGAATTCAAACACATAGAAAACACTCTCAGGGATCTCTCAATGGCAGCAGCAGTTGAACTACAGAAAATAAACTACCAATTAGCTTCAAGTTAGAGACTAAATTCCATTAACGTTAATTTAAGATTTAAGCAATTTAAGAGCAGAAACATGTTGATGCGAAGAAACAGTAGACACATGCCAGTACTGAATGTGTCTACTGTTTCTTCGCATCAACATGTTTCTGCTCTTAAATTGCCCCTTGTGGGATAAATAAAGTTCTATTGAATTGAATTGAATTGAATTGAATTAGCTAGCGAACGCGTTAGCTGGGCTATAGCTGAGTTATCAAGATATAGCCTACAACAAATAATGTAGGCTACATTTATTTATTTTTTAAATAAATAAATAAAAATTAACACCGCCATATTCATTATAGCCTATACTCCTGAATAATCCTTTAACATTACAGTAATGTTCATGGCACATTTATGAAGCTTATATAATTATTATTTGTAAAATATATCAAATCTGCTTCATAACTGTAGCCTACCGCTTCATAACTGTAGGCTACATAGCCTACCTTTAACATATAACCTACTATATACAGAACAATAGGCCTACAGGATATTAGAATAATAAAACCATTACAATAAAAAATAATAATAATAAACTGTTTTAGTGGCAAGTGGAAGCATAACTAATCATGTTACACCTACATATAGTGAAAGTAATCAGTTTGGGACCGACTAATGTTGTTTTGGTAGCGAGACGTGTCTGTTTTATTCCAACTTGCCTTTGTGAAGAAGCGCCTCGTCGGTTTGAGACCGACTTGCCATTCTGGAGAAGCGCCGATCGTCGCTGTGGAGCGGCGAATCGTCGGTTTGAGACCGACTCGCCGTTCTGGAGAAGCGACGAGCGTCGCTGTGGAGCGGCGAATCGTCGGTTTGAGACCGACTCGCCGTTCTGGAGAAGCGACGAGCGTCGCTGTGGAGCGGCGACTCGTCGGTTTGAGAGCGACTAGTCATTCCGGAGAAGCGCCTCGTCGGTGTGAGAGCGACTAGCCATTGTGGAGAAGCGACCAAACGTAGCCTAGCACAAAACCATCACTGTTTGTGTATTAAGCTCTCTCGGAAAAAGATATAGACTACGTTAGCTAACCTGTGGAATTTGTGAGGAGTGAGACTAATAAAATAAGGCCAAACAACGAGGTTATCTGTCTCTGTCCATATGCAAAAGGTCTGTAAAAATCCTATAAAACCCAGATATTCCATATACAATAGCTTACTTACAAAATAAATATGTGGTAGAGAACTAGCGTTATTAAACTAGCGTTACTAAATTATATTCTACAGTTCCCTACATGGTAGCCTATAATAATTGTATACAAATAGACTACAGCATAATAGACTAACGCTAATCAACATGCTTTTTTATAAAACCTCGCAAGTATGATAATATATGATTTTTACAGACCTTTCACAACGACGCTGAAGTTGGCTCCCGATTCGCAGCTCCCGATTCGGAATTGCCGGTCCACCTTAAATCGGTCGCGAAAAGCGATTGTATGCTTTCACGGTCATCCTTCCGCTTTTTTCTCCGCTAAATCTAATTGGCTCAACATTCTGATAGCCTAGTTGTGTGTGTATACATACATTTATTTATTTATTTATTTATTTATTTATTTTGGATACTGCACCGTTTTGAAATGATCGCACTCCAAACTTCCAATGTCCACCAATGTAAATTGCTGAAAAAGGTGAAATTTTGAATAGGATTTTCTTGCCAATTTTAGAACGTCTCAAACTTTTGACACTTGGGTATGAGATAAGAGGTTCTCCACTATATCTGACCCGAGTTGGGTGAAATATTACTGTAGCATTTTGAAATAATCCCACTTCAAACTTTCTATGCAATCCAATGTAAAACGACTGAAAAAGGTGAAAGTTTGAATAGGATTTTCTTGCCAATTTTAGAACGTCTCAAACTTTTGACACTTGGGTATGAGAGAAGAGGTCCTCCTCTATATCTGACCTGAGTTGGGTGAAATATTACTGTAGCATTTTGAAATAATCCCACTTCAAACTTTCTATGTAATCCAATGTAAAACGATTGAAAAAGGTGAAAGTTTGAATAGGATTTTCTTGCCAATTTTAGAACGTCTCAAACTTTTGACAATTGGGTATGAGAGAAGAGGTCCTCCACTATATCTGACCCGAGTTGGGTGAAATATTACTGTAGCATTTTTAAATAATCCCACTTCAAACTTTCTATGTAATCCAATGTAAAACGACTGAAAAAGGTGAAAGTTTGAATAGGATTTTCTTGCCAATTTTAGAACGTCTCAAACTTTTGACAATTGGGTATGAGAGAAGAGGTCCTCCACTATATCTGACCCGAGTTGGGTGAAATATTACTGTAGCATTTTGAAATAATCCCACTTCAAACTTTCTATGTAATCCAATGTAAAACGATTGAAAAAGGTGAAAGTTTGAATAGGATTTTCTTGCCAATTTTAGAACGTCTCAAACTTTTGACAATTGGGTATGAGAGAAGAGGTCCTCCACTATATCTGACCCGAGTTGGGTGAAATATTACTGTAGCATTTTGAAATAATCCCACTTCAAACTTTCTATGTAATCCAATATAAAACGACTGAAAAAGGTGAAAGTTTGAATAGGATTTTCTTGCCAATTGTAGAACGTCTCAAACTTTTGACACTTGGGTATGAGAGAAGAGGTCCTCCTCTATATTTGACCTGAGTTGGGTGAAATATTACTGTAGCATTTTGAAATAATCCCACTTCAAACTTTCTATGTAATCCAATGTAAAACGATTGAAAAAGGTGAAAGTTTGAATAGGATTTTCTTGCCAATTTTAGAACGTCTCAAACTTTTGACAATTGGGTATGAGAGAAGAGGTCCTCCACTATATCTGACCCGAGTTGGGTGAAATATTACTGTAGCATTTTGAAATAATCCCAATTCAAACTTTCTATGTAATCCAATGTAAAACGACTGAAAAAGGTGAAAGTTTGAATAGGATTTTCTTGCCAATTTTAGAACGTCTCAAACTTTTGACAATTGGGTATGAGAGAAGAGGTCCTCCACTATATCTGACCCGAGTTGGGTGAAATATTACTGTAGCATTTTGAAATAATCCCACTTCAAACTTTCTATGTAATCCAATGTAAAACGACTGAAAAAGGTGAAAGTTTGAATAGGATTTTCTTGCCAATTTTAGAACGTCTCAAACTTTTGACACTTGGGTATGAGAGAAGAGGTCCTCCACTATATCTGACCCGAGTTGGGTGAAATATTACTGTAGCATTTTGAAATAATCCCACTTCAAACTTTCTATGTAATCCAATGTAAAACGACTGAAAAAGGTGAAAGTTTGAATAGGATTTTCTTGCCAATTTTAGAACGTCTCAAACTTTTGACACTTGGGTATGAGAGAAGAGGTCCTCCACTATATCTGACCCGAGTTGGGTGAAATATTAGTGTAGCATTTTGAAATAATCCCACTTCAAACGTTCTATGTAATCCAATGTAAAACGACTGAAAAAGGTGAAAGTTTGAATAGGATTTTCTTGCCAATTTTAGAACGTCTCAAACTTTTGACACTTGGGTATGAGAGAAGAGGTCCTCCACTATATCTGACCCGAGTTGGGTGAAATATTACTGTAGCATTTTGAAATAATCCCACTTCAAACTTTCTATGTAATCCAATGTAAAACGACTGAAAAAGGTGAAAGTTTGAATAGGATTTTCTTGCCAATTTTAGAACGTCTCAAACTTTTGACACTTGGGTATGAGAGAAGAGGTCCTCCACTATATCTGACCCGAGTTGGGTGAAATATTACTGTAGCATTTTGAAATAATCCCACTTCAAACGTTCTATGTAATCCAATGTAAAACGACTGAAAAAGGTGAAAGTTTGAATAGGATTTTCTTGCCAATTTTAGAACGTCTCAAACTTTTGACACTTGGGTATGAGAGAAGAGGTCCTCCACTATATCTGACCCGAGTTGGGTGAAATATTACTGTAGCATTTTGAAATAATCCCACTTCAAACTTTCTATGTAATCCAATGTAAAACGACTGAAAAAGGTGAAAGTTTGAATAGGATTTTCTTGCCAATTTTAGAACGTCTCAAACTTTTGACACTTGGGTATGAGAGAAGAGGTGCTCCTCTATATCTGACCTGAGTTGGGTGAAATATTACTGTAGCATTTTGAAATAATCCCACTTCAAACTTTCTATGTAATCCAATGTAAAACGACTGAAAAAGGTGAAAGTTTGAATAGGATTTTCTTGCCAATTTTAGAACGTCTCAAACTTTTGACACTAGGGTATGAGAGAAGAGGTCCTCCACTATATCTGACCCGAGTTGGGTGAAATATTACTGTAGCATTTTGAAATAATCCCACTTCAAACTTTCTATGTAATCCAATGTAAAACGACTGAAAAAGGTGAAAGTTTGAATAGGATTTTCTTGCCAATTTTAGAACGTCTCAAACTTTTGACATGTGGGTATGAGAGAAGAGGTCCTCCCCTATATCTGACCTGAGTTGGGTGAAATATTACTGTAGCATTTTCACATAATCCCTCTTCAAACTTTCTATGTAATCCAATGTCAATCTACTGAATAAAACTTTGAATTTTTAATCGGAATTTCTTGCCAATTTTAAAACGTCTCAAACTTTTGACACTTGGATATGAGAGAGGAAGAAGGTTCTATTTCATATTGTTCAATATGGCATGGTATGGGAGGAGACTGAATAGCAAATTAACCACCACTACAGGAGGAACCACGTCACGCCATAAATATGGCGCTTGCACGCCATCCGGCCTTTTTTTGTCTCAGTTTGAGCTGAGACTGGTTTGTATGGTACCCTTTAGAATTTATTGCCTCTCCCTATTGCCTGGAGCTACATCCTGAACGGAGTATGCTTTCTGGGGCTTTCCCTCCCCAGCAACGCGGAATCACGGTTTGTTGCTGTTTGTTTGGCTACCATTACTCAGTAGAGTTGTTACCTTCCTTTTGTTAGGCAGTTCACTGCCGGTTTTCCTTGCAGAAGTAGATCGGGTTATGCCGATATCTTCTGATTGTATTTTGTCCTGTTGAGGCATTGAATTTTCTTTCTCCTTGTTGTTACTAAGAAAGGGAAAAGGGACAAGCCGGAAGTAGCCTCTGTGTCAGTGGACACACGCTACCTGAGGTTTTAGCGGTCTCTGGCGGCCCTTCAGTGCTACTGATTCGGGCCTACTGCTAGCCACCTGCGCCAGCCTACTAGACCTCTGCTTGGTTGGCTTAGCTAGCCGACACTACGCTGCCTGTGGTGTGTTGGAGGGATTTCCGCAGGATTTGTCCTCCGCTACCCCTAGTAACCTTGCTATGGCGCCCACGTACCCGATGTCCTTCAGTGCTCAGCACCTTGGAGTCGGGGTACAAGCTCCAGTTCACACGCGGCCGGAGAGGGCTCAACTGCTTCCTAAAGCGCCTGCCCTTGCACATGCTCTGCCATTCCAGTCTCCCCCTACTGGTGGTTGGTTCGACAGCGATTGGTTCACATCTGTGTCCCTGCCGGATGTATACTTCCATATCCCCATACACCGGGATCACCGGAAGTACCTCCGCTTTTCCTTCCAAGGCAAAGGGTACGATCACTCGGTCCTCTCCTTCGGCCTAGCCCTGGCCCCACACACTTTTTATGAAGTGCAAGGAGACACGCTGATCCCACTCTGTCACTAAGGGATTCGCATTGCGAACTACCTGGACGACTGGCTAATCTGCAATCCTTCAGAGGAGCAAGCCAGAAGGGATACAAGGTCAGTACTGGCCCACTTAGCTAGCTTGGGCCTGACCCTGAACAGGGGAAAAGAGCCACCTCAGCCCCTCCAGAGAGAGGGTTTTCCTGGGCCCGGTTTTGGTCTAAATGTCCATGCAGGCCCCTCTGACCCAGAGAGGCAGCATGTTTTTGATGGACAGTCTGTCCCACTTTGCTGCAGCGCAGCAGGTGACAGTAAACATTAACCGGAGGTTGCTTGGCTTGATGGCTTCAGCGGCCCAGGTGGTGCCACTTGGGCTGCTGCATACGTGTCCATTACAGCGTTGGGCGGCAGCACAGGGAGTAAGCCCGCACGAGGACAGGCGGCGACTCCTCCCTATTTACCCAGTGTGTTACCTAGGGTGACGACCACCACGGACGCCTCCAAGACTGGCTGGGAGCGGTTGGAGAGGGTCATTCCCTACAAGGGTTGTGGAGCCACTCATGGGTCGGGAAGCACATCAACCTGCCAGAAACGGAGGCAGTGCATCAGGCATTGACCCATTCCTCCCAGTGGTCCGACACAGACAGGTTCTTGTCCGGACAGACAATTCCACTGTGGTCTCCTACCTCAACCAACAGGGTGGGCTTTGGTCTCCAACTCGACATGCAAAGCATGTCAACTCCTGCTGTGGGCACAGGCCTAGGGTATGTCCCCGAAGGCAGTACATGTACTGGGCACAATCAATGTGGAAGCCGATATGCTGTCCAGGGGTGGCCTGAGAGCGGGGAAATGGTGCCTGCACCCAGACAGTGCAGTTCATTTAGGGAGTTGCTAGTGGGCACCCCTTCGCGCCTCCCGACCAGAGCGGATTTGCTGCCGCAGGCCTGCTTTGGCAACCAAATCCACAGTTGTATGACCTGCTTGGCCCCTAGATGGGAGTGGCCACAGGGCCTGGGGCCAGCAGTACTGGAAACATTTCAGGCATCAAAGCCCCATCTACGAGGGTGCTCTATGCTGGGAAGTGGGCAGACGTTAGCTGCTGGTACCACAATAATGGGTTTACCCAATTATGACAGTTCAGTCGTTTTGGCATTCCTCCAGTCCCTCTTCAAAGAGGGGCTAGTGGAGTCCACGCTAAGGTGTTATCTGGCAGCCATATTTGACAGCCATGAGCGTATTGAGGGCCTGATGGTGGGGTCTCACCCTCTCGCCAGCCAGTTTCCCTGAGGAGCCAGGTGGCTTTGCCCACCCAGGTCTAACTTAGTCCCTTCGTGGGACTTACAACTGGCTTTGAATCCACTCACTGAGCCGCCCTTCGAGCTGGATGGACTCAGTCTAACCTTGAAGACTGCATTCCTGCTCGCTATCGCCTCCGCGAGGCGTGTGAGCGAGCTGCATGCACTGTCAGTAAAACCCTCCTGTATGCGGTTGGGTGACAGTAGCTCATTGGTCTTTCTGCTTCTTAACCTTGTGTTTCAGCCAAAGGCCCTCTCGCGGTCGTACATCTCTGTCTATGGTGTTGGAGCCGTTTCACCATCCTCCCCACGAGACCCCTGAAGAAGCCAGGCTGCACTCACTGTGCCCCGTCCGGGCTCTACGGTCTTATATCTCCTGCACAAGTGCAGTGAGGAAGACCAAAAATCCTTTTATTGTTTTGGAGGGGCTATGAAGGGCTTTGCCCTATTGTACAGCACGCGGCCCTCTGGATCATAGAGACGGTTCCATGGCGTACAGCAGTTCTGACACATCCCCTCCCACAGGCGTGGTAGCTCACTCCACTCGGGGCGTAGCTACCTCCTGGGCCTTACTACGTGGCACCACAATTGCTGACATTTGCGCAGCAGCGGGCTGGGCCTCATCACTCACTTTCAACAGGTTTTATCACCTGGACGTGGCATCATCGGCATCAGTTGCCTCCTCTGTCCTCAGGGCAGCGGAGCAACCTTGTATGAAATTTTGTGATGATTTAGGGTTTCTATTACCCGGTGGTTATTTTCCACGTTTCCCACTTGAGCTTGCTCTTCTGGTAAGAACAGCAGCCAATAGTGCATTTTGTTTTTTACAGGATTCGCACTAATGCAATGACCTGCGGTCCTGGTACCCCACTATATACCGCGCCCAACGTTATTTGGTATTCTGTGATACCGTGGTCAGGCAGGGAACCTTGCACCCTCAGGATGGCAAGTGCCCTCAAGTCAGCAAAAGAGGCCGGGCGGCGTACAAGCGCCATATTTATGGCGTGACGTGGTTCCGCCCGTAGTGGTGCTTAATTTGCTATTCAGTTTCCCAGCAGCTCTTCCTCTCACCGAGGATGCCCCATAGTGTGGCGTGTTGACCGATATGAAATAGAACCTCGTTCGTCTGTCATATCCAAGTGTCAAAAGTTTGACACCTTCTAAAATAGGAAAGAAAATCCTATTCAAACTTTCACCTTTTTCAGTCGTTTTACATTGGATTACATAGAAAGTTTGAAGTGGGATTATTTCAAAATGCTACAGTAATATTTCACCCAACTCGGGTCAGATATAGTGGAGGACCTCTTCTCTCATACCCAATTGTCAAAAGTTTGAGACGTTCTAAAATTGGCAAGAAAATCCTATTCAAACTTTCACCTTTTTCAGTCGTTTTACATTGGATTACATAGAAAGTTTGAAGTGGGATTATTTCAAAATGCTACAGTAATATTTCACCCAACTCAGGTCAGATATAGAGGAGGACCTCTTCTCTCATACCCAAGTGTCAAAAGTTTGAGACGTTCTACAATTGGCAAGAAAATCCTATTCAAACTTTCACCTTTTTCAGTCGTTTTACATTGGATTACATAGAAAGTTTGAATTGGGATTATTTCAAAATGCTACAGTAATATTTCACCCAACTCAGGTCAGATATAGAGGAGGACCTCTTCTCTCATACCCAAGTGTCAAAAGTTTGAGACGTTCTACAATTGGCAAGAAAATCCTATTCAAACTTTCACCTTTTTCAGTCGTTTTACATTGGATTACATAGAAAGTTTGAAGTGGGATTATTTCAAAATGCTACAGTAATATTTCACCCAACTCGGGTCAGATATAGTGGAGGACCTCTTCTCTCATACCCAATTGTCAAAAGTTTGAGACGTTCTAAAATTGGCAAGAAAATCCTATTCAAACTTTCACCTTTTTCAGTCGTTTTACATTGGATTACATAGAAAGTTTGAAGTGGGATTATTTCAAAATGCTACAGTAATATTTCACCCAACTCAGGTCAGATATAGAGGAGGACCTCTTCTCTCATACCCAAGTGTCAAAAGTTTGAGACGTTCTACAATTGGCAAGAAAATCCTATTCAAACTTTCACCTTTTTCAGTCGTTTTACATTGGATTACATAGAAAGTTTGAATTGGGATTATTTCAAAATGCTACAGTAATATTTCACCCAACTCGGGTCAGATATAGTGGAGGACCTCTTCTCTCATACCCTAGTGTCAAAAGTTTGAGACGTTCTAAAATTGGCAAGAAAACCCTATTCAAACTTTCACCTTTTTCAGTCGATTTACATTGGATTACATAGAAAGTTTGAAGTGGGATTATTTCAAAATGCTACAGTAATATTTCACCCAACTCGGGTCAGATATAGTGGAGGACCTCTTCTCTCATACCCAAGTGTCAAAAGTTTGAGACGTTCTACAATTGGCAAGAAAATCCTATTCAAAATGTCACCTTTTTCAGTCGATTTACATTGGATTACATAGAAAGTTTGAAGTGGGATTATTTCAAAATGCTACAGTAATATTTCACCCAACTCGGGTCAGATATAGTGGAGGACCTCTTCTCTCATACCCAAGTGTCAAAAGTTTGAGACGTTCTAAAATTGGCAAGAAAATCCTATTCAAACTTTCACCTTTTTCAGTGGTTTTACATTGGATTACATAGAAAGTTTTAAGTGGGATTATTTCAAAATGCTACAGTAATATTTCACCCAACTCGGGTCAGATATAGTGGAGGACCTCTTCTCTCATACCCTAGTGTCAAAAGTTTGAGACGTTCTAAAATTGGCAAGAAAATCCTATTCAAACTTTCACCTTTTTCAGTCGTTTTACATTAGATTACATAGAAAGTTTGAAGTGGGATTATTTCAAAATGCTACAGTAATATTTCACCCAACTCAGGTCAGATATAGAGGAGGACCTCTTCTCTCATACCCAAGTGTCAAAAGTTTGAGACGTTCTACAATTGGCAAGAAAATCCTATTCAAACTTTCACCTTTTTCAGTCGTTTTACATTGGATTACATAGAAAGTTTGAAGTGGGATTATTTCAAAATGCTACAGTAATATTTCACCCAACTCGGGTCAGATATAGTGGAGGACCTCTTCTCTCATACCCTAGTGTCAAAAGTTTGAGACGTTCTAAAATTGGCAAGAAAATCCTATTTAAACTTTCACCTTTTTCAGTCGTTTTACATTGGATTACATAGAAAGTTTGAAGTGAGATTATTTCAAAATGCTACAGTAATATTTCACCCAACTCAGGTCAGATATAGAGGAGGACCTCTTCTCTCATACCCAAGTGTCAAAAGTTTGAGACGTTCTAAAATTGGCAAGAAAATCCTATTCAAACTTTCACCTTTTTCAGTCGTTTTACATTGGATTACATAGAAAGTTTGAAGTGGGATTATTTCAAAATGCTACAGTAATATTTCACCCAACTCGGGTCAGATATAGTGGAGAACCTCTTCTCTCATACCCAAGTGTCAAAAGTTTGAGACGTTCTAAAATTGGCAAGAAAATCCTATTCAAAATTTCACCTTTTTCAGCAATTTACATTGGTGGACATAGGAAGTTTGGAGTGCGATTATTTCAAAACGGTGCAGTATCCAAAATAAATAAATAAATAAATAAATGTATGTATACACACACACAACTAGGCTATCAGAATGTTGAGCCAATTAGATTTAGCGGAGAAAAAAGCGGAAGGATGACCGTGAAAGCATACAATCGCTTTTCGCGACCGATTTAAGGTGGACCGGCAATTCCGAATCGGGAGCTGCGAATCGGGAGCCAACTTCAGCGTCGTCCTTTCACATATGGGTGTCCCATTTCAAAGTTAAAAGTTACCGTTCGCACATACGTTCGCTAAACTACACGAATAAAATAAGCTCAAACACCTAAGTTAGCTGTCTCTGTGTCTCATTTCAAAGTTAAAAGTTACCTTTAATTCGTCTTTATGTCGTAAAAAACACATAGCCTACGGCAAAACAAAGCCCGCCCTATTTCAATATGTTAATTCATAGCCCGAAGGGGGAGGGAATTGTCAACCGACGAACGTCGATACTATGCCTTGGCAAAACGGCGAACGTCGATACTACAGCGACGTCGTCGGTCAAATAGGCGCCTAGTCACTTCCAATAGGCGCCTAGTCACTTCCGGCCGTCGACGTCGGTTTTGGGAGCCAGGCACTACTGTCCTCCACTACCACCTCCTCTCCTCCGTGGCCTCCTCTTCGGAAACCGATCTTTGTGTCCTAATCTAATGTTGCTGATTACATAATAACATATTCATAGTTTATGCAATTAATAGTAATTAATGTCTTGACGTAAACAGCAATGCCAGGTACATTGTTGGATACTGTAGGCCCTACATGCAAATTGTAGGCTACCTGAAACGCACAGGCAGTTTTGCATACTTCCGGGTAGGATACGAGTGGGAGTGGAGGAAAGGCAGACAGCTTTTAAGAGGAGTGAAGAATCCTATTGGGACGCACGCACAGACTCCGCCAGTTATCCATTGTGTCAGTTACCCTCGGCTCCTCGCCACAGGGACTCCTCGACCGGCTCCGCCAGTTAGACTATCCAACAGGCTTATAACAAATTATTAAGACATGGAAAATTCATCGAGTAAGTTAAACACTTTTATTCTTGCAGAAATTTCACTGGAAAGTTGCATACATTAGTTGTTCTCTGCTAAGGGTAGCTCTATTTTGTACAGCAATTGCTTGAAGCAAACTTTTGACATAACGAAGGGTAACGTCAATGGGGCTGATCACACACACGCGCACAATTTGTGTAAAAATAATTTATACACATACACGTTTGAATATTAAAGGGACAGTTTTCTAAATATTTCAGCTTTAGCGAATGTTTGGGTGACAGTATTTTGGTGTGCAATTAATGGCATTTAACTGGTTCTGACGGCCTGTCGACTTTACAGTGGGTGGTGTAGGGGTAATTGTGGGTTTGTGGTTTTAAGCAAACAAAAACAACAAAAAAATGTTAGTAGTTAGGCTACTAAATAATTTATTGTATTTTTGCTGCATCTTTGTCAGTCAGACCGTAACTATGTAGTTCGGTGGTAAAACCTCGGTGAAATATTGTAGTAAACCTATGGAATGTGGGTAGACCATTGTAGCCTGTGGGGTATGGGGGGTGGTTAGGGCCATAACCATGACATATTATGCGTTTTGCAATGCGACTGGTTTTGCTCCTTACATTGTGCGACGCGATTGGCGTTGCTACTGTGCTTTTTTAAATTGTATCCTGCCATCTGAAGAGAATGTGGTCATTAAAACTGTCAAATAACAAAAATTGCTTCATGGGACAAGACATAATTTCAATGAAAATATTTGACGGAAAAATTACACCCCAGAAAGGATATGTTTATACTTGGTTGTCAAGTTAATTTTTAGAAAATCTTTAAAAAAAAATGTTCTATGCTGCTAGAAATTGCAGCTGCAGAGCAGTATACCTGTGCCTCAGAGCTCCTGACTCACCCTCAGGCTCTGGTGTCAGAGGTCGGGGCACTTGTTTTTAACGTGCATGAAAAAAAAAACTTGTTACAGGTACAGATTGCATATAGGCCTGAGGACCCAGTTCCAGCATCACAGAAACGAAGGAGCTCTGCAATATGATACCATGCACCAATCCCAGAGCGCTAGACATGGGTTCCACATGTGGCAGATTCCAGACGGTCTCAAGACTTGTTGCAGCATGTAGCTGCACTGTCAGATGGCTTGAGACCAAGGTTATTATAATTTTTAAAGTTTTTAATTTAGTTTTTATTAATTTATTTTAAAATTACACTTTCTAATTTAGTTTAGTTTTCAGTGTGTTTATAGTTTTAGTTTAATTTTAGTTTTTCAACCAATTTCAGTTTTAGTTTTTATTTCACTTAAAGGTTGTATCAGCGATTTTGGGTGACGTCACTTCTGAAGCGAAATCCCAAACAAACATACTTATGAATAATTATGTTATGTTTTAAAAAATAGTGTTCAAGCATCCAGAATTATAACCACGTTAATAACGTTTGTAAGAAACCAAACCGTTTGTAAATCCGTCAAGATTTCAGCGAGATAAGAGTATTAGCGTTTGTGCAGATCATTGTGATTGGTTGGAATACTGTTTATTTTGGTTTTGAGTGGTTGGTAGTACCATTTGTTTTTGTGTACGATCTCGGAGCATAGGCTGCCTACAGAGACGCGGTTTTTTGACGGCCTGCTTATGGGGCGGGCAGCTAGCGGATCGTGAGGAAAAATCAGATGAATGTGATCATTTATGTTTCCACCCAAAATCGCTGATACAACCTTTAATAGCAGCCAATAGTTGGGTTGGAGAGAGAACAATAGATATTGGTTTTGAATGCTTCAAATTACACTACTGCATATGCAATCCGGATTATCCAAACAAAAAAAGTTCTGTGCTATCAACAGGAGGATGATCCAGAAACCTAAACTAAACTACATTTTTACACTACATTAGTTTTAATTTCATTTTTAATAGTTTTTGAAGTAATTTTAGTTTTTATTTTACTGAAACTGAAACTAAAATAATATTTAAAAAATTTTAGTTAACTAAAATTTTTTAAATATTATTTTAGTTTGTTTCAGTTAACTATTATAACCTTGCTTGAGACTTTTATCTGCCGTGGAACCCAGTAGTCCTGTGAAGGTCACATCGGGCACGGCACACAGGGGTCTTGAGGCCACCTGGTACTGGCCTCAAGCTTGTGGCTGTGCTTCCAGGGGGCTTGAGACATAATAAATGGACGTCAATTAAAGGTTGGATTTTTCTCATTTTTTCAGTGTGAGATTAAGCTAATTCACCAAACGGTGAATTTTTTAAAACCCTTTTTACCCATCTTACCTGGGTATGGTCTCAAAAATTGTGCCACTAAACTGTGACGTATGTCACAACTATGGTTCTATATCTATGGGGTGGATCCTCTTGTACTAATAATTAGCTCTGGTGTTAAACCAGGAGACCTGTTTATACCCTTATGGAAATATAATATACTGTAGTATATTTTAAATATATTGTGAAGATAATTTTGATATATTTAGAATATACTGCAGTATATTCTTTTTCAATAAGGGTAGTTAAAGGGATAGTTTGGAAATGTGGACATAATGTCTCAATTATGACTTACCCATGATGGAGTTGATTGATGGAAACCATTTTCAGCTAATTCCATGCTGTCCCTTCTTTTGGACATACACACGTTGCTAATGCTAGCGCAACTCTAAGGTAACCGGTAGCATCCACTACCAAACGCACTTAAACACTCCACAGTGCACCCAAAGCAAATGAAATATGACGACAGTCTATTGGGGTTATTTTGAGTGTTTATGCCATCATTTTTGAAGTCAAACTATCGTTGAATCCTTTACTTTGTGCTGACCTATATTCTCTGTGGAAGTACGGCGGCGGAGCGAACGTGGCCATTGCAACTTGTTGCTCTTCTTTGTTGTTGTAGTCGATAGTTTGACTTCAAAATTGATGGTATATGCACTCAAAATAACCCCGATAGACTGTTGTCGTATTTTATTTGCTTTGGGTACACTGTGGAGCGTTTAAGTGCGTTTGGTAGTGGATGCTACCGGTTACCATAGAGTTGCCCTAGCATTAGCAACGTGTGTATGTCCAAAAGAAGGGACAGCATGGAATTAGCTGAAAATGGTTTCCATCAATCAACTACATCATGGGTAAGTCGTAATTGAGACATTATGTCCAAAATTCCAAACTATCCCTTTAAGTGTTCCTAAACAAGGTGTGAATGTTTTTATGGGCCCTTCAGGTATTTTCACCCATATTTCCCAGACTAAAGAATGGTCCTGTTCCACTCTGCATGCACCTTCAGTCACCTGACTTATTACTGGGGCTTAAGGTGTTAAAGCTTCTGCTTCTGGTTCTTGAAAAGGAGGACACTATGCTGGTTTATTGTCTGCATGGTTCAGGTCCTGTAATGGTTAAATTATTATAGACAGGTCTTGATGATGGGAAACAGAAATCACGCACACTCTTAGGAATGCAGGTTCACTGCTCTTTAAGGAGGTTGTTCAACAAGACTGACAGGTAGAGGGGGGAGGGACAGACAGAGAGAGAGAGAGAGAGAGAGAGAGAGGGGAAAGAAGAAGGAGAGAGAGAGAGGGGAAAGAAGGAGAGAGAGAGAGAGGGGAAGGAAGGAGAGAGAAAGGAAAGAAGGAGAGAGAAAACATTAAAAGAAAGAAAAAGGAAAAAGAAGGACAAAGAGGCCAGTAAGCCAGTCCTTGCTAGAAAATGACACCGCATTCAGTTTTTAATGCCAAGGGACAAACATGAAGTAAACGTAAAGAAGAAATTTATTCTCCTCTCTATTTAATTATTTAGCTACATATTAATTAGGAAGACCTGATCTCCCAAAGCTGTAAAACCATGTACAGGAACCCTGGCTAGAAAGACCTTCTCCACAGTCGTGTTAAACACTTGTTCACCCTGCAGGGACAGAAGATGCTCTAATTAATGTGAGTGAAAAGCTTTGATGGTATCTGGCTCATTGTATAACAGCAACAGTTAGACAAACATTCTAAAACATGTTTTTTTTGTGTTGGGGAGAATTCACCAAAAATACATCTATGATCAATTCATGAAGCATGCCTCAGTTAATTGAGTTGGCACGCAAGTAGGTATGTGGGTGAATCCCAAAATGACGTGCCCAGGCATGTATTTATACTGTGCGGGTCTAACCTGATTTGTGTTGACAAAAAGTAAAAGCAAAGGAAATTACCAATATGCGTTAAAAAAAAAGTAACTACAGAAGGATGACTTCTGCTTGTACATGGAAATAGCCAATGAGCCATTTGTTATTTTCTGCAAAGATGTCTTGCAGTTCTTTAAAGGTGTGCTTTTTTGTCTTCCAAATATGCATGTTTTATTTTGAATTTCTGATATGACTGGCAGCAATAGATAATATGTTTTTAAGAAATAATCTCTCATATTCTGTATTTCCACTTGCTGGACAGCAGTTATGGGCAGTTACCTTGCCACAGCACTGCTCAAATGTTTTAAAATATTGTTTTGCACACTGCAGATTGCTTTAAAAAAATCTTTTAAGTTGAGCTGTGTACTGCTCAATTAATCTTACCCATCCTGGGGTTTTCTAATTATATCCGCACCTTTTATTATTTTTGGGCTTTTGATGTATTGCTATGACAACAGTAAAGTAAATAGCCAAGTATTACATTACAGGTATTTAGCAGACGCTCTTATCCAGAGCGACTTACACAACTTTTTAAATCATTTTTTACATATCCATTTATGCAGTTGGATATATACTGAAGCGATTCAGGTTAAGTACCTTGCTCAAGGGTACAACGGCAGTGTCCTACCTGGGAATTGAACCTACAACCTTTCGGTTACAAGTCCAGTTCCTTAACCATTATACTACACTGCCGCCCTTGTGTCTTGATCATCCTGCCTTGTTTTGTCCTCTTTTAGTAACGAAACCAACGCCAACGGAGGACCAATAATTAACTGTTTTCACCCTCACTGGCCTCTATCTCCAGACCTTTTACGTTTAATTTTGACAGTGTCTGCACTCTGCACACTCTCTAACCCGCAGGTCTCAGAGCGTTTTGCTCTTCTCCTCCCTCTCCTGGCCTTCCATTGTTCACTAAATTCCCTGAAGGTATGGGGCATGCCCCATCAAGCCGTAACTTGGCGGATGGCATACCTGCCATCCCAACAAGCAGCGTAAAGCATTGCACTTTCCGCTTCATTGTGATAGTAGCTTGGCCGATAAACAGCAGCGTGCCTAAAACCCCCTCATGCATGACACAAAATCATGAATTAGGCTACACAACGCAATGTGCATATTCCCCTTTCTGATAACAGATTGTTTTAAAATCAGCTATAATTCTATATTACACTGTACTCGCCAGGATGGAATCAAAGATCTCCCTGATCTCCGGGCTCCGAATAACCTTCCCAGAGTCCCAGACAGAGTTCGACCAGCGAGCCAATATGTGCGCGCAATTAGCCATCAGTGATTGTGTAGCCATTGTCATGGTTACAGTCATTCACTGCAATACATATTCTCTTTAGATGCTGAAAAATATTAAGCACTACTTCAAGCTACTAACCAAAAAAAGTACAATAATATGAGGGTATTTTGTTCTGAATATTGCTGTAAAAAATACATTTCTTTTAAAAATGGCCAGTACATAAATCCGCGTAAAGAGTTAAAACATTTGTGAATTCATGTGTAAAACGTGAATTCTTCAAATCTGCAAGGTGTCAGGGGAAAGTGTAGCCTCCTATTAAAATTTGACATGGGGCATGTCTCATGTTTTTGTTATACAGTGCACTCCAAAAGTGTTAGGGCAGTGACACATTTTTTATTGTTTTGGCTCTATACTCCAGCACATTGGATTTGAAATGAAACAATCCTATTGAACTATATTTTCCCATAGAGTTCAATAGGAAAATGAGTGAGGAGAAACAGCCCTTAAAGTGATCCATCCATATCTGCTGCATATATGGTAGCAGAGTGATGGTTTGAGGCTCGTTTGATACTTCAGACCCTTGATGATGTACAGCCATTTAGCCATCCGTGCGTTCATACTATTCCCGTGTAATTTACAGCTTAATCTAGTCCAATCCCATGGGCTATGTCAATGTTAATCTAGTCTGCTACCAGATATCGACAGCCTCATAACAAAAGTGCCTAAGTCATTTTTTGGACATTTTGAGATTTTCTGCCTAAATCACTTGATTTATCATTCGTCAACAGTGTAAACATGCTCAAGTCACTGCAGGTCGCTGTGCACTTCCTGAACCACTCTAAGAAAGAGTTAATAAATACTCATTGACATAGAATTGCAGCAGTTTTTTGCCTTTTTCTCAAAACTACAAAAAATGACTTAGGCACTTTTGTTATGAGGCTGTCGATATGCAATTCCCATAGAGATCCATTCAAATGCAGAGAGGTTATAGTATCGCTTGTAAGAGTACCTGAAAATAAGATATTAAGAGTCTTTTGATGTTGTTGGGGCCATCAGGAAGTCATGGCATGCAAAGGATATACAACCAAATATATGACTTTATTAAAGTGTATGTAAATTCGTACAATTACATTTGGTGCCATAAAATGGGGGTGCTGTTGTGTGTAAAATGGCCACAATTGCTACACGTTTCACCCCACATGGATGTAAAAACCCACAAATTAAAGCTGTAAGTCTGCACTTTAACCTCATAGTCACTGTTCCATTTAAAATACAATGTGCTGGAGTGCAGAGCCAAAACATCAAAAAATGTGTCACTGTCCAAACACTTTTGGAGTTAAAACATTTCAAATAATTATTTTACTCGTATCTGCTTTTCAGTTCCAACTGAGGAGGACCACAGACCTCCGACTGATCTGGGATCAGCCTCTCTCCATCCCTCCCTCACAGCTCAGACTGGAGGCAATACTGTGGACCAGAGTGAGCAAAAGACTACTGATCTGAGATCAGTGCCTTGCCATTCCTCTGTCACAGCTCAGACTGCAGGCAACACTGTACTACCACATATATCTGGATGTCATGTTGGGGGAAGCTTTCATCTCAGTGTAAACATCCAGTCTGATCCTAAAGGTAAGGAAGGATTTATCATTTTTCACATTTGCTCAATGCACTTAACATAATTCTACCCCTCCATAACCTACAATTTCCTACCAACAGTGGAATTGTGTTCTGTGAATTTTATCATAAAATGCACATACACTTGTTTAGATTTGGGATGGAAAGGTCACTTTAATAATATAATTTTATATTTTTTTATTTAATATAATATATAATATATAATTTAATAATAGTTCACCCCCCCCAAAAACAAAAAAAACGTATCTATATTTTACATTTCTGACTTATATTTCTCAGAAGCACTACAGTATATAAGCACATGTATGCAACATTGCCTGTTAAAGTAGTAAAATCTTTACACCAGCGCACGCATAGCATTCAATATCATGGAGATCAGTGCTTTACCCACTCACACGGTTGTCTGCATCTCTCCTGAGTGCCATTCTAGTTTCTGCAGTAAAACCGGTTTCTCTCCTTGCAGGTGTGGAGGACAGAGGCGATGGGAGATTGGTAAAATTGCTGCAGTAAGTTTCATTTCAGGCCTGTTCCTCCCTCCTTCACCTGAGTGCGGCTGCCTCTGCTTCTCTCATTGAGAGTTGGAAACAGTTGGAAATCAGCATTATTACTGTTATTATTATTATTGTTGTTGGTTGCATATATGTAATTACAATTAATTTAAATGGCAGTCTATACATGAAAAATAGGCAGCAAAGGTGAATTGAGAAGTTGTTATTGTTATTTAAAAATGGTTATTTATCTAAACATAACATGATTGACATATTTTCGGCACCACTACTGCCCCAATACAGAGGAACGTGATGCCTGCATGTGAAAGGAGGAAATCTTTATTTCTGCTGCTTCAAACTTTACCTCACTGCTGCCCCCTGCTGTCAGGGATGTCTCCCTGGGAGCTGGAGCTGCAGGCAGTGATGACATCACTGGGAGGACAAGCGGAGCTGTGTGTTCCAGACCTGTTACCTCAGGAGCCGAACGGGAGCCCACAGACCGTCATGAGAGCTGTGCTGGGACAGAGCTGGGAGGCACACAGGTGTGAAATGATCTTAAAATCCTTTAAGTTTGTTTGATCATTCATTGCAAATGAGCATTTTTTTCAAGATTGGGAGTCTGTAGCCAAGCTTTTAATGATGCATAAACAGGGCAGAGTTTGATTATGAGAGGGGATTCTACTGAAGTTCCTGTCAGGTTATGCTGTTTTTAATTCATCTCTCTGGTTGAGCTGTGAAGTTATACCAGCTGTATTATGGATTATGTACTGTACTGTTAAACAAGCAATTATTTATGGACATGGATGTATTCTGAAAATTGGCATTTGTAATTGTTAAATTGTCAAAAATGTGCCCATGGGCTAACTTTACGCATACTATTTTAAAAACACTGCATTAATGAGATTGTATGGTACATGTCTGTAAACAAAGTGTATGCCTTGTTAAATTATTAAGCCATTCTATCACTCACTACTGGAAGGTACACTATGCAGATGTAATTTTGATGCCTCTGAATAATGCTTATTTATCTCTCAGTGTTCAAAGAGACTAGAGTTTATCTTGTGTTTGGGTGTGTGTAGTGGGTGGGGCTTGGCAGTTGAATATTCCTGCTCTATAAAGGTCTTATTTTGATTTGTGGTCTCCCTTTCCTTCAAAAGACAGATGCCCAATCCCAGCAACCGAACAGCAAAATATGTAAGATGCTTTTTATTTTAAATATCTGTCGCTGCTTAAATGTGTTCATACTGGTCTTTCCTTTGTCTATTCCTTCCTTAAGACAAGACAAAACACTCTATAAGAAATTTAAATAATGTTCTACTGGCTGGGCTGAGACTGATCATTACTGATCCCCACTCACCCTACAGACCTACTGTAGTGACGGTGTGTCGCATTTTTAGGGTTACGCTAAATATAATTTCAGTGTGCTAAGTGATGCTGGGTTTATGCTAAGTGATGCTGGGTTTATGCTAAGTGATGCTGGGTTTGTGCTAAGTGATGCTGGGTTTATGCTAAGTGATGCTGGGTTTATGCTAAGTGATGCTGGGTTTATGCTAAGTGATTCTAGGTTTCTGCTAAGTCATGCTGGGTTTATGCTAAGTCATGCTGGGTTTATGCTAAGTTGACACTAAGACCCTTATTCTGTCCTCCTGTAATGCACTTTATCTATAATTTTGAGTAAAACACTCAACACATAACTAAAGTGTTGGAATTTTTAAGGCCGATGCCCAAGATTTTTATATTGCTTATAATCTTCATAATCTTTAGTCTTTTTTTAGTATCATTGTTTCATGTTTCATATTTCCTCTCCACAGATGAAGCCATAACCAGTGACAAACAAACACAAAAATCTGACTTGAAAAATAAGTTTGAACACGTATTCGAAGGTCTAGCGAAACAGGGCCAACGGACCCTCCTAAATGACATCTATACAGAGCTCTACATCACAGAGGGGGGAAGTGGGGGGGTCAATTATGAACACGAGATCGGATGGATTGAAACGGCACCCAAGAGACAAACCACACAGGAGACAGCAATCTCCTGCAATGACATCTTTAAACCCTCAGCTGGTCATGTGCGCACTATCAGAACTGTGCTGACTAAGGGCATCGCTGGCATTGGGAAAACTGTCTCTGTGCATAAGTTCATTCTGGACTGGGCAGAAAAAAAAAACAATCAGGACATTGACTTCATCTTTACTCTTCCTTTCCGAGATCTGAATTTGATGAAAGGGGAAATATTCAGTCTGATGCAACTTCTCCAGGACTACTTTCCCAAACTTACTTTCCCGGATCATTTTTCCCAGAAAGAGATGAAAAGCTTTGATTGCAAAGTTAAAGTTTTGTTCATCTTTGATGGTCTAGATGAGTGCCGACTTGCTCTAGATTTCCAGAAAAATAAGATGTGTTGTGATGCAACAAAGACAACTTCAGTGGAGAATCTCCTGACAAATCTCATTCTGGGGAATATGCTTCCCTCTGCTCTCCTCTGGATCACCACCCGACCAGCAGCAGCCAATCAGATCCCTGATGAGTGCATCGACCGAGTTACAGAAGTACGAGGGTTCACTGACTCACAGAAGGAGGAGTACTTTGTGAACAGATTCAGGAATCAGAAACTGGCTGACAGTATTTTCTCACACATAAAGTCATCTAAGAGTCTGTACATCTTGTGTCATATACCAGTCATCTGTTGGATTTCAGCTATTGTTCTCGAGACAGTGTTTGGTGGCACTGGAACAAAAGTAATCCCCAAAACTCTGACTGAAATGTACACGCACTTCCTGCTCATTCAAACTAATATGAAAAATAAAAAGTATCATGGCACCAATCAGATAAACTCAAAGAACATGTCAGCATCAGATATAGAAATCATCCTGAAATTGGGGCAGCTGGCTTTTCTACAGCTGGAAGAGGGGAATCTCATATTCTATGAAAAGGACCTGAAAGAAAGTGGCATTGATGTCAATGAAGCTTCAGAGTACTCTGGGGTGTGCACAGAGATCTTTAAAGAGGAGTGTAGGTTGTACCGGGAGACGGTCTACTGCTTTGTGCACCTGAGCATTCAGGAGTATCTGGCCGCTTTGTTTGTTTTTCATTCATTTGTAAATGGGAAGATAAATCTACTCTGTATGGAGGACCAAGAGGAGGACCAGGAAGACACAGAGACTTCAGAAGAAATGTACCGGAGAATGCCATTGTCTGATTTACACAAGAGTGCTGTGGATGAGGCCCTACAGAGTGAGAATGGACATCTGGACCTTTTCCTCCGATTCCTTCTTGGCCTCTCACTGGAGTCCACACAGGACTTTCTCCAAGAACTTCTGGCACAGGCCGGAAGCAGCCCGTTTGTAGCAGGCAGACTGAGAATCACACAGAAAAGGAAAAAGCATGTAAGAGACCAGACACCGTCAAGAAGCACCTTACTGGGCATTAAGAAAAGATTCAACACATTTCTAGATAGGATCAGACACGCATCTGGAACAACGACCCACAATCTGTTCCACATACCACAAATCAGATCCAGTGTGCGGGACTCCCAGAGAAAGACAGGAAGATCTTCACTCGTACAGGACTCCCAGAGAAAGACAGGAAGTAGTTCACAGAGCAGAGAGGAAACGGTTCAGTACATTAAAGAAAAGATCAGAGTGGAATCTACAGCAGAAAGGACCCTGAATCTGTTTCACTGTCTGAATGAACTGAATGACAACTCTCTAGTTGAGGAAATTCAGATTTCCCTGAAATCAGGAAAACTTTCTCATGTAACACTGGAACCAGAACAATGTTCAGCTCTGGCCTTTGTGCTGCTGATGTCAGAGGAGGTCTTGGATGTGTTTGACTTGAAGACGTACAACACATCAGTGGCAGGTCAGCTGAGGCTTCTAACCATCATCAAGAACTGCAAGAGGGCCTTGTAAGTGTTGCTAAGTTACTAATAATGGCTGGATCACTATTCCCATGATCTTTCATTTGTATTTACTATAATCAAAGTTCTCCAGTGGATTATAAAATGTTGTGAGCTAAACCTAGATACCAGATACAGAAAGAAAAAGCCTATCGAAATTGTCATGGTTTGGCAGCCTTCTCTTGTGTCTGCGGTCGTTCTCCCTCGGAGCGGCTTGAGGGCGCTCTTTCTTTAATTTTCCATTCTGGGCTTTCGCTCTGTTTCCGGCTCTTATTGAGCCCACCTGTTCGGCTCTTCCGCCGGCTATTTAAGCTCCGCGTCTTCCTGTCTTCCTGTCTCCGAGTCTTCCAAAACTATTGTTTTGGAGTAACGCGGGACTTGCCTTTTCTATCTGCACTTTCTGTCCCTTGTTTTGGTTTTCCTTTTCTCGTTTCGCCGAGACAGTCTTGTCTTTGCCGTTTTTCTTTTTACCTCTCTCCTGTCTGCTTTCTTCATTGAGAGCGAGAGGTTTTTTTTTCCGTTTCGTTTTGTCCCTATTCCTTATTTTTTCCTCTTTCGCAGAACTTTTCCGCCTTTGTATATCTATTGTATAGATAACTTTTGGATTCCTTCCCTGTCGCGTCTGGTCTTCCAAACCCGACTCTCCCCTCACAAGAAAGTCTGTCCCTCTTCATAGATATGATTCATGAGAAGTTCTGAAATACCTTCAGATGTGGATTACTATATAAGAAAGCACTATACATAAAATCATCATAATAACAAGAACAATAATAATAATAATTTATTATTATTATTATGTTGCACAGGCTATGTCAATATTGAAACATCACATTAAATTGGTAGCCAATATAATGTGAATTCTTCAAATCTGCAAGGTGTCAGGGGAAAGTGTAGCCTCCTATTAAAATTTGACATGGGGCATGTCTCATGTTTTTGTTATACAGTGCACTCCAAAAGTGTTAGGACAGTGACACATTTTTTGTTGTTTTGGCTCTGTACTCCAGCACATTGGATTTGAAATGGAACAGTGACTATCCTATTGAACTATATTTTCCCATAGAGTTCAAAAGGAAAATGAGTCAGGAGAAACAGCCCTTAAAGTGATCCATCCATATCTGCTGCATATATGGTAGCAGAGTGATGGTTTGAGGCTCGTTTGATACTTCAGACCCTTGATGACGTATAGCCATTTAGCCAACCATGTGTTCATACTATTCCCGTGTAAGCTTAATCTAGTCCAATCCCATGGGCTATGTCAATGTTAATGTGGTCTGCTACCAGATATGCAATTCCCATAGAGATCCATTCAAATGCACAGAGGTTATAGTATCGCTTGTAAGAGTACCTGAAAATAACATATCAAGAGTCTTTTGATGTTGTTGGGGACATCAGGAGGTCATGGCATGCGAAGAATATAGTACAACCAAATATATGACTATTTAAGTTTATGTAAATTTGTACAATTACTTTTGTTGCCCTAAAATGGGGGGGCTGTTGTGTGTAAAATGGCCACAATTGCAACACGTTTCACCCCATATGGATGTGTAATCCATCAAATTAATGCTGAAAGTCTGCACTTTAACCTCATAGTCACTGTTCCAGTTCAAATCCCATGTGCTGGAGTACAGAGCCAAAACATCAAAAAATGTGTCACTGTCCTAATACTTTTGGAGTCCACAGGAAATTGTATTTGACATTGAACACAGAAACACATACACACATAAATATTGTGCCGTACATATTTTCCTCTGTTGCCTTTCTTGCGTGATAAATTATGTTTTTGGATGAGTCCGTCAAACAGCAAGAACATAATTCATGTTGGTTAGCTTTTCATTGCCAAACTACTATGAAGAGAATGTTTCACAATAAATAAATAAATATATATATATATATATATATATATATTTAAATATATATATACGTATAATATATATACGTATATATTTTTTTTAAATGCTATTTTATAAGTGAAGCCTCTTTGTCTTTGCAGGCTTTCTGCCTGTAATCTCACAGAGAAGTCCCGCACAATTGTGGTCTCAGCTCTCCAGTCAGACTCTTCACCCCTGGTAGAGCTGGACCTCAGTAACAATGACTTGGGAGATTCAGGAGTTGAACTGCTCTGTGCTGGACTGAGGAATCCAAATTGTAAACTACAGATTTTGAGGTGAGTGGTGCATTTAAAGGTGCACTATGCAAGATTTTTGGCTTTTGAATATTATAAAATAACCATGCTCAATCATATCTGCTATGCACTAGCAATCTCTATTGAAAAGAAATTATTGCCGAAACCTTGCTCCTCTGCCTGTATTTATTATTCTAAGATGTGTTCTGGGTGTGGCGCTCTTTTCTCTTTGGGGAGGGGTGGGTGTGGCTACAGAGCCTGTGGAGTGGGATCAGGCCTTTGTTGCCCGTAGTTGCCAGCTTGGCGACTTTGTTTATCGCTAGATTTAGCCCCCCTTAGCGACTGTATTTCAAAGAAGAGCCTATAGCGACAAATCTAGCTGCTTTTAGAGCAGACATCTGCTACTTTCCTTGGACCAGACACACCAGATTTGCTAGAGCATGCTAGCTAGCCTACCTTCCTTGGGAAAAAGTTGGTAACTATGTTGTTGCCATTGCCAGCTAGCTACTGTAATGGCAGAGATGAAGAAGAGGAGGTACAGTGAAGCAAGGGCATGGTTAAGAAGCAAATGTCAACCTAGGATTTTCTTTTCATCAATGGCGACAGCTGAAGCTTAGCAAGGGAATTAAAAGTGACACGGAGTTAGTGTTTTCTGTTTGACGTGTAAGTAACTTTGGCTGCGTTACCTCTAGCTATGAAGCAAGCTACATTAGGTAACTAGGTGGCTGAAGTCAGGTACCTTCTGAATCAAATTAATATAACAATGTAATATTATAATAAATAATATTTATATACAAATATGTTCATGAAAAAGTAATTTACTACTGCTATACAATCTGCCTCAATGGAAGGGAGTGGGCGGGGTTTAGAACATCAGAGGATACTTTTTTGCTTGTAAACACAGCAAGGCTAAAAATCCTGCATAGTGCACATTTAAATAATTATGATTTGTATATGTGTGTGTGTGTGTTGTAAAAAAAGTAATTTAAAAAAGAATAGCAAGTGTTTTACACTGTTCATAAGGACTCATCCAATCAGTGGAAATTCAGGGCCTGATTTACTGAGACCTTTAGCGTGTGCAAAACCTTTTAGCACAGACAAAAACAAAACCCGTGATTGGTGCCAAACAAACACCCTGACCAATCATTGGTCATGTTATTGGTTTTGCGTGTCCTAAAAGGTTTTGCACATGCTAAACATCTTAGTAAATCAAGCTCTGAGTCTTTTTTATACTGCCGCAGCTCAACTCAAATGTGCATTGATTCTTTCCAGTATTGATGAAACCATGGGCTCTATCTTGACGAACTTAGCGCAAAACGCATGGCGCAAGTGCATTTAGGGCGTGTCGAACTCCACTTTTGCATATTTTGAGCGCAAAGTGAGGCGCGAGGTTCTAATGGGCTGAACTTAGCCTCTTCATTAATTATAGGTGTGTCTTGGGTGTAACATGCAATAAACCAATCAGAGTGTCATCTCCCATTCCCTTTAAAAGCTACCTGCATTTGCACCTTGGTGGATTGGCACGATAACATCGGATTCAATAAGACTGAAAAAAGCGATTTACAGCTGGGGAAACCTGCTTGGTTAAAGTGTGCGAGCAAGGAATATATGGATCAATATTAGGATCAATATTATTCGGAAGAACTATTATGATGTGTTTTCATATACACAGTAATAATCTTAAACATTAGGGTTTAACACTGGCACGGGTTCCCGGTAATTCCCGACCAAACTATTTCCCGTTTGCCAGAAATATACTTATAATGGGAAAACAGGAAAGTATTTTCCATTAGCCTACACCAGTGCTGTTATTTTAGAAAATATACAGTATGTGGTTTAATTTAGTTAAAAGCACCTGCAACAGCTGAGAGTAAGCTGAATATGGCTTCCATCTCACCTTAGAAAACGCCAAATTAGCCTGCTTGTTTAACAAATTTTGTTTCATTACACAAGGAAGCATTGTAAACCATTAATTCCATGAGGCTGTTCTCATGGAGTTCTCGATGTTCAAGCTTCATCCGAAGTTCATATTACATGCATTCTAATATTGATTAATAACATAAAGCACGTTATTTTAATGATGACACTAAATACACTAAATCTGTCAGGTTGGGAACCCATATAGGCTTATGCATATTTTCCATTGTTTTATAATATCCTGCTTATGGAAATATGACCAACGTGTTTTTACTGGTAGATTAATACCTTAAAACAAGCCCACTTTCCTGGGATTCCAGCGACAATGTGCATCTATTCCGGGAGGGAAAAGTTTTTATTTTTGGGAAGAATATTAATCCCTATTTCACAATGTAACCTGGATTTTTTTTCTACATGCTTGTGCGCACCCCTGTCTGTAACAGACAGGAGGGTGTACACGAGTTGTAGTAGACGCACTTATATTGCGCCAATAAAAATAGCATTGAATCAACTGCGACATGACCTAAGCCCAGGTTTGTGGTGGTTTTAACGCAAACGCTTTTTGCTGCCTCAATATAGCAATGCGCCAAAAATTGACCACGCCTCATCTGAAGATCAACCCACCCAGTTCACTTGCTATGGGCGTAAGTTCACTTGGTATTTAAACAACGTCAATGCCGGACGCTAAAATGACACCTGCGCCGGTCAGAAACTAGCAAAGATACTTGCGTTTGGGTTACCACCGTTTAGCGCCAGGTGTAAGATAGGGCCCACATGTGTCTCAGCTCGTTAACAATGCAAGCATAACTCCAACCACTTCTTTGATTGTAGTCAGATTGTTACATCATCATGGCTTGTAATTATATGATTTGTTGAATGATAATTGAATAATAAATTCTGAGTTTGTATTCACAATTTATATTATATTTAAGGTTGTAAGAGTTCAGAGCTGTTTTCTCCTCTTGGCAGGCTATCAGGCTGTCAGGTAACAAAGAGAGGCTGTGCTTCTCTGGCTTCAGCTCTGCATTCAAACCCCTCACACCTGATAGAGCTGGATCTGAGCTACAATCACCCAGGGGAGTCGGGAGTGAGAGCGCTCTCTGCTGTACTGGAGGACCCTGGCTGTAGACTGGAGAAACTGATGTAAGTACTGAATGAGAGTCGAGAATGATGCGAGAGAGGTTTCTACAAAGCTCCTCTCTTGTTAAAACCACACGCTCTGCATTCTGGGGCACATCCAAATGCCGCTCCACTTGGAGACCAGCAGCTGTGTAGATAATAAAACTAGTGAGATGTTTACGGGAGTACCACAGGCTTTCAGCTGATCAGTAAAGTTCTGACAGTGTGGAGCTCTCCCAATGACACAGAGCTGAGTTTCCACTCTGCACTTCACACACAGTCTGTGTGTCTCATTGTCTGTCTGTCCCTCTGTCCCTACAGCATGGACCCTGCAGGACACCTCAACCTCAAACCAAGCCTGAGGAAATGTAAGTCTGTTGCCACTGAAGGCTTTAAAACTGAAAGTAATTGAGGGAAGAAGGTTTGGGGAAAACAGAGAGAAATACCATGGCGGGCTGTCCCGTTATTGGAAAATAATGTGCGACGGGCGTGGTGATGTGGCCGAGGGTTGTTTCTCCTGACTAATTTTCCTATTGAAGAAACCCTTAAAGTGATCCATCCACATCTACTTCATATCTGGCAGCAGAGTGATGGTTTGAGGCTCGTTTGATACCTCAGACCCTTGATGACTTACAGCCATTTAGCCAATCATATGATCCATACTGTTACAGCGTAATTTACAGCTTAATACAATATATCATTGGCCACATGCTCTTGAGATGGTAAGATGAAAAAACACAGGGCCAAGTTATATAAAATTTATTTAGGAAAGTTTGGATAGCATCGCTTTGGAATAGAGCTAGTTTAATTAGTGTGAGCTACGATAGGCAATATTGTTAGTTGTAACTTGGCCACATTTTGATATCAATACTTTTAAAGGCAGGCCTAGTTTTTACAAGTTGGAATTAAGGACTTACAGACAGTGCTTTGTAGGCTATGTGTGAGTAACTTATTTTTTTACGCTGAAAACATTTTTTTTGGTTGAAATATCACTTCTTTTTGTAATGTGGGTGGCAGTGACGTTTTTACATTAGGGGCAGATGGGGCAGTGCCCCGCCAGACGTGGCGCTGTTGTGCAAGATATTCGTAACATCAGAATGTTGTGGCAAAATGTATTTTATATTTAATACAAAACAGTGATTCAATCATGAAATTGGCATGTATAAATATAATAAACTTGACTCCCTCTCCTTATAGTGCTGTTTTTGAGTAGTTTCCTTTGTGTGTATGTGTGTGCTCATTCTGCGCACTGCGCTCCCTGTCCTATGTCTCTGCTGTGGGGCAGCGGAGCACTCTGCCCCACTGTTGCTAGGGAAACAACGTGAGCGTGATCTGCGTAAGCAGGGAAAACCTGCCACAAATCATGTTGGGCGGAGGGGCAGAAATGTTTCTGCCCCTACTAATTCTGCCTAGCAACAGGTGGCGAAAAAATAATAAACGTTAAGTTAACGTCGTTAATGTGGGCTGACGTGACCAGGAAATAAACATAAACAAAGCCAATTCAGTGTATGTGTATCGCTAATGCTAGCCAGCTAAAGTTTTCCATTAGTTTGATTTTATTTTGTCATAGGTGTCAAGTTTGCCCATATAAAATACAGTTTTTCCATCTTTTCGAAGGTATACAGGCGTATAAGGTTATTATACGGGCCTTTTTTTTTTTTTTTTACGTTTTCCAACATAATTAATTTAATCGCTGCAATCACATTTTCTTTCTCTCTGATATTCTCTCGATTTCTGAGGCCATGGGAAAAGCAAGTAGCGCATCAGGACTGTAAGTTATGATCTAAAAATACGCTTTATGACAACGAAGCACCTTGCTGAATTTGTTACACACTCATTATGATGTGAAAAGCTAAATACAGGAATATATTAAATAAACTTGAATCAGACAAATACCTGTGGTGGCTTGTGATTTTAATAGATAATGTTCTATATGGTTTTTGGTGAATTTATACAGTTTTTCAGGTGTGAAAATAAGGGCAGCTCTCTCCAGAGATTGACACCAATGTTTTACTTTTTGCTTGAAGTTCAAGTTTGAACGATTTATTTATTTTTACGATGAATCATAGTCTACATGCCGTCAGTAGGCTAAGTGGAATTTTAAAAAGCTTAGGCTAATTACCTAGCTATGTTAAGGCATGTCTAAACATAGCTAAAGCAAGACTAAATGTTTGTATTAAATGTTTGCATATTTATTTAACAAATTATCTGATAATTCTCGTTATTATAATATGCCATTGGCATGCTTTGCGTTTTTTGTATTTTAGCTAGGCTATAATTGCGTTATAATAAGGGCTATAATAAACTTGATCAAACTTGTTTTCACTTTCCTACAAGTTAGCTACGTGTCATATGCTTGTATTTACCGTCATAAAGCATGCAAGTTATTGAAGACATTTTTTTTATCATATTTATCATGCCACCCCTGTTGACGCACACACAGATGCAGACACACATACACATTTACACCTCTAATAGCTAACCCCCATTGCCTGTTCTCTGTATCCTATCTCTGGGCTGCTCAGGGCTAGCCCTTTGAAGTTTCCTAGGGCCCAGGACTAGCCAAATTGTCAATTAGAGGTCCTACAATATATATATGCATACACACACACAGGATTGTGCTGGACTCCCGGCTCTGATCCACTATGTTCTGACGGAGATGTCTTTTGTGATCCCCTTGTTGGCAGACGCCTGTCGGCTTACACTGGACCCCAGGACGGCGGACCTCGGGATGCTTGTCTCTGACAGGAAGGCGACTTACAAAGGGGGGAAAGAGAATTCATGTCGCCAAGTGCTCTGCAAAGAAGGTCTTGCTGGGCGCTGTTACTGGGAGGTGGAGTGGAGTGATGGAGATGAGACGAAGGCAAATAAAGGATGGATTGCAGTTGGAGTTGCATATCAAGGAATCTACGGTCTCCTTGGTGCCACTGACAGATCCTGGGGTCTGGAATTGAATCATTTCCAACACTTTTCCTGCTACAGTGGGATCCACAGTCCAACACTTGAGTCCGCCTTGGGCTCCCGCAGAGTTGGGGTGTATCTGGACTGGCCGGCCGGCTCTCTGTCCTTCTATAGGATCTCCTCTGACACACTGACCCACCTGCACACTTACCACACCACCTTCACTGAAGCTGTCTATCCTGGGATTGGAGTTTCTCCAGACATCTCGGTGTCCTTGTGCATGCTGGAATAGACTCCTGTGACCTGGAGGGACTCCCGAGTCACCAGGGAAAACAAATACTGCTTCAACCCCCAAGATGGGATGTTGTTAATTTTGGCGATGATTGTGGTTTATTATTTTCATATTTTTGCTGCACGTAATCTTATTTGTTTCAGTTGGTGCTGTAGAACCCGCACAGCTAGACCAATGAGGGAATAGCTGGAGGGGAAGGAGCAAACGTGTTTTCCTCTGCTGTTGTGATGTAAATAAAAAGAGGTTAGTGATTTATCCTCCGTTCATGAATAGAGCACAAGTACATTTAAGAATATACTGAGTCCGTCGCCACGAGTCAGATATGAATGCGCTGCTCCATATCCCGCTTAAGACAGGCCTGAAACGGATCAGTATGATTCTTATTATTCTCCGTTCGCAAACGGGGCCATGTTGTCATCACGGATATATCTGACCTGTCGTCCAAATGTCAATATTCTAATGGGAGCATTAGAACACTCACAAAGGAGCTGAACAACACATCGAATATATCTATGATCACAAACAGTAAGCGTAACAGTTATTATTGGTTTACTCGTAATGATCTGACTCCATATTAAACTATAATTTAGAATTTCACTTTAATCATGCGTGAAGCTCAGAGTGGTTACATTCAACTCTTCCTTGTGTGCCACCATTACTCAATATATGCTCCCGGGATTAGCACTATTGCCGAATCTCAGTTCGGTGGAGAACAAAGAGGTTGGGGGTCTGGCCAACACAATACATGCATTATATTTTACATAGATAGTTGCGAGCCCAGGTCAGCGTGCACTCAGAGGGCTCCTTAAGGCTAATTTGACAAGAACCGACGTAGAACGTCCATGGGCTCTCTTCACATCAAATTCCCAGAGCCGTGCATCACCAATCCTTTACTGGCAGACCTCAGCCGCCTACCCAACTTGGGAACTCCACATAAAGTACCACGCCACTGATCAGTTGGTCATTGGTCAGAATTGTTCCCCTGAGTATTCAGTCGTAATTTAGGCTGAAAAAGGTAGAAAATGGATTAGAGTCATGGAGACCACGCAAGTTAAAATAAGAAGAATTTATTCACAGGCAGGTAGGTCATTATCTTAGAATTATGTCAATTACAAAATACAGAAATGAAGAAAAGAAACACAGAGTAAATATCTTACCCGGCCTGTTTCAGCTACGCACAGATACAGAATACGCACAGTGTAGGAAGTCGGTTGCGATCTTCCTTACCCAAAACACACAATCTGCACGGTGTGGGAGATCGGTTACGATTCTCCCAGATAGGCTTGTCTCCCTTTCTTTTATGCCAAATCACGCAGGCGGCAGTGCCATAAATTATCCTGGAGGTGTGGTCGAATCTGGAATTTAGACCTTTGGGGGATGTTGAGTAGGGTGCCTAATCTCCTGTCTAGGGAGAGGGGAAAAGGAGATGATTACCAGAGAAGGACATTCCAATGTTACAGTTTTTCCCTGAGTGGTTGAAACTATGTTTTACTAAACTCCATTTGGTATGAAATGTATCTCATTCGATTCCTTGATTTTACCGGATTACATCCATACCAAACATAAACATTATTATTATTATCATTAACAGATTAACAGTCTTATTATGTTGCAGTTGTCATGAAAATTCCCTTCTGATTAACCATTTTACATGTAATTCCTATTTCTATTACATAAGACGTAATGTAACAATATAAGGATCACATATGCAATGTTTGTAAGTTTTACAGGGTCTGTTGACCATCTAAACAGAAGTTTCAGAGCCCTGTTCCAGGAGAGAAGTAAAGGGTGTAATGACACAGATGCCAACATGAGGGCACTGTGGTATTGTCCGTAGTCTTTCCCATAGGACTGACCACGTGTGAGGTCACGGAAAAGGTCAACAGGTGGCCGGGTCAGCCATTTCCCATTTCCCTTTCCCATAGTTTAGCCAGAGGCTTAATGACCCCTTCTGCCCTAAATGCCCCCAAAACACACATATTCACTCATGACAGTTCCGTTTCTCCTTTTCCCCAGATGGGGACATTCCTGTGAGGCAATGGCCCACACATCCAAAGGACATCCTAGTCGCCAAGTGTTATTCCAAGGCTGCCTGGTCCTTTGATGTGCATGACAAACCCCAGCTCTCAGGGAACTAGCACCCTCTTTATTCCAACCAGACCAGTTCTGGACTGTAGGGAACTAGCACCCTCTTTATTCCAACCAGACCCGTTATGGACTGTAGGGAACTAGCACCCTCTTTATTCCAACCAGACCAGTTCTGGACTGTAGGGAACTAGCACCCTCTTTATTCCAACCAGACCAGTTCTGGACTGTAGGGAACTAGCACCCTCTTTATTCCAACCAGACCAGTTCTGGACTGTAGGGAACTAGCACCCTCTTTATTCCAACCAGACCAGTTCTGGACTGTAGGGAACTAGCACCCTCTTTATTCCAACCAGACCGGTTATGGACTGTAGGGAACTAGCACTCTTTATTCCAACCAGACCGGTTATGGACTGTAGGGAACTAGCACCCTCTTTATTCCAACCAGACCAGTTCTGGACTGTAGGGAACTAGCACCCTCTTTATTCCAACCAGACCGGTTATGGACTGTAGGGAACTAGCACCCTCTTTATTCCAACCAGACCGGTTATGGACTGTAGGGAACTAGCACCCTCTTTATTCCAACCAGACCAGTTCTGGACTGTAGGGAACTAGCACCCTCTTTATTCCAACCAGACCAGTTATGGACTGTAGGGAACTAGCACCCTCTTTATTCCAACCAGACCAGTTCTGGACTGTAGGGAACTAGCACCCTCTTTATTCCAACCAGACCAGTTATGGACTGTAGGGAACTAGCACCCTCTTTATTCCAACCAGACCGGTTATGGACTGTAGGGAACTAGCACCCTCTTTATTCCAACCAGACCAGTTCTGGACTGTAGGGAACTAGCACCCTCTTTATTCCAACCAGACCAGTTCTGGACTGTAGGGAACTAGCACTCTTTATTCCAACCAGACCCGTTATGGACTGTAGGGAACTAGCACCCTCTTTATTCCAACCAGACCAGTTCTGGACTGTAGGGAACTAGCACTCTTCATTCCAACCAGACCCGTTATGGACTGTAGGGAACTAGCACCCTCTTTATTCCAACCAGACCAGTTCTGGACTGTAGGGAACTAGCACTCTTTATTCCAACCAGACCCGTTATGGACTGTAGGGAACTAGCACCCTCTTTATTCCAACCAGACCAGTTATGGACTGTAGGGAACTAGCACCCTCTTTATTCCAACCAGACCAGTTCTGGACTGTAGGGAACTAGCACCCTCTTTATTCCAACCAGACCGGTTATGGACTGTAGGGAACTAGCATCCTCTTTATTCCAACCAGACCAGTTATGGACTGTGGGGAACTAGCACCCTCTTTATTCCAACCATACCGTTTATGCATGTACCAGGAGGAGACGGCAGGGATGTGCCCTTAGCTGCGGTCCAATCCGTAAAATGTTCTGCCCTCCTGCACTTCCCCCTCTCCACTTCCACGAGCTGCTGGTGCAGCTAGCCTGTTTCAGGAGGCGATCTTCGCCCCTGTCATTTAATGCAAATGACTGAACTGCAGTTTCTTGTTTGCTGCCTTTACATTAGGTAAATTAACCTGTTTGTTGTTGTATTGTTAAAAAAAAAAAAAAAAATTACAATTTTCCAAAGTTTGCTTTTGGGCTATTTAGTAGGCTACAATTTAGAGTGCAAAAGTACAAATTTCATATTGAAAGCTTTACCATGAATTATAATAGCCTACAATGAACATAAACGTGTTGTCTTTGGGAACTAATGTAAATTGTTATATAATATATATATATATATATATAATGTGAATAAAACGTTATTATTTGAATTGTGATGACCGCATGAATGTGATGCACGTTTATTTAATACTTTAATATTTTAAATATTTTAATGGATCATGGGAGTAACGGGAAAATCTGCACAGAATTTAAAAATGTTTTCTCATCATAACGGTCAGAAATTGTGCTTGGTAATATTGGAAAGAAAGCTACCTAACAAATAAATCGACAGACAGGTATGGAAGTATAATCTGGACTCATTTTTATTGCAAACTGGAAAGCAATATTGTTTATTCAGTTTCAGTGTCTATATGCGCGTACAATAATATGAGACGATTCAAAAGCAGCACGGTGGTGCAGTGGATAGCATTGTCGCCCCACAACAAGAGAATCCTGATCATATTCATTTGTATTTACATACCTCAGCACCCTAGTGTAGTTACAGCAAGTGTTACATGTGTTGTGTGAGTCCATTGGCCATAATGACACTGTTGAGGAACCAACAGGTTACTTGTTCCAGGGCCCAAGGCTGGCTCGTGGATAGAGGTGTACCTTACAGATCTTATCGTTTTGGCATCATGATAATGACTTATTGACCCCCTTCTCTCTATCTGTCCACCCCCTTCTATCCTTTCATAGTATTTCAACATCACCCAGTGTTGCCTTGTTAAACAAGTGGAGTAAGGAATAAATGGAATTAAGCCGTGTCAATAAAATAATATGGCAATATCTCCTTTTTTCTATGAAACATCAGGGTGTCAGTAAGTGTACACATGAAAAACAAGATGCAACCTAGCAGGTGCAAATCAAGTATAGTAATCAGGCAATCACTGCTCTTGTTTCAGCATCAATGTTGAGAAGAAAGAACAAGAAAGATTCACTTGCGCATTTTAATGAAAATAGGAATTTGCTGAACATACATTTGTAAAAAATCTATAAATAACTTCTCAAAACAAACAACAAAACAAAGGCTTGAGGGTAATAGTGTTACAATGAGTTGTTAGAACAGCAACTGAAAAATGACAGCCACTGTTGTAAAAGCGGTCATTGGAACAGAATCCTGGAAAGTCCATTGTTGAATAGGAGGCATACAATACCCCCTTCTTCCCATAGCCACAGAACCCTTTAGTGTCTTTGTAGGTTGTACGACACAACATTCTGAGACCTGGTATTCAACGCGATATTCACTTCTGAATTCCCAGTTGACACAGCCTGAAATCACATACACGGAAAATACACGGAAATGTCTGATTTAAGAGTGTTAGACAACGTCTCAATTCATGGAATGCATCAAAAGTGCACATCATACAAGAAATGTTATTGTACAGTACCCAGTTTAATGCCATGAATATGCAATAAAAAACTAATTAAGCTTGCATAATAAATAAATAAGCTCAACATCATATAGAGTAATAACAGATTGATTTACAAGGTAAACAAATATATTTCTGCACACCAGAGGCAGTGTCAGCAAAGTGCTGTCTCCAGCTTCGTGGACTACTTCCAAAATAATTTTCTGTGGCAGGTCTTTGGACAGCTATGAGGTCAAAAAGAGCACCATAATTTAGTAACAAAAGGTCCAAGCTTTGTCTTGATCCTGCATTTAGACAGAGAAAACAGTGGGTCAACATACTAACATAGGTCATATTTGATATCTAGCCTACTTGTGATGAAAGATGAAACGTGCACAGTAATTAGTGTCACAACAAATTGTTTAAGATATTGCACAATACATCAGCATCATGGTAAATAAATAAATTGATTTGCTGTAGTACTTACTTCCATGCTGCACAGACCACTACCTGTGTGACTCCAGGTGGGTCATTAATTTATGCCTCTCGTGAGGCTGGTAACGTTACACACTTTTGGAGCAAAATGGACAACGGAACAGAGTCCCCCCAACACAGAGGTCTTCTGTCGACGGTAACTGCCCTTGAGTTCAAACTGTAACGTGTCTCTATTAAGCAAAATAACGAGAGTAGCGTTTAATGAACAAGAACAACCTTTAATCATTTAAATAAAATTTCCCTCATGTAATTACCGGTGCTTGTTAGCTACCTAACTAGCTCATATCAATCAACTAACGTTAAGTTCTTAGCATCACTTTAATCGAGTTTTGACTTTGCTACAGAGGGAGATAAAACACATAGGCTACTGAATAATTTCCTGACGTTCATTTCTAAACGCCATTTTCAAATTAAATATTTAACACTTTACATTGGCTAAATATCACAACTTTTGTTTTTCGGACATTACTTACTCACCAACTTGCTGCTTGCGTGCCTACCAACGATAGAAACAGATGACAAACACCCGAAGGCTTTGGATACACCTACTTCTTTGGAGGATGTTTTTGATTGGATAAGGTGTTGAACGAACAGAATTATTGACCAATAGAAACATCCTTTTGCATGCCCCCTTTCCTTTCGACACCCTCCTTTCTTTCGACACGCCCCTGCCTCTGGCCCGCCGATACTCCCGTCTCCCCCAGGGGGAGACAACAATCATTGGTCTAAAACCATAGACTGTATAAAAATAGTGTTGCCATATACACCCATATACAGCAATAAAGAACATAAATGGTTATATCTCAAGATTTCCACAGTAGAATGTCTTCATACTTGGCAGCCATATAGAACGGACCTTGCTAATTGTCAGTCAGTTGAACGTCATGAGTAATTATAGGAATATCCTGTGTAATGGTCTATCAATGATAGTGGTGCCATATATACCCATATACAGCAATAAATAACAGAAATGGTCATATCTCAAAATTTCCACAGTAGAATGTTTTCATACTTGGCAGGCATATAGAATCGACTTTGCTCATTGTCGGTCAGTTGAGCTTCATGAGTATTTATGGGAAAATCTTGTGTAATGGTCTGTCAATGATAGTGTTGCCATATACACCCATGTACAGCAACAATTAACATAATAGGGCATATCTCAACATTTCCACAGTAAAACTGCTTCATACTTGGAAGGCATATAGAATGGGCCTTGGTAAATATCAGCCAGTTGACCGTCGTACGTAATTATGGGAAAACCCTGTGTAATGTCTGTCAATGATAGTGTTGCCATATGCACCCATATACAGCAATAATGAACATAATTGGGCATATCTCAAAATTCCCCACAGTAAACCTGCTTCATACTTGGCAGGCATATAAAATGGGCCTCGCTAAATGTCAGTCAGTTGAGCTTCATGAGTAATTATGGGAAAATCCTATGTAATGGTCTGTCAATGATGGTGTTGCCATATACACCTATATACAGAAATAATTAACATTAATGGACATATTTCAAAATGTACAAAGTAGAATTTCTTCATACCTGGTGGTCATATAGATTGGCCATGTTAATCATCATGAAGTTGAAATCATTCACTTACTACAGGAAAATCCTGTGTAATGCTCTCTCAAAGGTAATGTTTACATATAGGTCCGCATACAGTTATAATGACCATAGTCATATCTCAGAATGTCCACAGTTAAACCTCTTTATACTTGGCATACATATAGTCTGGGCTTTGTCTATCAACAATCAGTTCAATGTTTGGACTAATTATGAAAAACCCCAGGGTAATGGGCTCCCAAAGATAGTACTGTCATATATTCCTATCTACCGTTATAATCACCTTTGGTCGTCATATCTCCAAAATAGTACAGTAAAACATTGTCTTATTGAGTATGCATAGTCTGGTTCTTTGTCAGCACAAATGCAGAGACATTGTGGACGTATTATTGGTAAATCTCTTGAAATATGTTTTTCCCTTTAGACAATTATAACCACATTAATTGGTAATTTCTCAAGATCTCCAAATTGCTGCTGTGGAACATTTTAATGTTGGGTGTGCACAGTTTGTCTGGTTCAGCCTAATAGCCTACAATTTTGTTGTCCAATATTCTTCACTCCCCACCTCCATTCCTCCACTCCCCGACGACTACCACTCCTGTCCTACCCGGAAATATGCAAAACTGCCTGAACGTTTTGAGTACAAGTATTTGCATGTACAGTATCCAATGTACATGACATTGCGGTTTGCGTCGAGACATTAATTAATATGTAAGCATTAATACGTAATTAAGATGTAATCAGCGACATTACATTAAAACACAAAGATCCGTTTCCGGGGTGCGGAGTAGAGGAGTGGTAGTGGAGGAGGAAAGGTGGCATTTTTCGACTATTGGGAGGCACATTACCACTCCTCTCCTATCCGGAAATATGCAAAACTGCCTGAACGTTTTGAGTACAAGTATTTGCATGTACAGTATACAATGTACTGACATTACGGTTTGTGTCGAGACATTAATTCATATGCAACCATCAATACGTAATTAAGATGTAATCAGCGACATTAGATTAAAACACAAAGATCCGTTTCCGGGGCACGGAGTAGATGAGTGGTAGTGGAGGAGGAAAGGTGGCATTTTTCGACTATTGGGACGTAAAAGCCGAGTTTGAACAAAGAGGGTAGGTGGCGCAAGAGGTCCAACTTCGGGGCTGGAACGTCCGCACTTGGAACTTATTAGACAGACAACAGGCACTCATTGAATGACTGGCGGTCAATGGAGTTTTTACAAAACAGTTCGCTAAACGGGCCATTATCAGACAGACAAAATCAAAAGTCTCCGTTTTCTTTTTATATTATATATGCCTAGGTTGTCAGGACCCAGTACTACTACTTATAACCATAGACTGTATAAAAATATGGACAAAGCCACTGTGACGTCACCCATTGCCTTTCCATGGCCTCGGAAAAACCTAATTGAAACACGGAAGTCTTTTTCGCCGGCTGTTTGGACGAACTGCGCCTGCTCAGTGGAGCCGACTTGACCTTTGCTTGGAGCAGGGTGAACCGGATATGGTCTTCATGGGAGGGTCTCTGTCCAGGCACAGTATGATTGACAGTTCGGGGCGGAGATTCTGGAAAGCGGGAGAAGTTAGAAGCGGGAGCTCTGGTTTTATATTGCAAGCGAATTCACGGTAAGTTAAGCTAATGTTTATTATATCATTTCATTTTCACGGTTTTACTGTGTTATTTATTTGCATTGACTGTGTGAAATTCGTCACATCATTGTGTTATGTTATAACGTTTATTCAGTTATCTTCAATTTACAGTACAATTTAAAGTACATTAATATTCCACCCAACTCAGATCGGAGGTAGGCTAATTCCATTAGCTAGCATACCAGCTTGACAGTGAGATTGGTTACGTTAGGCCTAGGCAGGCTAAGGCGAACATAGGGTAACGTTATGATTGCCATTAACGATATTGACGGTCAATCAATCACATTTACGTACAAGACTACTTTTATTATAAATGTCCCGAAGAGCTGCTCTAAATAGGTAGCAAGCTGTCAGCAAGCTTGCGACCCAAAAAATCCGTCCAGGCCATAGACTCTATAAAAATAGGTCCTTGCGGGATTTCTAAATTCCTAAAAATGTCTGGTTAGGTTTTGCTCGTTCCAATAACCCAGCAGAGTAGCCTATTATGTTAATAATGCCCGCCCGAACCTGTCCTAATTTTTTTTGTGTGGATAAAATATACAATAGCTATATGATCACCCTAGCTAACGCAAATCACAATGAAAGAAGATGAAATAACGTCAGCTGTGGTCATCTACGAAGCATTTTAATAAGAATCTATTTGCATGCGTGAAAATTTCAGAAGTTTCCCACCCTAGTGCATGGTCTCATTACACAGACTGGTTGTAACCTTGAATTTTTAATTTCGTTTGCAGACACAACGATGGAAAGCCGAAGCCTCAACTGTGAGTTTCTGTACCCACCTTTCATTGTGAACCATTTTTCTTTTTTAATCACTGTGCCTTAAACTAGTCATTTACATAATATACTTGAGTGTATTTCTCTTTCATTGCTAATTTTTCAAGCGTAGCTCGCCTTATGCAATAGGACCAAACAGCATATTGACAATATTAAAGTATCATGTCTAGATTGTGGATGATGTTTTTAATAGCTTGCATCCAGAATGTATCATTGTATATTACAATGAGATGCATTTAATTTTATTCCTCTTACACAGCTAAAACTGTCTGGATAGTTGGTGACAGCTACTTTTTATTTTTTTAAATAGTATGGTCCATTCCCTTAAAGACTGAATCTACGGGAGGAGTTTCTCCAATCCTGGATTTAGCTTTTAATGGAATAGGTTTTTTTTTAATGAAATGGGTCAGCTTTTCAAATTTTATGTGATGTTATATTTTGTATTATGATTTATTTTAATTAATGACATCTGTAGCTATGCCATTGTTCACCCAACTCCCCCTGCTCTTCCTCATCCCTGTCCCGCATCTTCTCTCCCCCACCCCCCCATCTTGTCCTCTCCAGCCATGGCACCCCATGGCCTTTCTTGCTTCCTGCTCCCTAAGCCGGTGTAGCTGTCAATAAATTTTTTTTTAAATTATCCAACTTGTTTTCATGTGTTCATTATTTGCATAACAGAATCATGCAGTAGGTGAAATAGCAAATATTACACAATATATAAACTAATCAAATGTCATTCAAAATGAAGCATAAATAAGGGCATCTGGTAGCCTAACTACCCTCTACATTATACATGTTGTACAGCAATTAATTTTTGTAAGTACTTGCTCTGTAATGAGAATCAGACCCTTTATATAAATGTGGAAAAATGTAATTTGAGGTTTTTGTCTGCTTTTGTCTTTAAAATATTTAATACCCTCTTGCATTCAGTTAAATAATGAGTACATAATGCACCAATACATTACTGCTCAAGATGGCCTTCCCCAGCGTGCACACAGTGTAGGTATAGCCACTGATGTAAATAAGTAACACATCCTGTAATCTCACTGAAAGACTAAGGAGGACCAGCTTGTGCTGCGACTTTAAATGTGTTAAAGGAGTGATTAAGATCATTCTTTTTTCACAAAGCAACTTGAAATCAGTACAATTCTTTTATGTATCCTTAAAAGATGGTCAGATGTCCCTTGTGGCTGACAGGGTGAGTCTGTGGTCCATACATCCCGCACAGGATGGCGGCGTTTTCCTTTGTAATATGGATGCTGCACATTTGATAAGAGGGTCACCCACAGACTAGGACTGCGGTCCCCAACCCTATTCCTTGTGCTGTTTCAACCCCCAAATTTGGCACATCTGATTCTACAAATTAGCAGCTCAAGATATTTCATCACAGAATTAGTGATCTGTGTTAGTATTGATTATGTTGGTAACTTGAACAGCTGGTAATAAATTTACATCTGTAAAATAGAGAAAGGATAGAACAAGATCAGTTTTCATTTCATAATAGGGGACAAAAAACTCAAAGGTAACAAGAAGTTAGGGGTTTGACATAGGAGACAACAAAGTTCAGTAGCCTGTCTCAGTTTAAAGCCCACTCACCACGTCAAGGTGCAGGCTGAGAGTGGGAACACAAGACAAGACACACATTTAGTACAAGACAAACCCTGATGAGACACACATTAAAAATGACAAGGTCCACATAAAAGATCAAATTTGTACATGTTTATGCTGGCTGTAAGTGGTATTGTAATCCATGGGTCTTTGTAAGCGAGGACTTCCACAGTAAACACTTATCAAAGAATAAAATGGTTATAATAGGCTGCGATCGGTTGCGATGCAGCTTACAGAATTATAAAACTACCATCACAGATAAAAGTAGTCGGGCACCGAGGAATATGGTTTGAAATTAGACATTTGGATGATGTTAATTGCCAGAATTCAAAGCAAGTTCTGTCTGAAATCTCATACAATATTCTATAATCCAAGGGTCATGGGAAAATATCAGACTATAATGTTAACGTTAGCCTATGTGGGAAAATATCAGACTGTAATGTTAACGTTAGCCTAACGTTACCCTATTTTTATACAGTCCATGGTGGTGGCAAGTGGCGACACGAAAAACATGATAGCTAAATGACAGCTAACGTTATGTCAGGTTTCCATCTCCATGAACACGTTTCCCACATGCTTTAAAAGTTATAAATAATGCTCAACCTAAAATGAATACCTCTAATGAAAAATACACCATGACTAATGCACGGTAACGTTAGCAATGTCGAAATTCACTCCACATAAAATGCACTTAGCCAGTGGAGAGCATAGGACGAAGTGCAATGTAGCTACATGTCCACGATGAGACCGTTAACGTTAAATTACAAAGCTAAAAATAGACACAAAGGCTCACCAGGTCGATGTTTAATGGAATATAAGTTAACGTTACACAACTGAAATTTGACTAACGTTACTTTTGACAGGTTTTACATCGTTAGCTAACGTTAAGTAGCCAAACCAAACGGAGATAAAAGTTGCTAACTGCACTAGCATACCGGTCTACGTATTACACAAAAGCGTTAGCTTGTCATGCTAGGTCGCGGTAGGTAGCGTAGGCTACTTCTGCAGGCTGTTATCTAATAAGGCTACTTACTTGGTAAAAAATAAAGTAATAAAAATTGTATTACCGAAAAAACTGGAGACTGCTTTTTGTTTGACTAATGCACGGTAACGTTAGCAATGTCGAAATTCACACCACATAAAATGCACTTAGCCAGTGGAGAGCATAGGACGAAGTGCAATGTAGGTTTTACATCGTTAGCTAACGTTAAGTAGCCAAACCAAACGGTTTTGGGAGATAAAGGTGCTAACTCCACTAGCATACCGGTCTACGTAATATACGTTAGCTTGTCATGCTAGGTAGCGTAGGCTACTTCTGCAGGCTGTTATCTAATAAGGCTAACGTTACTTACTCGGTAAAAAATAAAGTAATAAAAAATGTCTTACCGAAAAAACTGGAGAGAATGCTTTTGAGACGCTCGATTAGTACAGTTGTATGCAGTGTTACAATAGGATTGTGAAGACAGAGCAGAATATAACATGCAGAATATAACATGCAGAATATAACATGCAGAACATGCCATAATGAATTCAACACTAGTGACAATAAGAATTGCGATCTGATTGCGATGTGTCTAATATTAGCCAAATTCACACATTAAAAGGAGGAGAATGGCTGAGAATGTCAAGGCCATTGCTAGCCACTTGAGGTACCGCCTATGGGTACCGCCTATGGGTTCCGCCCACGTCCCGCCCGTTCCGTCTATGGTTCCCGCCCCTCAAAGTGAGTGAAATGACCGGCAGTAACCCGACTCAATCTGTCCCCTGATTGGTCCTGAACAAATGTCAATACCCTGTCCAAACGACACGATATTTTAAAAAATCAGCACATGCACAGGCATTAGATGAAGGAAAGGCACCTATTGCAATAAAAAAAATTTATTGACTGAGTATTTTGACCAAATTGCTGCCGTTCACTTACATGGGGAAAGACCTATACTGGAGCCAACCGCAGTGGCGCTAGTGAGCAACGGCACAATGGCGGCTCCCAGGCCAACCAGGAAGTGGGCTTCAAAACGAAATCCCAGTCTTGGCCCCTTGCTTATAACCCGTTATGTATTTGACTATCCAACGAAAACCAACTTTAAATCCGGCTAGCACCGGCACGCCACTCTAAGCATACGTTATGTAACTTTAGTTGCTAAGCTAACTGAAAACACTACTGCGCATGCCTGATCACTTCCTCTTGTGCGGACAAAAAATCCAATGGGGTAAAGCGCCAGTTGCGTATCTTGTCATATAGTCTCGCGAAGGCCAGACTTTGTGATGAACACAAAGGGCGTGTTCGAGTCAAGGGGCCAAGACTGGGCTTTCGTTTTGAAGCTCACTTCCTGGTTGGGCTGGGAGCGGCCATTGTGCCGTTGCTCACTAGCGCCACTGCGGTTGGCTCCAGTATAGGTCTTTCCCCATGTAAGTCAATGGCAGCAATGTGGTCAAAATACTCAGTCAATAAATTTTTTACACAAAAAAATTTAATTGCAATAGGTGCCTTTCCTTCATCTAATGCCTGTGCATGTGCTGATTTTTTAAAATATTGTGTCGTTTGGACAGGGTATTAACATTTGTTCAGGACCAATCAGAGGGACAGGTTGAGTCCTGGGATCACTGGCATAGATTGGTTCTATATGGTTCTCACTGCCCTCACTCGGAGGGGCGGGACCTATTTTTATACAGTCTATGCTTGGGACAGGGAGACACGCTGTATTTTTGAGTGGAAGTCGATGGAGAACATTCCTTAGTAGCCTACCGTGAACAAGCTGTTGTTTTGTGGACGCAGTTCGTAGCATAATAAATTGAGTGCCTTACCCGCTCATCTTCAACATGTTTGTCATCACATATTCATTTTGGTTGGAGCGAGCTATGATGTGTCTACTACGAAAAAAAATACTGTTTCGTAAGATGAGACAGAAGGGGATGTTGCAGCTGCACTACAGGCCCAGTGTCTCGGAGCAAGCAACCAAACTATGGGTTAAGTATCTCAAATCAATTGCTCCATACCTGTATAACCTTATCAATTTAGATATTAATTTAGCTATTCCAACCGCTCCCGTAGCCTACGCAATAGCCCCCTGTTATGTACTCCACCTGTACTCCCCTGCATGAACGTTACCATTGCTTAGCAATGCTGGGTTAGCTAGCTGGCAAGCTAACGATATCTCACGGTAAGTCGTTTTAACATTTAGCTAGCAAGCTAATGATAGCTTATGGCAAGCCATTTTAATTTAACAGTTATCCTTGCTGTCAAGTAATCCTTGCTGGCTGGCCATATAAGTTCGCTAGCTACCGTGATTGCCTAGCTAACGTTACTAACGTTAGCCAGCTGCTCTAGCTAGAAATCTAACCGGACATTTCTACATCTGGATCATTTTAGGTGCCAAAAATTACGAAAATGTGCGGGGAATAGAGCCAACGTGTTAGCGGTATGTTTGTACTGACTCAATACGGGGATGTTTAAAATAAAACCAATAATTTATCGGAAAAGAATACGGAGTCTGCGTTTGTAAATGTTTGCAATGTTTGTGATTAGGTTACAGGATGCAGATGAAAGTTAATGCCAGCTACGGTGTAGCTACTGTGCTTTTAGCTAGCGTGTGAACCCACTAATCTTAATCCCCACTTTATCTGGAAGAGTTTTCAGAACGGGGTTTCATGCTGCGGCAAACCGTGACAGACTGCTTTGCCACAGTCAAGTTAATTAGCGGTTAGCAATGGTGGTGATGCATTGCGTCTAGCTTGGCTACCGAGCTCAGCTGGTATGCTATCTAGCTAATCAAATTAGCTGATGTTAGCTGAATATAAATTGAAGATAACTGAATGAACGTTAATTATGTGACGAATACCACACATTCAATGCGAATAAATGACACAGTAAAATCGAGGATGAAAATTAAATGTTATATTATAAAACATTAGCAACTTAAGGAAGTTTACCGCAAGTTTATTTTGCAAAATGGTGGGTTTGGTCAGGTCATGGGCTTTATATAGTTCTGTGGGCTTTATAGTTCTGTGGCTTCTCCACTCCGAACTGTCAATCATACTGTGCCCGGGCCATATCCGGTTGACCCTGCTCCAAGCCAAGGTCACTTCGGCTCCACGGAGCAGGCGCAGTTTGTACAAACGGCCGGCGAAAAAGACTTCCGAGCTTCAATTCCGTTTTTACGAGGCCGTGGAAAGGCAATGGGTGACGTCACAGTGACTTTGTCCATATTTTTATACAGTCTATGGTTCGAGTAGACATCGGTGAGCAGTCGGCTCGCCTGCCTCAGGCGGAAATGACAAACGCCTGAGCAGATCGAACTGGGACAGTTTTGGACGTTTCTGAAACCGGCAGGGAGAAAAACAATATGGAGTTAGCCGTGTTGTTTGTTGTTGCGGAGGACTTGGAGGCGACAGAAATGTCCTTTTTACTTCAAAATCTTGAAGAAATGGTGGAGAACGAATGAAGGTTGTTTTAATACTGACTTGCATTATTTAATGACTTGTATTGTTAGGGTAGTCAATATTTATCTTTTGCTATGCGACTTTCGGCTAAGCGCCGAATTGTTCCACAGTGAAACTGCAATTAAAGTTCTTGAATAAATATCTATAATTGCCATTGTAATTAAAGCGCTGGGTGCCGTTTCATTATCGAATAACTAAATTATTTAGCTAAGCTGTCATCTGTTATGGTAACATACCTGTAAACATTAGGCTGCTTATGTTCTATTGCTAATATTCAGTTGTTTCTTGTCTGTCAATTTATGAAATGGCATAAACTACACCTGTAATCTCTGTTTAGACTAGCAAACATGGTAGACATGTAATTTTAGTTAATCTAAACACAGAAGCTATGTTAAGTATCATAACCTACATGCATGTTTTCAGACTTTTGAGTGGTGGTTCTAAAGAATATTTTATTGCAGAATATCTGTACCAATATAATTGAGAAATGACTCTTTCATGGGACTTCTTTAGAGTTAATGTTAATGCATTGAAGATATTCCTTGTGACATAAAGGAAAAGTGTATTAATCCTAATCATTAATTATGTTGCTCTGAAATAATAATACTTGGTTGCATATCCTTTGCGTGCAAGGACTGCCTGAAGTCTACGAGCTGTAGAAATCATCAGATGCTCTGTATCTTCACTGGTGATGCTAAGCCAGGCCTGTACTGCAGCCTTCTTCAGTTACAATATGGATGAAAATGCCCTCAAATTAAAGTTTACAGTCTGTACTTTAGCCTCTAATTCATTGTATCATTTCACATGTCGGCAGGTAATGTGTTTTGTCAGGGCATATTACAGAAATTGTGATAAAGTGTGAATATATGCGTGCCGAAATAAATAAATAAATTAATAAATTATACATAGCATACATGATTCAGCTACTCATAATGTCAGTGTTCATGATTTATTCAAATTACATGACAGCAGGTAGTCCCTTTGGACCCTGACAAAGAACTTACTGAATTGAATGCCATCCAATGTCTTTAACAAGATAAATTGAGTTTGTATGAATGAATAACTAATATAGTACATATAGGGACATTGGGATACTGGGAGTCATTATGTGTTTTGAGGGAACAATGTCAAGAAAGATGACATTTTCCTTGCCAGTTATGGTAATGTATGGATAAATAGAATTGTATTTGCATAAGATGTATTCCAATATCAACATGCCATCTTCCTTTTACCTGTCACCAATCATTGTTCATATATTTCTGATTTGACAATAAACATACAAAATGACAGAAAGAACCCTGTGTCATTGTGGCTTGAATGGTGGTGGAGGGGAATAGTTCTACAGTTTATTTACCTTTTGTGAATGTCACCATATTGTGTGATATAAATATTCTGAAAATGTTCTCTTTGCTTAATTGCTGGTATAATTTATCTGTTTTGTTCTGGAGACCAGACCACCCACATCTAATCAACCCATAGCCATAATAACAGTGTTAGATCTTTAATCTCAATCATTAATCTTACAACAATTTGTAAGATGGATGTACAGCATTGTACCCAGGTTGTGTTGCTTAATATTGTTTAATTGTTAATACCCTTCATGTTATTATGGCATTGTGTTGTTTGTATGTGGTTCTCTCTGCTTGCATGTGACATGCAGAGGTCTGGCGATACACTGTCCCATCTGGATATAGGGAAAACTCCACTTCTCAACACAATGACGGACAGCAGGTCATACCTTCATTACATTACATTATAGTCATTTGGCAGACGCTCTTATCCAGAGCGACGTACATCAGTGCATTTTCGAACTAGGAACAAGTGCGTTAAGATCTTGTCTTACTGATAACAAGGATGGTGAAGAGAAATATTGATTAGGTAACAGTTTTTTCCCCATCAAAAGACATCCAAATACTTTGAAATAAATGAATGAGTTATCATTTGGTGGTGCTACCTTAATGTTCTATATGGTCACACCAAATGTTCTGGAGAGGACACTTTTTTGGACAACAGTCCAATTAGGATTTTTCACTTGAACAAGCTGTTGCAAAAACAAACCACTCCGTATAACAAAGTTGAATCTTTACTTTTCTATAGAATATAGAATATAGGTATAATTACAAATATAGTTGAATAAAGTATTGAATAAAACATTGTTACCTATATTTGGACAGGCCTTTTTTTGTTATTATTTCTCCATACACTTTTTGGTTCAGTCAACAGATTTTATATAGGCCTACTGTTAGAGGTAAATCTTTTCCTAATTTATCTCAAGGCAGATGGATTACAGAAGCAGTCAAGAATGAGAATTGGCAACTTCATTTGTTTATGTAGCATTACCAATATTGTACTTTTTGCATTTGTACTTCAATAATAACCAGAGTAGCGACCTTATGTTAGTCAATCCCACACTCTCAAAACACATATTTATGCATTTGCATGAATAAAGAACAAATGCAAGTCAAAGTCATTTACAGAAATATGCCAGAAAGGTTGGAAACCCTACAGGGCTTATGCTAGAAGCTCACTTTACAAAACAAAATCACATTAATTGAAAAACAATAAAGGATTGTATTATATAAAAAAATGTTTTTAAAAATAAAGCAATAATAAGAAAAAACTGAATAAATATTCATTTTTTTTAGAGTAGAATCAATACGCCGAGATAGGTGGCGATATTGTGAAACGATCCGCGTGTGTCATGACGAAACACCTCTCTCTCCTCGCACTCTAACCATAGACTGTATAAAAATAATAACCAATGCTGTTGTTGGTTTGTTTGAAGGCGCGGCGATGTTGATGAAGGCGCCCGAGAGCTGCTGCACCGCTGCTAAACCCCCTGTTGTCAGTTCACGCAGCACCGACTTTTCTGCCATCTTTGACAGATTCCGATGCAGTACGACGCAGACCGACGCAGATATGACGTAAATCGGCTCTAGCCGAATACGCCCTGTAGTTCTACAGGACTAGCTTCGGACAATAATGCTCAACAGTTTCCTGTCCCGTGGCATATTCTGGAAAACAAGGAAATGGACTATTTGTCAAGTAAGTTACATTCTTTAACGCCACAAATGCAGAAATTCCACACAAAAGTAGATTACACTGCAAAAAAAGTGCTTTAGTCTTGCAATGAGACTACAAATCTTAGTTTTTCTGTCAAGTAGAAAATATTAGCTTGTTTTCCGTTACCTTTTGCTTGTCAAGTGAAACTGTCTGACCTCGTTGGCAAATCTTGAAATGAGTCAAACCGTCTAATTTGTTTGGCAATCGTTTTGTCTTATTTAGTAAAAAAAAAAAAAAAAAGTAATCGAAATAAGATCTTAAAGTGATACTGCAGTCAAAAACCGACTTTTCCCGTTGACAACCTATGTTTTGAGTTAGATTATGATCATACACAACTGTTTATGTCCGAAAATTTTATGTTTAGTAAAAATGGTTTTATCTGAGTTTTTGTGTAGACTTACCAATATGCTGGCTTCCGGGGATTCGTGACGTCACGAAAGCCTTAACATAAAAATGGGTGGACTTGAGGTGGTCCTAGGGGTGGATCTTGGCTGGGCATGTGGTATAAAAGCAGAGAACGACGATTTTTTTTTTCTTTCTGAGATTGAGACCCTTGTACTGCTAATTAGCTAGTTCAAGTTCAAATGCGAATTGCTTTGTATTATTGCTAACGTTAATATTACGACTTATATCGAGCTACAGTTATTCATATACGACGTCTTACTACTTGGTATCTTTAGCTAACTTGCCTGCATTATGCCAAGGAGTCAGATATGTATCGTTCCTCGGTGCAACGCCACTGGCTCTGCTAGCTTTCATAGTCTGCCGAGAGACCCAGCGCTACTTAGCCAGTGGCTTCAAGCAATCGGTGTAGAGCAAGCGGACTTGCCGAAGAAAGCCCTAGTGTGCAACGCGCACTTCACACCGGACTGCTACCACAATTTAACTGGCTTTGAGATGGGCTTCTATAAAACTCCGTCGCTGAAGCCAGGTGCCATCCCAACAGTGATGGATGTAATTTTGTAATCATTACATCAGCTAAGTAAAACAGCTAAGTACAATATACCTATTACATTGTATTTGTGACATTGTGTAATTGCACATGTATTGGCCACTATTATACAGTTGGGCCAAGCATGCCCGACTACGGCACAGCAGTAGCTATTAGACAAATCAAGAATAGCTTCATAACTACGCTGACATAACGTTACCTCAGTAACCTCACGGCAACATAGGTTTTCTGGAGGGGACAGGTTATTAGTTTGTTTCTGTTTACATGCAAGTTATCTGTACAAACTACAACAAAAATGCTTTTGCAAACGGTTGACATTACTGATAGGTAATAGCTAATGTGGGGTTGAAGGCAACCTATTGTGTGAGCTATCGTTTATGAATACGTAACGTTAGCTAATAAACGATAGCAATAATACATTTGATGTAGCCCTAGCAAAACCAGTAACCAGTTGGTCAGTAACTCGGACGGAATGTATCGATAAGTTAGGTAATGCAAGGCAGTCTATTGTGTGTGAGTTTAGCCCCGTTTGGTCCAGAGAGAACTGGTAACTTAGATAGCTAACGTTAGTTATATTAGCTATATCATTTATGAATAATGTTAGCTAATAAATGATAATTCTCTCCGGACCAAGTGAAGTTATGAGGGCGCTACAATCAGCCATGTTCAATATACTAACGTTACTGTGTGACTGGGTTTTGCTGTGTATTTGAATGTATTCAATAGTAACGTTACTTTAGGCAGACAAACAAGCTAACTTAGCTAGGTAACGTTAGCTTTACCATTCGGTTACATCCTGGGTCCTCTCGCGAAGACGTTGCTCAACTAATACAGCCATTTTATTTAGTTGTGAGGAGAGAGCTGGAAGGGGACTGAGTCAGTTCACCAAGACACACCCTTTCACTCCTTGACCGTATGAATATTCATAAAATGACTACGTGGCATTATCGTCATATGACCACGCCTACTCACGAGTTTCAGTTCAAATTGAGGCGGAAAAAAGGGCCTTAGAAAAGCCTCTGCAGTATCTCTTTAAGACTAAAATACTTGTTAAGGATTAATTATTTTTTTGGTTTTTGCAGTGTAGATTGTACTGCATTCTTCTCAGCTGAGGATAGCAGAGGTTCTATCGAAACAAGCTATGGAAATGGTGTTAACTATGTGGCTAACGGGGGTACTGTGCTGTTGGCAGATTGTGTATTGCAAGTAACTTACAGAATACATTCAGAGGATGTATTGCCTTAGCTTTTAATAACTAGTGGACTCCAAATAATGAGTTTTTTTTAAACTTTTTTTAAAATTTTTTTTAAAGAGTGGAGAATAGAATTGTCATTGATCTGCAGGAATTTTACTGCCCGTCTAAAGGGTTAATGTATTTAAAATAATTATTTTATCCATATCTGCTTTCAGTTCCAACTGGGGAGGACCACAGTGAGCAGGCTCAGACTGATCTGGGATCAGCCTCTCTCTATCCCTCCCTCACAGCTCAGACTGGAGGCAATACTGTGGACCACAGTGAGCAGAAGCCTGCTGATCTGGGATCAGTGCCTTGCCATTCCTCTGTCACAGCTCAGACTGCAGGCACCGCTATAGCACCACAGTTGTATGGATCTACTGTTGGGAGAGACCTTATCCTCAATGTAAACATCCAGCCTGATAACAAAGGTAAGGAAGGATTTTTCATATGTGATCAATGAACCTCCATAGCCTACACTATTTCACACCAACAAAGGAACTTTGTTTTGTGAATTATACAATTAAAATACAAATATACATTAGATTTGGGACTTAGAGCTCACTTTAATCATATTTCAGATTTTTCTTCCTCCAAAAATTTATATATTTTAATCTTATATTTCTCACTGTTATATTATTCAGAAGCACTACAGTATATAAGCACATTTAGGCAACATTGCCTGTTAAGTTGTTAAATCTTTTCCCTTGTAAAACCAGTATCTCTCCCTGCAGGTGTAGAGGACAGAGGCGATGGGAGATTGATGAAATTGCTGCAGTAAGTTTAATTTCAGCCCTGTTACTCCCTCCCTCACCTGAATGCTCCTGTCCTCTATAAGTATGTGCTGATGTAGTGTGCACACTCTATAAATATGTGCTGATGTAGTGTGCACACTCTATAAGTATGTGCTGATGTAGTGTGCACACTCTATAAGTATGTGCTGATGTAGTGTGCACACTCTATAAGTATGTGCTGATGTAGTGTGCACACTCTATAAGTATGTGCTGATGTAGTGTGCACACTCTATAAGTATGTGCTGATGTAGTGTGCACACTGCTACACCCTCAGCTCTGTGGAGCCTCTTCTCTTTACCCCGCCCACCTAGGGAGTGATGTCACCAGCACAGTGGTGTCATGCACCTATAATAATAATAATAATAATAATAATAATAATAATATGTTATACTCGATGATATCCATGCTCAAAGAGGTGTTTGCTTGTTTAATACTGTAATGAAGAGTGAAACTGTGGGAGACATGTTTGCTGTCATCTGACTGTTGCATACATTTAATTAATTCAGTTATACATTTAAATTTAGGCATCAAAGGTGATTTGAGAAAATATATTTGATGCACCGCCTGAATTTGAATTCATATATCGACAGCCTCATAACAAAAGTGCCTAAGTCATTTTTTGTAGTTTTGAGAAAAAGGCAAAAAACTGCTGCAATTCTACGTCAATGAGGATTTAGGCAGAATAGCATAAAGTGGTTCAGGAAGTGCACAGCGACCTGTAGTGACTTGAGCATTTTTACACTGTTGACGAATGATAAATCAGGTGATTTAGGCAGAAAATCTCAAAATGTCCAAAAAATGACTTAGGCACTTTTGTTATGAGGCTGTTGATATGCCAAATAAACTATATGATTCACACACTGACTGGCCAACACAGAGGACTGTGATGCCTGCATGTGAAAGGAGGAAATCGTTATTTCTGCTGCTTCAAACTTTACCTCACTGCTGCCCCCTGCTGACAGGGATGTCTCTCTGGGAGCTGCAGCTGCAGGCAGTGATGACTGTGCTGGGACGGAGCTGGGAGGCACAAAGGTGTGAAATCATCTTAAAATCCTTTAAATTTGTTTTATCATTCTTTGCAAATTAGCATTTTTCTCATGATTGGGAGTCTGTACCCAAGCTTTTAATGATGCATAAACAGGGCAGGGTTTGATTATGAGGTGATTCGACTGAAGTTCCTGTCAGGTTATGCTGTTTCGGTTTAAGACTATCTCTCTGGTTGAGCTGTGAAGGGATTATGTTCTGTGCTGTAAAACAAGCAATTCTTTATGGACAGGAATACATTCACAGCGGCACTCTAAATCTGGGCTCTTCAACCACTGCTTCTTGGATAATTTTTTAAATGGAGCTCAGGTTCTTTTACAGAGAACTTTCCACGTACTATTTAAAAAACACTGCATGAATGACATTGTATTGTACATGTCTGTAAACAAAGTATATTCCGTTATACATTATTAAGCCAATTTCTATTCTGTCACTGTCATTACTGGAAGGTACACTATGCAGATGTAATTTTGATGCCTCTGAATAATACTTATTTATCTCTCAGTGTTCAAAGAGATTAGAGTTTATCTTGTGTTTGGGTGTGTGTAGTGGGTGGGGTTTAGCGAGTGAATAACCCTACTCTATGAAGTTATTGTTTTGATTTGTGGTCTCCCTTTCTTGCAAAAGACAGATGCCCAATCCCAGCAACTGAATACCAAAATAGGTAAGATGCTTTTTTATTAAAATATTGCTAAATGATCATAAGCTTATGCTGTTTTTATGCTAAGTGCTGCTGGGTTAATGCTAAGTGATTCTGGGTTCATGCTAAGTGATGCTAGGTTAATGCTAAGTGATGCTGGGTTTACACTAAGTATATGCTAAGTTTACACTAAGTAAATGCTAAGTTTACACTAAGACCCTTGTTATGTCCTGTAATGCACTGTATCTAGAATTTTAGTGAAACACTCAACAAATAACTAAAGTGTCAGAGTTTCAGTAGTTGTCAAGGATGTATAGAAACATGATGTTTTATAACAATATTTGTAAATATTTTTGAAAAGATTTAATTTAATTTTTAAGGTCGATGCTGCAGCTTTTCATATTGCTTGGTTTATAATCTTGAATCTTGTTTTTAGCATCATTGTTTAATGTCTGTATTTCCTCTCCACAGATGAAGCCATAATCAGAGACAAACAGACACTAAAATCTGACTTGAAAAAGAAGTTTGAACATGTATTTGAAGGTTTAGCAAAAGAGGGCCACCGGACCCTCCTAAATGAGATCTATACAGAGCTCTACATCACAGAGGGGGGAACTGGGGGGGTCAATAATGAACATGAGATCAGACAGATTGAGACAGCATCCAAGAGACAAACCACACAGGAGACTGCAGTCCACTGCAATGACATATTTAAACCCTCATCTGGTCAGCACACTATCAGAACTGTGCTGACTAAGGGCATCGCTGGCATTGGGAAAACCATCTCTGTGCAGAAGTTCATTCTGGACTGGGCGGAAGGAAAAGCCAATCAGGACATTGAATTGATCTTTACTCTTCCTTTCCGAGATCTGAATTTGATGAAAGGAGAAACATTCAGTCTGATGCAACTTCTCCAGGACTACTTTCCAAAACTTACTTTCCCGGATCATTTTTCCCAGAAAGAGATGAAAAGCTTTGATTGCAAAGTTAAAGTTCTGTTCATCTTTGATGGTCTAGATCAGGGGTTCCCAAACCGGTCCTGGGGGACCCCTGTGTATGCTGGTTTTCGTTGCAACCACAGTTGCAATCCCAGAATTTTAACAAGCTGTTAATTTTTCTTAATTAGGTGCTTTTCATGTTTGGAGGAATTATTCGCCCTCTTAAGGACACATTATGTCAGAAATAGCTATGCATGCCATGTAGAACAAACTCCCCATGTTCACGTTTGTGCTTATTGTGCTATATTGCAACAATTACATAAAAAGAGGTTACAAAATAATGTATTTTCACTCAAATTAAAGAGTGAAGTGAATCAATAGGCTCCCTAATTAGGTTGTTGACCAGATGTGTTTAACTCAATTTTTTTCTTTAAGCTTATTAACACAATGCAGGTTTGGCTCGTTATCATTTGCTTTGTGTTTGAATTCTTCATTATCTACCAAATGGTTAGTTTTAGTGGGCCATGTGTCCACACTTTCACCAATTAGGGAGCCTATTGATTCAAATCAGTCTTTAAATGGATCTGTTAAATAATTGTCTTATCTTTTTTAAATAATATAGCACAATAAGCACAATGTGAACATGGGGTGTTTATTCTACATGGCATCCATAGCTATTTCTGATATAATGTGCCTTAAGAGAGTGAATAATTCCTCCAAACATGACAAGCACCTAATTAAGAAATTAACAGCTTTTTAAAATTCTGGGATTGCAACTGTGGTTGCAACGAAAACCAGCATACACAGGGGTCCCCCAGGACCGGTTTGGGAACCCCTGGTCTAGATGAGTGCCAACTTGCTCTAGATTTCCAGAAAAATAAGATGTGTTGTGATGCAACAAAGACAACTTCAGTGGAGAAGCTCCTGACAAATCTCATTCTGGGGAATTTGCTTCCCTCTGCTCTCCTCTGGATCACCTCCCGACCAGCAGCAGCCAATCAGATCCCTCCTGAGTGCATCGACCGAGTTACAGAAGTACGAGGGGTCAATGACCCACAGAAGGAGGAGTACTTTGTGAAGAGATTCAGTGATCAGAAACTGGCTGGCAGAGTTATCTCACACATAAAGTCATCCAAGAGTCTGTATATCTTGTGCCATATACCAGTCCTCTGTTGGATTTTCAGCTGTTGTTCTAGAGATCGTGCTTGGTGGTACTGCAACAAAAAAAAATCCCCAAAACTCTGACTGAAATGTACACACACTTCCTGCTCATTCAAACTAATATGAAGAATAAAAAAGTATCAAGGCACCAATGAGACAAACTCAAAGAACATGTCAGCACCAGATGTAGACATCATCCTGAAATTGGGGCAGCTAGCTTTTTCTACAGCTGGAAGAGGGCAAACTGACATTCAATGAAAAGGATCTGAGAGAAAGTGGCATTGATGTCAGTGAAGCTACAGTGTACTCTGGGGTGTGCACAGAGATCTTTAAAGAGAAGTGTGGGTTGTACCGGGAGGAAGGTCTACATGTGGGTTGTACCGGGAGAAGGTCTACAGCTTTGTGCACCTGAGCATTCAGGAGTATCTGGCTGCTTTGTTTGTGTTTCATTCATTTGTAAATGGGAACATAAATCTCCTCTGTATGGAGGACCAGGAGGAGGACCAGGAAGACACAGAGACTTCAGAAGAAGAGTACCGGAGAATGCCATTGTCTGATTTACACAGGAGTGCTGTGGATAAGGCCCTACAGAGTGAGAATGGACATCTGGACCTTTTCCTCCGATTCCTTCTTGGCCTCTCGCTGGAGTCCACACAGGACTTTCTCCAAGACCTTCTGACACAGGCCGGAAGCAGCTCACAGGTACAGGACACACAAAAAAAGTCAGGAAGTAGATCACATGAAACTAACCATCTGACAGACAAAGGAGAGAAAATAAGCACAGCGATGAGCATTCAGAACACAGTTAAATACATTAAGGACAGAATCAATTCTATATCGTCAGCTGAGAAGACCATCAATCTGTTCCACTGTCTGAATGAACTGAATGACAACTCACTCATCGAGGAAATCCAGACTTCTCTTAGAACTGGGACATTTTCTAGTTTGAAGCTGAACCCAGGACAATGTTCAGCTCTGGCTTTCCTGCTGCTGATGTCAGAGAAGGCCTTGGATGTGTTTGACTTGAAGATGTACAACACATCAGTGGAAAATCGACTGAGGCTGCTAACCATCATCAAGAACTGCAGGGGGGCCATGTAAGTGTTGCTAAGATACTAATAAGGTAACTGATACCCTTGGTGATTTGCACGGTATGTCTTTTAAGCAAGCTTCCCAACTTGAGGTAAAATTTTGCCAAAAACATTAAAAATGTGTTAGACCAGGCATATTTGACTGAAAAGCCCTGTTCTAGACTAAGACATGGTTTACGAGGAATTACTGAATACATTTTAACTTTTTGAAACATATTCTTGGTTCAACAAAAACAGACAATGGCTAGAATGCCTAAATATAGTGTTATTTCAAGCGGAACACTTGTCTCGCTCTCTCTTATTCTGTCTGTCTGTCTGTCTCTCTCTCATACACGCACACACCAAACAAAAAGAGTACATATTAGCATGTGAAGATATTTGCTATGGATTTCCATATTAGTATCAGAGAAGCGTGGAGATTTTATGTAGACCTACGGCACCTTGGTTTTTGTGCACAAGATTTGATGACCTGTAGAACATTGCATATCACAGTGAAAAGCTCAATGAAGCCAAGTTAATTCATAACAACTCACTTAAATGAGTGAACGCATGTCTTTTCAAACACTGGCTTGTAACTTTACGTAGGAAATAACTTTGTGGAAACCTGCATAACTCTCTCTGGCACTGTCCGCATTTGATTATTTCACCCATGGGGCCAGTTTTCGGCTCTCAACACCGTATATAATATCGCCCTCTGCTGATATCTATTATTTCCACTCAAAAAGCTGATTTCCCCATTGTTCTACATTCAGTTTTGACAGCAAAATAAAAATACTTTCACTCATATATTGAGTTAACTGTGCATACATTTTTTTTTAAAATTTTTATTACTATTTTCACACCACACGGTCACCTTTACACTGTCGCTGTTTCCGAGTAGCCGAAGAGCCCTATCTACTGCATCCTGTATACTAGCATACTACTTTAGTGACATGCAGTATGAGGAAAATGTCCTCCGTACTATTATCAGCGAAAACCTGGAAACAAGTATATCTTCCAGGGATTGTAAGTACACTACATTTAGATAACATTTCACCTACCTAACATCTTTCTCATCCAGTGTACTCAACTAATAACTCAATTGTATAGAAGGGCGTTGATTCAGCCACAGGCTGTGTTTTTGGATGAGTTTGTCAAAGAACTTTTAAACAACTAGTGTTGGTACCTTTTTCAGTTCCAAACCAATGTGAAGAGCACCTTTCACACGGTCTGTTGGATAAAAAAAATAGTTTTATAATACTAAAGCTTATTTCATAACTGGCATTGGTCTTTGCAGGCTTTCTGCCTGTAATCTCACAGAGAAGTCCTGTGAAATTGTGGCCTCAACTCTCCAGTCAGACTCTTCACCCCTGGTAGAGCTGGACCTCAGTAACAATGACCTGGGAGATTCAGGAGTGGAGCTGCTCTGTCATGGACTAAGGAGCCCAAATTGCCAGCTAGAGACTTTGAGGTGAGTGGTACACACTGCATGAAAAGTTTCCGGAAGATATCAGACCTGATGAATTTCTGTGAAATTTGCAGTGTGTCAGTCTTGAACGGTAGTTTCATGTGTTACCACGTATATTTACAGAACCTTCTGCACACTCCCAGGTCTGTGAGCTGGGATTTCTGTACCTGGCTATTTCCTATTAGGAACAGCAGATTTCCTCCGTTCAGGAGATTATGTTCGTTTCTGATTGCAAACATGCATCCGCAAATGACCAGATACAGGCCCTTTTCGGGCTTGTGCACTGTGGTGTCCGCCCCGTAAATCCAGATTTTCCTGCAGTGACAGTCAAAGAATTCTCATTTATAATTTAATATAGCAATATAAAATCACTATGATTTTATATATACCATATATTTAAATCCTTTGCTGGTTCTTGTTTTAAAAAAAAAAACATTTGTTTCACATTTTTTCCCTTTTTCTCCCAATTTGGTAATCAATTGAACCCCATTCTTATTCAATTCTCCCCGTATAGCAACCGCTAGAGAATCGCCGCTACACAATTGTAATGTAACTAACACATCAGATATTATTAAGCCTGCTTTTCCTCCAGAGCTGTAGTTTAGAGCTCTTTTCTCCTCTCGGCAGGCTGTCAGGCTGTCAGGTGACAGAGAGAGGATGTGCTTCTCTGGCTTCAGCTCTGCGTTCAAACCCCTCACACCTGAGAGAGCTGGATCTGAGCTACAATCACCCAGGGGAGTCGGGAGTGAGAGCGCTCTCTTCTGGACTGGAGGACCCCAGCTGGAGACTGGAGAAACTGAAGTAAGTCTACTTCTATTTCGGTCAACACGCCACGGTATGGGTCATCCTCGTCGAGTGGAGGAGCTGTTAGGAGACTGAATAGCAAATTAACCACCACTACGGGTGGACCCACGTCACGCCATAAATATGGCGCTTGTACGCCGCCCGACCTCTTTTTGCCTCCTGGAGAGTTGAGCTGAGACTGTTTTTTATGGTTCCCTTTGGAATCCGTGTAATCGCGACTTCTCTTGCCTCTCCCGATTGCCCGGAGCTACGTCCTAACGGAGTATGCTTTCCTGGGCTTTCCCTCCCCAGCAACGCGGAATCGCGGTTTGTTGCTGTTTGTTTGGCTAAACGTTTCAAGGTAAAGTTGTTACCTTGTATTAGGCAGTTCACTGCCGGTTTTCCTTGCAGAACTAGATCGGGTTATGCCGATATATTCTGATTGTATTTAGCCATGTTGAGGCATTGAATTGTCCTTCTACTCGTTGTTACAAAGAGAAAGAAAGGGAAGCCGGAGGTAGCCTCTGTGTCAGTAGACACACGCTACCTGAGGTTTCAGCGCCCTCTGGCGGCCCTTCAGTGCTACTGATTCGGGCTTTTGTTTGGCGCTGAATACGCTTGTATTGTGTAGGCAGATGACTGCCGTTTTTATACAGAAGTTATATTAGTGAAATACTAATACCCTTTTGTTCATACTAGCCGTATAAGGCAGTGCGTTGGTTCCATTGTTAGTTGCACAGCAACAATAACTAACAGTAACAACAACAAATGAAATGAGTAAGAATAAATAAATAATTAAGCCGGAAGTAGCCTTTGTGTCAGTACACACACGCTACCTAGGGCTTCCGCGCCCTCTCGCGGCCCTTCAGTAACACTGTTTCGGCCTCTTGACTTGGCGCTGGACACACTTGTAATTATTGTTATAGGCAGATTGCTGCCGTTTCTATACAGAAATCAGATTAGTTTGTACTAATACCTTTCTGTTTATACTAGCCGTATTAGGCATTGTGTTGGTCCCCACACGCGGCCCTTCAGTACCACTGATTCCGGCCCTTGGGTTAGTGTTGGACACATTTGTTAATGTGGTTGTAGGCAGGTCACTGCCATTTTTATACAGAAATTATATTAGTTGTAACTGATAGCTTTCTGTTCATGCTAACGGCGTAGGCACTGGGTTGTTCCCTTGTTAGTTGCACAGCAACAGCAACTACAGGAGCAACAGCAACGGGAAAGTGTAGAGCCAGAAGGAGCCTTTGTGCCGTGGACACACGCTACCTTAAGGCTTCCGTACCGCCTTGTGCCCTTCAGTGCCACTGATTTGGGCCCTTGGCTTGGTGTTAGGCACACCTTATAATCGATGTACATTGCTGCCGTGCCTTACAGAAGTTATACTCATTTAAACTGATACCCTTCTGTTTTATACTAGCCGCGCTAGGCTTGGGTTGTTTCTCCTGTTAGTTGCGCAGCAACAACAAGAATAACAGCAAAAAGAAAAGAAGCTGAAGGGACCTCTCTGCTCGTGAGGGCAGATGCTACCGAGGCTTCCACACCCCCTCGTGCCCTTCAGTACCACTGATTCGGGCCCTTGGTTTGGTGTCGGACACACTCCATTACTGTTGTTTGTGGGCAGCTCACTGCCGTTCTTGCAGAAACTATATCCGTGTAAACCGATACCTTTCTGCCTGTATTAACCTGTGTTAGGGCATTGGAGTGTCTTCGACACTAACGCGCAGCCATTGGTGTGTTGGAGGGATTGCCACAGTATACGTCCTCCGCTACCCCCAGTGACCTTGCTATGACGCCTACGTACCCGATGTCCTTCAGTGCTCAGCACCTTGGAGTCGGGGTACAAGCTCCAGTTCAACACCGAGCCCCTTCCTCCCCCACAAAATCCGCAGCTTTACGACCTGCTTGGCCCCTAGATGGGACTGGCCGCCGGGCCTAGGGCCAGCAGTACTGGTAACACTTCAGGCATTGAAGCCCCCTCCATGAGGGCGCTCTATGGCGGGAAGGTCATCCGCTGGTGCCACAATCACAGGTTTACCCAGTTTTGTGCGACAGTTCAGTCGTTTTGACGTTCCTCCAGTCCCTCTTTGTAGAGGGGCTAGTGGAGTCCACACTAAAGGTGTTATCTGGCAGCCATATCAGACTGCCATGAGTGTACTGAGGGCCTGACGGTGGGGTCGCACCCCCTCGCCAGCCAGTTTCGCTGAGGAGCCAGGCGGCTTCGCCCACCTAGTTCGAACTCAGTCCCTTCGAGGGGCTTACAACTGGCTTTGAATCCACTCACTGAGCCGCCCTTCAAGCGGGCTGGACTCAGTATAACCTTGAAGACTGTCTTCCTGCTCGCTATCGCCTCTGCGAGGCGTGTGAGCGAGCTGCACGGACTGTCAGTACACCCCTTCTGTATGCGGTGGGGTGACAGTAGCTCATCGGTCTCTGCTTCTTAACCCCACGTTTCGGCCTAAGGTCTCCTTGCGGCTATGGTGTTGGAAGCGTTTCACCCTCCTCACCACGAGACCCCTGAAGAAGCCAGGCTGCACTCACTTTTCCCCCACTGGGCTAGTGTTGTCACGATACCAAAATTTTGACTTTGATACCGATACCAGGTTTAGTATCATGATACTCGATACTGAAACGGTACTTGAAACTGAAACGATACTGATTCGATACTCGGTACCTCTACTGAAATGACCTTAACCCTATTTACTTTGGCCCTTCAGAGGCAATTTCCTCCTCGTTTCTACTAGTTTTATTTAAATGTCAATATCTAAATAAATATTCCCTGCACATCCATGGTTTTAAGTTCAAACTGAAGAAGAAGCTGTATCATTCAGAAATTTACTACAGAATACATTTATTTCAGAATAGTCACATACAGTACAGTGTTTCCCCCAGATTTTTTTTCAGGCCGGGTGGTAGGCCCCTCGAAACTACCAGTGTTGTTGCGCGTACACGGCGTCATCAAACGCGCATGCGGGGCCGAGGTAGTATCATCGCGCAGGTCGGGGGTACGGAGAGTCGTCGCACACATGGGGAGGGTGTTGGTAACAAAGTGGTACATTTCTCCATTCTGAGCTAAAATAACATTTGCTCACAAAGTCGTATGGTAAATAAATATTAGTTATTTATAATATTAATAAACTTAAAACAGAACTTATATACAATAAACCCCCCTTAGCTTCACAAATGATATTCAGAGCTATACAACTTAAACCCAGGACAAGGAGTTTGTTTCTACCGGTTTTTAAGGACTGTTTCTGGATCAGCTATCTTTGCAGCACTGTAGAGCTGCTTTTGAGACTCCTCCATAGTGCTGATCCATAATCAGTCCTTAAAAACATGCAGAATCAAACTCCTGCCTCTGCAGTATTAGCTTTTACTCTACACTAAAATGTAAGAGTTCTGGTCAGATAGCGAAACGGACGAAAGTGCGCCATTTTGCGTAGAGGCGGAAACTATAATTACACCCTCATAATATCAGCGCTGCCACTGAAAAGGCCTAACGGGAAACCGAAGCTGTTTTGGCAAGGGTTTTTCCAGATGCTATTTTGATCATTCCAGCATTCTGCGGTAAGGGAAATATTGCAGCTACATAAAAGAAAAAGAAAAAAAAGATTATATTAAAAAAAGAATAATATAAAAAAATTTTTTTAACTACCGAACGTCGGAAAATTCTAATACCGAACCGTTTTTTTTTTTAAGTATCGAAAAAGTACCGAAGTTTCGGTGTACCGTGAAACACTACACTGGGCTCTACGGTCTTATACCTCCCGCACAAGTGCTTAGCCCTCTGGATCATAGAGACGATTCCACGGCTTACAGCAGCTCTGACGCATCCCCTCCCACAGGTGTGGTAGCTCACTCCACTCGGGCATAGCTACCTCCTGAACTTTACTATGTGGCGCCCGCTTGCTGACATTGTGCAGCGGTGGCCTGGGCCTCATCCCCCTACGTTCGCCAGGTTTATCACCTGGGCATAGTGTCATTCACATTGGTTGCCTCCCCTGTCCTTGGGTCAGCGGCGCAGCCGTGAATATGATTAGGGTTCTATCCCCCCGTGGTTATTTTCCACGTTGCTCTTCTGGTAGAACAGCAGCCAAGAGTGCATTTTTTACAGGATTCGCACTCATGCTATGACCTGCGGTCCTGGTTACCCCACTATATCCCCCGCCTGACTTTACTTGGTACTCTGTGACCCATACCGTGGCGTGTTGACCGTTATGAAATAGAACGTATGGGTTACGGATGTAACCCTGGTCGTATGAATACGGTCAACACGCCACGCTGCGTGGTCAGGCGGTGAACCTTGCGCCCTCAGGACGGCAAGTGCCCTCAAGTCGGCAAAAGAGGTCGGGCGGCGTACAAGCGCCATATTTATGTCATGACGTGGGTCCACCCTTAGTGGTGGTTAATTTGCTATTCAGTCCCCTAACAGCTCCTCCTCTCAACGAGGATGACCCATACCGTGGCGTGTTGACCGTATTCATAGAACCAGGGTTAAATCCGTAACCCGTGTATCATCTACACAGCTGCGGTCTACAAGCACAGGAATTACCCCAGATTCTGCATTCTGGATTTACCCCAGAATGCAGAGGGAGTGGTTTTAACCAGAAAGGAGCTCTGTAGAAACCTCTCTCTCACCATTCCTGACTCACTCTTTAGTAATATGTTTCAGACAGTACCACACACTTTCAGCTGATCAGTAAAGTCCTGACAGTGTGGAGCTCTCCCATTGACACAGAGCTAATTTTCCACACTGCACTTCACAGACCAGGCAGTCTGTGTGTCTCAGTGTCTGTCTGTCCCTCTATTCCTACAGTGTTGACCATGGAGGAGAGATCAGGCTCAAACCAGGCCTGACGAAATGTAAGTCCACTCCATAATGTAAACTAACAACTTAATTTCATCACAACTTGCTTGCACTAACATCATATTGTAACATTACTTGTATTTAGCTAACTAGATAGCTCCTAGCTACATCGCAAACCAAGTCACCTTGTTCTGTCTCCTGTGGCAAGACTGTCCCAGACATTCTCTTCACTTTCAGCGGGGCGATATCCGAGCACAATGTCCATAAGCTCGAACCATGGAAATGATTTTTCCGATGGGCACCACTTTATGGATTTTCGTAGCTCTGTAACTATGCTTAAACTTCTTCAGTTTCTCCCTAACCTCTGTGGTAGTGCGCTGGTTAATTCAGCGACGATATACTTCATCACATCCTCGTCTCTACAAACTCTGTCAAACTGACGCTGAACATTTTCCTCAGTCCAGATGTTAAGAAGAGCTTTTGTTTTTTCTGCAGACCAGTACTAGCGATTGTTTTCCATTTCCTCCAAACGTAGCAAAGTAACGTTAAGTTAGCTTTCAACATTATTTAGGATACACAGGATAGGTTGTCTAATATAAAGCTGTGACCAGCTAAACCTGTTGTAACCCCGCCCTTGACTATGGCTGCGCCCCTAGCTCCAGCTGGCCCTACAAGGACCAAGGTAATTGGGCGGCTAAAATTCCTGTCCTTAAGCCCTGATGAAGCCCTAATGAGGCTCCGGAAGTGCCAGTAGAAAGCCACTTGGCCCTTGCACGCACTGTCTCGCCCGACAGTGGAAAAGCAGCCACTCACTCACTCACTCACTCACTCACTCACTCACTCACTCACTCACTCACTCACTCACTCACTCACTCACACACTCACTCACTCACTCACTCACTCACTCACTCACTCACTCACTCACTCACTCACTCACTCACTCACTCACTCACTCACTCACTCACTCACTCACTCACTCACTCACTCACTCACACGCAAAGGATAGTACTGGACACTTGGTTCTGATCTACTTTTTTCTCATGGAGATGTTGTTGCTTCCGACTCCTGTGTCTGCAGATGCCTGTGGGCTCACACTGGACCCCGACACGGCGCACAGTGGGCTGTCTCTCTCTGAGAGGAACAGGAAGGTGGAGAGCCTCCGGGAGGTACGGGGGCTCTTCTGGTGGATACTGAAGTGGTTTCGTTATCCCCCGGACAGATTTGACTCCCATTACCAGGTCCTGTGCTGTGAAGGGCTCTCCGACGCTCGCTTTTACTGGGAGGTGTTTTGGGACACGAGACTTGAACACTACTACCATACTGACTTTAATCAGTTAGGGAATACGCTGGACTCGGTTGCGATTGGGGTGGCGTACAGAGGAATCCCCAGGAAAGGAGAGGGATCTGACAGCCTCTTGGGCGGCAATGACAAGTCCTGGAGTGTGGAATTTGGTGATAACAGACACACAATCTGGCACAACGGGAGAAGCACTTCAGAAAGGGAGAAGTCCCGTGTCGAGGTTCATCAAAAACGCATCGTGGAATGTCTAATAGTCCTGGAGAGTAATTCCCTGGCTATTGTTAGTCCTTGCAGAGTTGGGGTGTACCTGGACTGGCCGGCCGGCACGCTGTCCTTCTACAAGATCACCCCTGGATCAGTGACCCACCTGCACACTTTCCACACCACCTTCACTGAACCTGTCTATCCTGCGTTCGGTTTGCTGAATCCATTCTGTACTGTCCGTCTGCACATGCCGGATTAGACTCCTGTGCATGCTGGGATAGACTCCTGTGTCCTGGAGGAACTTGTGTGTGTCCAGGGAAAGTGAATTCTGCTTCAAACCCAAGATGGGATGTTGTTCGGTTTGGTGATGAGTGCGGATCTTTATTTTCATACTCTCTTTGTTTTAGGCAGTGCTGATGGTTTGAAATACATCATGGCTGCTCATGAGCTCACATCACCCAGCATTCCTGCACTGATTCACAAATGAGAATGATTGTGTTCATAACTTGCTTTTATGAGTCCTGGTCTTCATGGTTAATTGCATTTCTGTATTAATACTGTTTCTGGTGTTCATGGTTAATACATTTCTATCTTAATACTGATGATGTATAAATGCTGAACAGCCCCCTGGTCTTCTTAATCAGAATATTAGATATTTAATTATTGCAGAATTCATTATTATTATTATTATTATTATTATTATTATTATTTGTTTTCTGACTGTATTTTACTTGAGAATGTACTGCAATTCTGAAAACAGAATTTTGGATAATATCACTGTTTTCTAAAATGTTTTTTGTCAGATTGCTATTCTAATCCTATTTGCCTGTAGAGACCTATTCTCATAGCAATTATTTTTTTCAAAAATAAATAAACGATACTTTTCACTATATCAGCATTATATTTTGAGTTTTAAGATGAGCAAGAAAAATCTCCTGAACTCCCGTCCGACTGAAATAGACTTTCTGCATCCCTCTGTGTCTTCCTTCCTTGAATTCATCATTCTTTTTTTGTGAACAATTTAAATTGTTTTTAAAAACCCTAACCCCATCCCCAAAGCTGGAAGGGAGGAAGAGACGGTTTAACTTTACAGGAATCAACAGTCCATAGCTTGCACCCTGACATCTTCATCTGCAGCTATATTCCAAGTATTGTATGTATTGTATTACATTGAGTTCTGTGGATTGCTTCTGTGGTTCCCTTGAGGAGAACAATGTCATAAAAGTAGCCCAGCCATACTGCATTATACGTATTAAGAGGCTCCATCCAGCCATACTGCATTATACGCATTCAGAGGCTCCATCCAGCCATACTGCATTATACGCATTAAGAGGCTCCATCCAGCCATACTGCATTATACGCATTCAGAGGCTCCATCCAGCCATACTGCATTATACGCATTCAGAGGCTCCATCCAGCCATACTGCATTATACGCATTAAGAGGCTCCATCCAGCCATACTGCATTATACGCATTCAGAGGCTCCATCCAGCCATACTGCATTATACGCATTAAGAGGCTCCATCCAGCCATACTGCATTATACGCATTCAGAGGCTCCATCCAGCCATACTGCATTATACGCATTCAGAGGCTCCATCCAGCCATACTGCATTATACGCATGCAGAGGCTCCATCCAGCCATACTGCATTATACGCATTCAGAGGCTCCATCCAGCCATACTGCATTATACGCATTAAGAGGCTCCATCCAGCCATACTGCATTATACGCATTCAGAGGCTCCATCCAGCCATACTGCATTATACGCATTCAGAGGCTCCATCCAGCCATACTGCATTATACGCATTAAGAGGCTCCATCCAGCCATACTGCATTATACGCATTCAGAGGCTCCATCCAGCCATACTGCATTATACGCATTCAGAGGCTCCATCCAGCCATACTGCATTATACGCATTAAGAGGCTCCATCCAGCCATACTGCATTATACGCATTAAGAGGCTCCATCCAGCCATACTGCATTATACGCATTAAGAGGCTCCATCCAGCCATACTGCATTATACGCATTAAGAGGCTCCATCCAGCCATACTGCATTATACGCATTAAGAGGCTCCATCCAGCCATACCGCATTATACGCATTAAGAGGCTCCATCCAGCCATACCGCATTATACGCATTAAGAGGCTCCATCCAGCCATACCGCATTATACGCATTAAGAGGCTCCATCCAGCCATACTGCATTATACGCATTAAGAGGCTCCATCCAGCCATACTGCATTATACGCATTAAGAGGCTCCATCCAGCCATACTGCATTATACGCATTAAGAGGCTCCATCCAGCCATACTGCATTATACGCATTAAGAGGCTCCATCCAGCCATACTGCATTATACGCATTAAGAGGCTCCATCCAGCCATACTGCATTATACGCATTAAGAGGCTCCATCCAGCCATACTGCATTATACGCATTAAGAGGCTCCATCCAGCCATACTGCATTATACGCATTAAGAGGCTCCATCCAGCCATACTGCATTATACGCATTAAGAGGCTCCATCCAGCCATACTGCATTATACGCATTAAGATGCTCCATCCAGCCATACTGCATTATACGCATTAAGAGGCTCCATCCAGCCATACTGCATTATACGCATTAAGAGGCTCCATCCAGCCATACCGCATTATACGCATTAAGATGCTCCATCCAGCCATACTGCATTATACCCATTAAGAGGCTCCATCCAGCCATACTGCATTATACGCATTAAGATGCTCCATCCAGCCATACTGCATTATACGCATTAAGAGGCTCCATCCAGCCATACTGCATTATACGCATTAAGAGGCTCCATCCAGCCATACTGCATTATACGCATTAAAATGCTCCATCCAGCCATACTGCATTATACGCATTAAGAGGCTCCATCCAGCCATACTGCATTATACGCATTAAGAGGCTCCATCCAGCCATACTGCATTATACGCATTAAGAGGCTCCATCCAGCCATACTGCATTATACGCATTAAGAGGCTCCATCCAGCCATACTGCATTATACGCATTAAGAGGCTCCATCCAGCCATACTGCATTATACGCATTAAGAGGCTCCATCCAGCCATACTGCATTATACGCATTAAGAGGCTCCATCCAGCCATACTGCATTATACGCATTAAGAGGCTCCATCCAGCCATTCAGTTTAGTCTTATTTGCCTCCTGGAATTTATGGTTAAGTTCAGTTAAGAGTCATCTGCCAGAAGCAGCACATTAAATTACAGGCATTTAGTAGACACTCTTATCCACAATGACTTACACAGCGGTTGCATTTTTCTTTTTTCTTTTTTTACATAGTATCCATTTATACAGCTGCATATATACAGAAGCAATGCAGGTTAAAGGGATAGTTTGGAATATGTGCAAACATAATGTCTCAATTACGACCTACTCATGATGTAGTTGATTGATGGAAACCATTTTCAGCTAATTCCATGCTGTCCCTTCGTTTGCACATACACACGTTGCTAATGCTAGCGCAACTCTATGGCAACTGGTAGCATCCACTACCAAACGCACTTAAACACTCCACAGTGCACCCAAAGCAAATAAAATACGACGACATGGTAGTATATTTCATATTGCATGAAATACAGCACATGCAGGGGGCCCCAGCATACACGGAGGGGGCCCCAGCATACACAGGGGGCCCCAGGACTGAGGTTGGAACCACTGCCATGAAAGGGGCGGTGTCTGCAACAAATGCACCTCTTGCTACTGTATGTGCTGTACTCAAGCAGCGTATCTCTCTCCTGAGGAAAAAGTCTGATATGGTAGCAGTCTCGACTCCTGATCCTGTCAATCTCCTGTTTCCGAGTGTGGATTGCTCAGTCAGTAGAATACCAGCCTTTCCATATAAAGGTCATGGGTTCAAGTCCCTATTTGGGCTGAGCATTTTGCACTATTCGACATTGAATGGTTAAATCTGGTGTGTTTTAAGTCATAAAGTGTCTGTTCACACCGTCCTTAGCCCCAGGTTAAGAGATTTTAGCCCAAGGCTAAGCAAGTGTTCACACTTGCACATGGGCTAGCACCAACCTGCTCCGGAGCAGGGTTAGCACCAACTTTTCGGCGTTAGCCCCAGAAATCTCCCCAAACACGGTGCCAAAATAGCCAGTGTGAAACTGGGTCAGTGGCAACGATTGTGGCAATGCATAGAATGTTCACTGTCCAATCCAATAGTGTGGAACGGACGTTAGCCCAGCGCTTAGGGGTACAGTGATGAGCTAGCCCTGGGTTATCCTTAGCCTGGCGCAAAGGATAGCCCAGGCTAACTACAGCGCAGTGTGAAAAGGCCTACAGTGCCTGCTTGTGTCACGCATGCATTAAGGTGAAAGGTCACAGATTATGAATTGTTTATGCTTGTACGCATATGGATCCCGCTCCTGAACCAATCTTTAATTATTTGTCAAACAGCAAGAAAGTGGGGAAGCCCGGTGTCTATTAACCCTTTAAGGTGTAAGATCACAAATATGTGATTAGAATGTTCTTAACGGAACATTCTAATGCTGATGTAACAATCACTACTGGTAACGGAAAGCAAATGAGTTCTAGAAAACTGACTTAGAATTTAGAAAAAACATTACATTACATTATACATTATAGGTATTTAGCAGACGCTCTTATCCAGAGCGACTTACACAACTTCTTATTACATTTATCCATTTATACAGCTGGATATATACTGAAGCAATTCAGGTTAAGTACCTTGCTCAAGGGTACAACGGCAGTGTCCTACCTGGGAATCGAACCTGCAAAAACATTCCATAAAAACTCCTCTACAAAGGTGAGGTTCATCTGTGTGTAAATTGACTTTCTTTGTTGATGGTCAAGCGTTTTGCAGTAGAAATTGTTTAATTCTACAGGACTAGCTTCGGACAATAATGTTCAACAGTTTCCTGTCCCGTATTCTGTGGCCTGTAACCACAGAACTATATACGAACGCTGCCAACCAGCGGACAGGGCGAAAAGAAGCCGGTAAACGCGCGTATAGTATGTAAGAAAAGACCTCCCGTATGTCCCGAATATGCGTTGGCGTTCATGTTCCTTGCGTAGAGTATGTGCCAGGCCTAAAGCCATTTCAGAGGATAAAGAACACGCACAACTCCGATGAGGGGAGTGACTGTGAAATTCAACCAGGAAGAATGGTCCAGTGTAGAGACCTGGGAGTGTATGGGATGGAGTTCTGCCCGACGGTGATGTGGCCTCCAACCCCTGTGTGGGAAATGGAGACACTGGTGGTAGATTTAGAGCTGCTTCAAGATAAGGCAAAGAAAAATGTAGATTTAGTACAAGAGTTTTATAGCTATACAGAAAGTAGATACACAGGGTATGTTCAGGTGTTTACGGACGGATCAAAAGATCCAATAACAGACAGCACAGGCTCTGCAGTTGCAGTTCCTAGCCACAGAGTTGCAGTATGCAAAAGGACATCAAACTCCTTAAGTGTATATACTGTTGAGTTGTATGCCGTTTGGATGGCTTTAGAGTGGGTTGAACAAGTCAAACCTCAAAGAGTTCGGATCTGTAGTGACTCAGCATCTGTTCTATACAGCCTAAAGCTAGGCACATCCAAAAAACGACAAGACCTACTATTTGAAGTAATAGAAATGCATGTGAGAATAATAAGACAAGGCATTGTGATCACATTTATTTGGGTTCCTGCGCACACTGGCATTATGGGTAATGAGAGAGCGGACAACCTAGCCAAACAAACTGTTAAAAAAGAAAACATAGACACTATAATAAAACTTTCAAAATCAGAAGGAAAGGGTATTGCATGGAAGAAAATTAATGAAGAGTGGCAGCAACAATGGGATCAGGAGTTAAGAGGAAGACAGCAACATGCAATACAGAGTAGAGTGGGCACTGGGAGAAGCAGGGGAGGAAATAGAAGAGAGGAGGCAGTGATGACCTGACTAAGAATAGGACACAGCAACCTGAACGGGACTCTCCACATTATAGGGAAGCACCAAAATGGATTATGTGACCATTGTCAGACACCAGAAACAGTACAACATGTACTTGTTAACTGTAGAAAATACATACTAGAACGTAAGGACATGATGGAGGGAATGAAAAGAGCAGGACTAGCAGGAGGAGATGTAAAGGGCATACTGGAGTGTGGTGAAAGTGGACAAGGCAGGAAATGGTTGATCAGCTATCTTAAGAGAACAGGACTAATAGGGAAAATATAACAAACCGGACAATGTAGGAGTTAACTAACTCCAGAAGATGGCAATAGTGCAACACTAAGGATGCAAGCTGCCGTAAAACCCCAAAGAAGAAGAAGAAGAAGAAGAAGAAGAAGGTCCAGTGTAGGTGTAGGTTTTTTGTGATCAATTATTTTATATATTGTATATGTAGGGGTAAGGGATATTATAATCGTTCATTGACATCGAAGTATGCAAACCTGCCTGATTAAACGAAAGTGGAAGAAATGAAGTACTTCCTGTATCAGATGACAATGGAAGGAACGGCGGTAACAAACTGTTAAGAAATGGAAAACTCGTCGAGTAAGTTACATTCAATTTATTCAATTCAATGTATTTTGTAGGGGGAGACCAGGGACGGATGTAACCTTGAATATCTCCAATCTAAAAACAAGCTAGATTGATGAAACTCACTCTGTAAATGCTCACTTAGGTTTTCTGCTTGCATGTATAAAATGAGACCTGTATCACTCCCTGAGGGAATTATAAACAAAAGTAGTTTTTTTGATATCTTAAAAAAAATGTTAACTTATGTAACTTATTATGGAAATAGCTACCGGCATTCAAAGCTTTTTTACGAGCTTACAAATTTTATTTTAATGTTAATCCAAACAGGGTTTTTATTTTCCCCAGAATCACTGTTTGGTAAAGTGGAAAAGAATATGACTGAGGTGCGTCGAACGAACAGTTTTTAACTGGTTCAACAGGTTAAAGCAAGGTTAACGCCCGAACCAAGTAGGTCTCTAGTACTCGGTGGCGCTCTTAAAACATAGATTAATTTAATTGTTCATTTGAACAGAAATATCTTGGTTCCGTGTCCCCCCTCATTATATACCACTCAAAATGGCAGGGCATTATTTTCATTTTCTTGCAATGGGATCTGTGTATTTTCTAGTCAAACTCTGAGTTATATGTTGTATTTTATACATTACATTATAGGCATTTAGCAGACGCTCTTATCCAGAGCGACTTACACAACTTCTCATTATGCATTTTAGACATGTTACAACTGGGGTAGGTTGTAACAATGGAGTAGCCTAATGGTCTTGAAACATATTTTGTAACCAGTTCATTGTTTATGGAAATACTTAAAGATAATCATTCAGCAGCAGAGACACATACAGTGAGCACCAAAATTCATTGGACAGCAACACATTTTTTTGTTATTTTGGTTCTGTACTCTAGCACTTTGAGTTTGAAAGGCTACAATGACAATCAGGTTGAAGTGCAGACTGTCAGCTTTAATTTGAGGGTATTTTCATCCATATCGGATGAACCATTTAGAAATTATAGAACCTTTTGTACATAGCCCCCCCCCCCCCCCCCCCCATTTTCGGGAATAAAATAATATTGGACAGTTTAACATAATGTAGAATAAAGTACTCATTTTTAATAGTTGGTTGCATATCCTTTGCATGCCATGACTTCCTGATGTCTGTGACCCAACAATATCAAAAGACTCTTGATATCTTATTTTCTGGTACTCCAACAGGTGATTCTATAACGTCTGCATTTGAATGGATCTCTATGGGAATTCTGGGGTGGGACTAGATTAAGCTGTAAATTATGCTGGAACAGTATGGAATACATGTTTGGGGAAATGGCTGTAAGTCATCAAGGGTCTGAGGTATCAAACAAGCCTTAAATCATCACTCTGCTGCCAGATATGCAGTAGATATGGATGTATAACTTGAAGGGTTTCTTCTCCTGACTTATTTTTCCATAGAGTTCAATAGGAAGATCTGTCAGGGGAAACAACCCTTAAAGTGATCCATCCATATCTACTGCATATCTGGCAGCAGAGTGATAGTTTGAGGCTTGTTTGATTACATTAGCTAGCATTGCATGCTGCTGTAGAAATAGCAGGTTATACGTTACTGAAAGGAAGGCAACATTATGAATATATTCATTGCAGCATTGGATAACTTAGTGTCAACTATCAACCCCAAAATAAAGTTTCATTAGGCTACATTTTAAACAATCGTGTCTGTATTTTCATTATGTTCACACTGTTCATCAGCTGGATATGCAGTTATTCTGGCTACAAATACAAATGGAGCCGGTTTAATCACCATGAGCTAGCTTTAAAAATGAAGTAGCGTTATACTCCCCCATAAGCAAAACAATTTTGAAACGGCAAATTATGACCAAAGGAATGGATTTGTCTACTTTACGTTTACAACAAAAAACTGAGTAACTTTTAGTCAATGTAGCTACAGTAGGTTACTGGCGTGACATGACATCTAACATTAAATGACAATACGATATTTGTGCCGGAGTAAAGTTACAAGTTCCCACAACTTCCCGGATCGCACAGCTGGCTGTAGCGAGATATAGGCTAGTTTTATTTCGTTCCTTCGACCATTAGGGTCGTCAACGTTACAAGTATACTTTCTTGTTGCCAGATGCATCGAGAATCTTATACCAAATAATCTTATACCAACGATTTGTCATGGCCATGACCTCGATGACGTAATAAAATAGAGACACGTTAAGCTATGACCAGTCATTTACTGGTCATAGACGTCAAGCCGGAAGTTCTCTTTTTCTTCTCGCTGATGCAGATTGAGACAGATTGAAAAAAACTTTTGTTTGTGTACCTGTGCTATCCCCCAGCCTTGCGACTACGGTCAGACCTACGGTTTCTCGTCCTCCAAAGGCTGTGATAGCAGTCGCATGCGGTAATCCGCTGGTAGCATTGTTGCTAGATAGATACTGTGTATCGCTGCCGCATTAAATTCTGCCTCAGGAGTGTTTGCAGTCCTTTTTGGCTCATATTGTCTTCACCATTTATTGTTTAAACAAGAGAGTTTGCTAAATCCTTTGTTTAAAGCTGCCCCAGTGAAAACTTTCCTAATCGGTGAGCGTGTGCGCTCCATTGATTAGTTGAAGTGCTGCTAGAGCTTTTGCTGATTCTGTCTCTGAATCCCTGGGCGTGGTCTTTCCGCCAGTGAGACATTTCTCCCAATCTGTGAGCGTGTGCGCTCCATTGATTGGTTTAAGCAAAGTTTTTATCTCGCCAGGTGATTCACAGATAATCAATCAATGTGGTGGAGTTGGTGTAGCGACGGTTTCGTCGTGCTCAGACCTGTTTGCCTCTCAGCGGTCCACTCCATGACTCTGGTGCTTTTGAGACCTATTTCGCCACTCACTGCCCCCAGCGGTTCTAGCCGAGGACTCGAGCCCCCTGGCCTCCCAGGGCCAACACAAGCTTCTTCTGGTGGCCCCCAGGTGGCTGATGGAACCTTGGTTCCCAACGCTCTTCAGCTTTCTTTGCGGATTGCCCTGGGGACTCCCGATCCGGACAGACCTGCTGGCATCCTCGACCGAGCAGGATGAAGCTCTGGGTCTGGCCATTGAGGAGCCCGACCGTTCATTAGCTGGGTGTGGTTCCTCTGTCCTGCAGATGCTTCTTAACTCCAGAGCCCCCTCTATGAGATGGGCCTATGAGTATGTGGGGCAGGTATTTTGCACATGGTGGTCACAGCACTGTGCGGACCCCATGCACTGCCCGATTTCTGTTGTAGTGGATTTTCTGCAATCTCTGCTTGATCGTGGCAGGGCAGCCAGTACTCTGAAGGTTTATGCTGCTGCCATATCCATTACATTACATTACATTACAGGCATTTAGCGGACGCTCTCATCCAGAGCGACTAACACAACTTTTTTGTATTTTTTTATACCATTTATACAGCTGGATATATATTGAAGCAATTCAGGTTAAGTACCTTGCTCAAGGGTACAACGACAGTGTCCTACCTGGGAATCGAACCTACTACCTTTCAGTTACAAGGCCCATTCCTTAACCATTATACTACACTGCCGTCTAATATCCAGCAGGCATGTGTAGGTGAACAACAGGCCTGCACGGAGCCATCACCTTATCAGCCGGTTCCTGAGGGGTGCCCGGCGGCTGAGACCTGCATGGTCCCTGGTAGCCCCACCTGGGATCTCCCTCTGGTTTTACCAGCGCTTACGGGACAACCCTACAAGCCTCTCGATACGACCAGTCTTAAGTGGCTTTCTTTTAAGACGGCAATTCTACTGGCAATGGCGTCAGCAAGGTGTGTTGGTGAGCTCTGTGCGCTCTCTCCATCACCAGGGATGTATGAGGTGGCGGCCAGATGACTCTGGTGCTTTTGAGACCTATTTCGCCATGCAATGGGAGTGAATGGAGAGAAAAAAAGTAATTCTTCGTTGGTCAGTTGCTGAACACTGAGCAACTCATGAAGGTGAGAGTGAATATTATGACTAATATCAGTGCCAGGTAGCTATACAACATTACGTTCTTTTTACTCGTATCTGCTTTTCAGTTCCAACGGGGGAGGACCACAGACCTCCGACTGATCTGGGATCAGCCTCTCTCCATCCCTCCCTCACAGCTCAGACTGGAGGCAATACTGTGGATCACAGTGAGCAGAAGGTTACTGATCTGAGATCAGTGCCTTGCCATTCCTCTGTCACAGCTCAGACTGCAGGCAACACTGTACTACCACATATATCTGGATGTCATGTTGGGGGAAGCTTTCATCTCAATGTAAACATCCAGTCTGATCCTAAAGGTAAGGAAGGATTTATCATTTTTCACATTTGATCAATGCACTTAACATAATTCTACCCCTCCATAATCTACAATTTAATACCAACAGTGGAATTGTTTGGATTTGGGATGGAAAGCTCACTTTAATAATTTTTCAGATCCCCCCCCCCCACCAAAATCTGTACCCCCCCCCCCCCCCATCTGTGTGATGGTATGATTTTGTAGAATTAATTTGGTAAATTGAAACTGACCTAAGTTAAAAAGCATAATTATATGCATTGAGTTCATTATTTACTGTTAAAAAGGAAGTCCTTATTTACTGCTAAAATAAGTAATTGTCTAAGGTTAAAAATGTAATTTAATTCATCCTGTTGGGTAAAAAGGTATTTCAGGAAGGTGGAAATTGTCTTAAGACTATTCTCCTTTGATGTTATTTTATTAAAGGGTCAGTTATCTACTGTTCAGGCCTATAGGAATATGATCGAAACTTGATTATTCATGTCTGCATGTAGCCTGAAGGGGGAGCTTACGACACATTACTCCATTCTGAATGAAGCAGCTAAACGGAGAACAACGTGTCTTGCGTACTTTTATTCCTTCTCCCCATTTCAGGGGGGCGTTACATCTGCATCTCTCTTGAGTGTCATTCTAGTTTCTCTTGTAAAACCGGTTTCTCTCCCTGCAGGTATAGAGGACAGAGGTGATGGGAGATTGATGAAATTGCTGCAGTAAGTTTCATTTCAGCCCTGTTTCTCCCTCCCTCACTTGAGTAATCCTTCTTCATAGTATACCCAGATCAAGTAGCAACAAAACGTTCAAAGTGTGAGGTTACAGTTCTCCATTTTCTTTCATTGAAGCAAGTATGCAAGTCAACAGTTGGAAATCAGTGCATTATTGGTCATATTATTACTATTCCTATTATTATTAATATTGTTGTTGTTGTGGTTGCCTATTCCATACTGAAATGAAGAGTATCTGAGTCTTTTTTTTGCTGTTCTGACTGTTGCATTCATGTAATTAAAAGTAGATGATTTTTACTATTAATTTTAGGAGTCTGTACATGAAAAATAGGCAGCAAAGGTGACTTGAGAAATTGTTATTTAAACATGGTTATTTATCTAAACATAACATGATTGACAGATGTTGGGTGCGACTATTGCCCAATGCAGAGGAATGTGATGCCTGTGAAAGGAGGAAATCTTTATTTCTGCTGCTTCAAACTTTACCTCACTGCTGCCCTCTGCTGTCAGGGATGTCTCCCTGGGAGCTGGAGCTACAGGCAGTGATGACATCACTGGGAGGAGAAGCGGAGCCATGTGTTCCAGACCTGTTACCTCAGGAGCCGAACGGGAGCCCACAGACCATCATGAGAGCTGTGCTGGGCCCGAGCTGGGAGGCACACAGGTATGAAATCATTGTAAAAATTAGTTTTTTTTAATCACTCATTAAGAATGTGAGTTTTTTTCCACCAAGATTTTAATTATGCATAAACAGGGCAGGGTTTGATTATGAGAGTTGATTCTATTGAAGTTCCTGTCAGGTTATGCTGTTTTGGTTTAAGATTATCTCTCTCGTTGAGATGTGAAGGGATGCCAGCTGTATTCTGGAATATGTAATGTACTGTAAAACAAACAATTCTTTATGGACAGGGATATATTCTCAAAATTGCCATTTGTAATTGTTAAATTGTCAAAACATCACTCTATATCTGGGCACTTCAACTACTGCATCCTAAATCAATGTTTTAATTGAGGCCAGGGGCCAACTTTACATTTGCTATTTAAAAAACACTGCATGAATGAGATTGTATGGTACGTGTGTAAATAAAGTGTTATTAAGCCGATTCTGTCCCTACTGGAAGGTATACTATGAAGATGCAATTTTGATGCCTCTGAATAGTACTTATTTAATTTATTTCTCAGTGTTCAAAGAGACTTGAGTTTATCTACTGTTTGGTTGTCTGTAGTGGGTGGGGCTTGGCAGCTGAATTGGTCTGTTCTATGAAGTACCTGTTTTTATTTGTGGTCTCCCTTTCCTTCAAAAGATAGATTCCCAATCCCAGCAACTGAAGAGAAAAATAGGTAAGATTCTTTTTTATTTTAAACATCTGCTGCTTAAATATGTTCATACTGGCGTTTGTTGCCATAGTTGTCTTTCCTTTGTTTACTCCTTGTTTAAGACAAGAAAACACATTATAAACATTTAAATATAATGTAACTTCTGACTGGGCTGAGACTGATCATTACTGATCCCCACTCACCCTACAGACCCACTGTTGTGACGGTGTCTCACACTATTAGAGTTACGCTAGATATAATTTCAGTATACTGTATAATTCACTCACACTGGCCTTTGCCCTGAGCAGCCTAGAGATAAGATAAGGCAAATAATTTTATAAACAGGCCACTACAATGAAAAACAACACTACTAACACAAGATACCTTATTAAACAAACACTCACGGTTAACACATATAAGTGCATATACAGTTGATAGTATCGCTTGTAAGAGTACCAGAAAATAAGATATCAAGAGTCTTTTGATGTTGTTGGGTTACATACACCAGGAAGTCATAGCATCCAGGATATGTGACCAGATATAAAAAATGTAAAGGCACAGTCAACTTAGTGTATGTAAACTTCTGACCCACTGGAATTGTGATATAGTGAATTAAAAGTGAAATAATCTGTAAACAATTGTTGGAAAAATGACTTGTGTCATGCACAAAGTAGATGGCATAACTGACTTGCCAACACTATAATTTGCTAACATGAAATCTGCGGAGTGGTTAAAAATGAGTTTTAATGACTTCAGCCTAAGTGTATGTAAACTTCCCACATCAACTGTATGTCAAAGTGCAAACACTGACATAAAATATGTAGGAGAGACACAAAATACAATTATGACCAGATTGGCACAATACATATATATTACATAAAAAATCATAGAAAAACAGACACACACCTAGTGGCTCATTTCCTACACCATAGACTTTGAAGAATTGCTTCGTATTTCTCAATTACACTTCTGTTCCTTGCTGGTACTTGCAATTACGTTCGAGGAATAAGAGGGTCTTGAATCGGTTCCGTGATGAAAGACAGTAGCTATAACTTCTTTATTAGCATGGTGTTTGTCAGCTTCTTGTCCAACATAACTTATACTCCAAACTGGCCCAGCGTTTATACACAGAAAACAGGATATTTCATGTGGGTGATAACAGATGGGGGCTAGCCAGGAGGAAAGGCTTCATGTGAGAATTCATTCCTTCCCTGGTTCCATTTCCTGGCTAGATCAATGACTCTTCACACATTATCATTTCTATTCACCCAGGTTTGCTTACCAATGACTCTTGGCACCTAAGTCTTGGGGGAGAGCTTGCATTTGAAAGGGTACTTAACCCCTGGACTGAAACAGGATGGGTGTGGGGACTTAAACAGATTATAACTCTATAGATATTACTATAAAAACCTGAAAATGCAAGCAGTAGAAATATCGTGCCTCCATTTAAACATTAACTGGACACAGGAGGACAGACATAGGACAAAGACATTGGATTAGAAAACTCAACACCATATTCCCAGGAGGATTAAACAAACGCTGGTAAAACTTCAATACAAGAGGGACCAAATTCTTCCTACTTAAAGGCTACAGTACACTGAATGGCTAGTGCTCTTCCTACTTAAAGGCTACAGTACACTGAATGGCTAGTGCTCTTCCTACTTAAAGGCTACAGTACACTGAATGGCTAGTGCTCTTCCTACTTAAAGGCTACAGTACACTGAATGGCTAGTGCTCTTCCTACTTTACATTACATTACATTTATTTAGCAGACGCTTTTATCCAAAGCGACATACAGTAAGTGCGTACAGAGACATCATCAGCATTACAGAACAGACAAGGCAAAGCACATCCTTTGCATAATGTAGCAGCTATCCCTAGCAATGAACGTTGACTGTAGTTCACAGTAAGCTGTGGGCAAATCAGCAATACTACACTTCCATTCCAAATACTATTATAAACTATACTATTATAAACCATTCCAAATACTATTATAAACTATGCTATTATAAACCATTCCAAATACTATTATAAACTATGCTATTATAAACCATTCCAAATCTATTATAAACTATACTATTATAAACCATTCCAAATACTATTATAAACTATAATAAACAGACAGGAAAACACAGGGAACAGGGAACTGATATTCCTAGGTGAGGATATCAGTCAAGGTGGAGTCTGAAGAGGTGTGTCTTCAGGCCTCGACGGAATGCAGGCAGGGTTGGAGTAGAACGTAGGGGAATGGGAAGTTCATTCCACCACTGAGGTGCTAATGTGGAAAAACTCCGCAGTCGGGACAAGCGAGAGCCTTTGACACGGAGGGGGGGAAGTGCCAGTCGCCCTGCTGTAGAAGAGCGAAGTGGTCGAGCAGGAACATAGTTCTGGATTAAGTCCTGCAGGTAGGCGGGGCCTGTCCTATTGGCTGCAGTGTAGGCCAGGGTCAGAACTTTGAACCTGATCCTGGCTGCAACTGGCAGCCAGTGGAGAGACCTCAGCAGGGGGGTTACAGTACATTACTTAAAGGCTACAGTACATTGAATGGCCAGTGCTGTTCCTACTTAAAGGCTACAGTACATTGAATGGCCAGTGCTGTTCCTACTTAAAGGCTACAGTACATTGAATGGCCAGTGCAAACTTTTCTTTCCCAAGGGGCCCTCATAAGGGGTAATAATACCCTATACAGGCACTATGTGGAGATTCTGGGTCAGGCCATACCAGAATAAAGCAGAGGACAGAGAGGTACTACTGGCTTTGTACCTTGTTTTAATCATCGCCTGATCTAGTCTCTCCACATACTGTAGCTCACAAACATTTCAATAACAGCCAATGCTGTCCCTCCCCTGATAATTCATTAAGTATGCATGGGCCAGGAGAAGGGACCCCCCTCCCCTCTTCCAACCACTTAAAAATGAGGTCCTGCCTTGACTTTTCAGTTGGCATCTGAGTCTTGTATCTGGGTGGTGTTTGCGGTGTCTGGAATTTTACATTTCATCCCTGGACTTTTTGAATATTCTTCTGTCTGTTGGTTCTTGGACTTTGGTGTTGGCGCATTTGAGACAAGCTGTGGTCTGGTAGTATCGTTTATTTATTTATTTTGTGACTGTAACTTGTCCATGTCTGTAGCATTCATTGTTTGTTAAGGTAGTTGAACCTTCATCTTTAGTTAAGGCGTTGAATACTTGTTGTATCTTAATAAATCTCTTAATTTTAATCTGGTTGTGAGTTGTATATTTTTGATGAAGGTTGATCCAACAGGCTGTTCTGCCTATCAATTAATTTGTTAGTTTAATTTCTAATTGATATATTTGATAATTAACAAATTAAAGCAAATAAATACATTTGAAGTGTTGGATAAGTGAGGAGTTTTAACCGTTGATGCCACTTGTGTTCTGTATTCAGAGTGCTGAACATTAAACAAGGGCGGTGGCTGTTAAAACTGCTTCAGAAAATACACATTTTACTAAATCCTCACTTCCCTAACAACACTCAACACATAACTAAAGCGTCGGAGTTTCAGTAGTTTTAAAGGAACATGATGTTTTCTAAGAATATTTGTAAATATTTTTTAAAAGACTTCATTTAATTTTCAGGCTGTTGCTGCATCATCTTATATTGCTTGGTTTATAATCCTGAATCTTGTTTTTAACATCATTGTTTCATGTTTTGTACTTCCTCTCCACAGATGAAGCCATAATCAGTGACAAAAAGACACTAAAATCTGACTTGAAGAAGAAGTTTAAACACATATTTGAAAGTTTAGCGAAACGGGGCCACCGGACCCTCCTAAATGAGATCTATACAGAGCTCTACATCACAGAGGGGGGAAATGGGGGGGTCAATAATGAACATGAGATTGGATGGATTGAGAAAGCATCCAAGAGACAAACCACACAGGAGACTGCAATCCTCTGCAATGACATCTTTACATCCTCACCTGGTCATGTGGACACAATCAGAATTGTGCTGACTAAGGGCATCGCTGGCATTGGGAAAACTGTCTCTGTGCAGAAGTTCATTCTGGACTGGGCGGAAGGAAAAGCCAATCAGGACATTGACTTCATCTTTACTCTTCCTTTCCGAGATCTGAATTTGATGGAAGGGGAAACATTCAGTCTGATGGAACTTCTCCAGAACTACTTTCCAAAACTTACTTTCCAGGATCATTTTTCCCAGAAAGAGATTACAAGTTTTGATTGTAAACTCAAAGTTTTGTTCATATTTGATGGTCTAGATGAGTGTCGACTTTCTCTAGATTTCCTGAAAAATAAGATTTTTTGTGATGCAACAAAGACAACTACAGTGGAGAAGCTCCTGACAAATCTCATTCTAGGGAATCTGCTTCCCTCTGCTCTCCTCTGGATCACCTCCCGACCAGCAGCAGCCAATCAGATCCCTGATGAGTGCATCGACCGAGTTACAGAAGTACGAGGGTTCAATGACCCACAGAAGGAGGAGTACTTCATGAAGCGATTCAACAATCAGAACCTGGCTGGCAGAGTTATCTCACATATAAAGTCATCTAAGAGTCTGTACATCTTGTGTCATATACCAGTCATCTGTTGGATTTCAGCTATTGTTCTCGAGACAGTGTTTGGTGGCACTGGAACACAAGTAATCCCCAAAACTCTGACTGAAATGTACACACACTTCCTGCTCATTCAAACTAATATGAAGAATAAAAAATATCATGGCACCAATGAGACAAACTCAAAGAACATGCCAGCATCAGATATAGAAATCCTCCTGAAATTGGGGCAGCTGGCTTTTCTACAGCTGGACGAGGGCAATCTCATATTCTATGAAAAGGATCTGAGAGAAAGTGGCATTGATGTCAGTGAAGCCTCAGTGTACTCTGGGGTGTGCACAGAGATCTTTAAACAGGAGTCTGGGTTCTATCGGGAGAAGGTCTACTGCTTTGTGCACCTGAGCATTCAGGAGTATCTGGCCGCTTTGTTTGTGTTTCATTCATTTGTAAATGGGAACAAAAATCTACTCTGTATGGAGGACCAGGAGGAGGATAAGGAAGACACAGAGACTTCAGAAGAAGAGTACCGGAGAATGCCATTGTCTGATTTACACAAGAGTGCTGTGGAAGAGGCCCTACAGAGTGAGAATGGACATCTGGACCTTTTCCTCCGATTCCTTCTTGGCCTCTCGCTGGAGTCCACACAGGACCTTCTCCAAGACCTTCTGGCAAAGGCAGGAAGCAGCTCACTTGTTATAGACATACTGCGAAACAGGCAGAAAAGGAGGAATCATGTAAGACATCAGACACTGTCACGAAGCAGATCCCATGTGTCAGAAACAAGAAGCACCTTACTGGGCATTAAGAAAAGATTCAACACATTTCTAGATAGGATCAGACACAGATCTGCAACAAAGACCCACAATCTGTTTCACATACCACAAATCAGATCCAGCGTGCGGGACTCCCAGAGAAAGACAGGAAGCTCTTCACTCTTACGGGACTTCCAGAGAAAGACAGGAAGCTCTTCACTCGTACGGGACTCGCAGAGAAAGACGGGAAGCTCTTCCCTCTTACGGGACTCGCAGAGAAAGACAGGAAGCTCTTCACTCGTACCGGACTCGCAGAGAAAGACGGGAAGCTCTTCACTCGTACCGGACTCGCAGAGAAAGACGGGAAGCTCTTCACTCGTACCGGACTCGCAGAGAAAGACAGGAAGCTCTTCACTCGTAGGGGACTCGCAGAGAAAGACAAGAAGTAGATCACAGAGCAGAGAGGAAACGGTTCAGTATATTAAAGGAAAGATCAGAGAGGAATCTACAGCGGAAAGGACCCTGAATCTGTTTCACTGTCTGAATGAACTGAATGACAACTCTCTAGTTGAGGAAATTCAGATTTCCCTGAAATCAGGAAAACTTTCTCATGTACCACTGGAACCAGGACAATGTTCAGCTCTGGCCTTTGTGCTGCTGATGTCAGAGGAGGTCTTGGATGTGTTTGACTTGAAGACGTACAACACATCAGTGGCAGGTCAGCTGAGGCTTCTAACCATCATCAAGAACTGCAGGAGGGCCTTGTAAGTGTTGCTAAGTTACTAATAATGACTGGATCACTATTCCCATGATCTTTAATTTGTATTTATTATTATCAAAGCTCTCCAGGGGATTATAAAATCTTGCGAACTAAACCTAGATACTTACAGGGGGGAAAAAGCCTATAGAAAGCCTGTCAAACCTCTTTACATATATGATTCATGAGAAGTGCTGAAATACCTTCAGATGTGGATACCTACGTCAGAAAGCACTGTATAAAACCATAATAATAATACTACTACTAATAATAATAACAATAATAATTATTATTATTATTACTATATTGTTATTATTATGATTTTATTTATACCGTTTCTTATTCTTGCATGGGTTATGTTAGTCTCCCTCCAGCCAAAATAAATATTACGTAGAATTGCTGCACAGTTTCTTTACAATTTGAACAAACATGGAGCAACAATTCTATCTCTCTCACGTCTGAGCAGAGTTGGGAGTTCTGCTCCATGTAGGACTTACATATTTAGAATTACACAAACAGCGAAACAACAGTCGCAGGTTGGCCGAGGACATTGATAGTGGCTGACCAGCAGCTAGCTAGCTAGCAGACAGAAAAACATTTTTGCGATGTCAATGACAGATAAAAATATTAAACCCACCATAATAATGTGATAGTTTATTATATCGACAAAATAGATCCAATATCGAATAGAGGTCGAAATAGCTGACTATCGTCACCGTGAAGTAACGTTACAGAATGATCTTGGTGTGTTAGGCAAAAGCAGAGCCTGGGCAAAAGGTGCTTTGTTGTGTGACATAGATGCTTAGCCTATCACGTTTTTTTATATTTATGTATTTATTAATTTGGGGGAAATTACACAGATCAATTATCTATTTTACAGGTGAGTCCTGAAAATCTGGCTTAAAAAAACTTAAGTGTATAATTAATTAACATTAGTCTGGGGTGAAAGGTCAAACTTTGAAAGCTCTGACGAAACATTGTAACGCTAACGTTATCAAGGTCAAAACAATGAAGCGAGTGAAACAGAGTGTTAGATGTATTTTTAAAACGTAAGAGAGAGGATGGGGATCATGACAATAATCATGACCGTTTTGACGGGTCTGTCGCGGATGTGGAGATTAACGTCCATCTGCGTCTGTCGTTTAGATTTATGCTCCTCAAAAACAGCCATCATTATGTGTGTGCAACATAAGAGACTGAAAATAATTTTTTTCCATTGTCGCTTACCATTGGAAAAGTTGTGTAATGTGGCCCCAGCTTTAGGGAGAAGGGTCTAGCTCAGGGGTGGGCAATTCCAGTGTATGCAGGTTTTTGTTCCCACCAATTACCCCAGCTAAATGAGCTAATTGGCTGTTTACACCAACACTGGTAGATTAGATCACATTAAAATGTTTCATATAGGGACACAAGAAGTCTTCGGCTGTCATTCATGCGCTTATTAAGAATTGTAGCTAAAATGTCAGATGGCGCAAATATTAGGACTAATTAGGTAATTAAGGCCAGAAGTTGGCATGAAAACCAGAAACAGATACGGCCCTCGTTGCCCACCTCTGGTCTAGCTACAGCGTCGGAAAAGCCTCACGCGTGACCGAAGGCTCAAGGTGCTTTCTCACCAAAACCGGCAAGGTACATCCATCGGACGCATTCTATTAATTTTCTATGGAGAGGATGCGATGCGATCGCGCGGTGCATGATGGATGTGGCGCGGCGACTGTGTGGTACGTTCACCGGTTCTGAATTTGAATAGGATAGATTCCAAACGTACTTTAGGCAAATGAATGCGTCCACCGTTGCTCACAAAACTCGGATTAAACGGTCAAAGTAGGTGTTTTAGATCAAATATGAATCAAGATTTAGCAACTGCACATTTAAATACTTGAACTCGAAAAGTTCTGGCAGTTTTGCATACTTCCGGGTAGGAGAGGAGTGGTAGTGGGGGAGTGGAGGAAAGGAGGTGGGGAGTGAAGAATATTGGGATGCATGCTGGGTATAATAGCCTTTAGGGGAAGAAGTTTCCCAGACCCAGACTGAGATCTGCAGAAATGCAGTAACGTAGTTATTGTAGCTTACGTAGTGTATCATCGTAAGAACTCTCACGGGTCTGGTGTTGAGACTAGGGCTATGTCAATATTGAAACATCACATTAAATTGTGAGCCAATATAATGTGAATTCTTCAAATATGCAAGTTCTCAGGGTGAAGTGTAGCCTTCTATTAAAATTTTACATGGGGCATGTCATAGTTACTGTTTGTGTTCTAAATTGTATTTAACATTGAACACAGAAACACGGATACACGCACATGTGCAATAAATATTTTTTCTCTGTTGCCTTTCTTGCATGATAAATAGTTTTTTTGGATGAGCCCGCAAACGACAAGAACACAATTAGTGTTGGTTACCTTTTAATTGCCAAACTACTACAGAGAGAACATTTCACAATACATAAATAAATAGTTTTTAAAATACTGTTTTCTAAGTTAAACCTCTTTGGACTTTGCAGGCTTTCTGCCTGTAATCTCACAGAGAATTCCTGTGAAATCGTGGCCTCAGCTCTCCAGTCAGACTCTTCACCCCTGGTAGAGCTGGACTTCAGTAACAATGACCTGGGAGATGCAGGAGTGGAGCTGCTCTGTGCTGGACTGAGGAATCCAAACTGTAAACTACAGATTTTGAGGTGAGTGGTGCATTTAATATTATTATTTGTATATGTACAGTTGAAGTCGGAAGTTTACATACACTTACGTTGAAGTCATTAAAACTCATTTTTAACCACTCCACAGATTTCATGTTAGCAAACTATAGTGTTGGCAAGTCAGTTAGGACATCTACTTTGTGCATGACACAAGTCATTTTTCCAACAATTGTTTACAGACATATTATTTCTCTTTTAATTCACTATATCACAATTCCAGTGGGTCAGAAGTTTTACATACACTAAGTTGACTGCCTTTAAATTTTTAATATTTGGTCGCATATCCTTTGGCATTGCATGCCATGACTTCCTGATGTCTGTGACCCAACAACTTCAAAAGACTGTTGATATCTTATTTTCTGGTACTCTTACAAGCGATACTATAACGTCTCTGCATTTGAATGGATCTCTATGGGAATTGGGGGGTGGGACTAGATTTAGCTGTAAATTACACTGGAACAGTATGGAAACACATGGTTGGCTAAATGGCTCTAACTCATCAAGGGTCTGATGTATCAAACAAGCCTTAAATCATCACTCTGCTGACAGAAATATAGTAAATATGGATGGATAACTTGAAGGGTTTCTTCTCCTGACTTATTTTTCCATAGAGTTCAATAGGAAGATTTGTCAGGAGAAACAACCCTTAAAGTGATCCATCCATATCTACTGCATATCTGGCAGCAGAGTGATGGTTTGAGGCTCGTTTGATACCTCAGACCCTTGATTATTTACTGCCATTTTACCAATCATGTATTCCATACAGTTCCAGCATAATTTACAGCTAAATATAGTCCCACCCCCCAATTCCCGTAGAGATCCATTCAAATGCAGAGGCGTTATAGTATCGCTTGTAAGAGTACCAGAAAATAAGATATCAAGAGTTTTTTTATGTTGTTGGGTCACAGACATCAGGAAGTCATGGCATGCAAAGGATGTGTGACCAAATATCAAAAATTTTAAGGCACAGTCTACTTAGTGTATGTAAACTTCAGACCCACTGGAATGGTGATATAGTGAATTAAAAGTGAAATAATCTGTGTGTAAACAATTGTTGGAAAAATGACTTGTGTCATGCACAAAGTAGATGTCCTAACTGACTTGCCAACACTATAGTTTGCTAACATGAAATCTGTGGAGTGGTTAAAAATAAGCTTTAATGACTTCAACCTAAGTGTATGTAAACTTCCGACTTCAACGGTATGTGTGTGCCATTTCATAGTTACCGTTTGTGTTATAAATTTTATTTAACATTGAACACAGAAACACGGATACACACACGTGTGCAATAAATATTTTTTCTCTGTTGCTTTTCTTGCATGATAAATAGTGTTTTTGGATGAGCCCGCAAACGACAAGAACGCAATTAGTGCCGGTTACCTTTTAATTGTCAAACTACTACAAAGTGAAATAAATAAATAGTTTTTAAAATACTGTTTTCTAAGTGAAGCCTCTTTGGACTTTGCAGGCTTTCTGCCTGTAATCTCACAGAGAAGTCCTCGAAAATTGTGGCCTCAGCTCTCCAGTCAGACTCTTCACCCCTGGTAGAGCTGGACCTCAGTAACAATGACCTGGGAGATTCAGGAGTGGAGCTGCTCTATGCTGGACTGAGGAATCCAAACTGTAAACTACAGATTTTGAGGTGAGTGGTGCCTTTAATATAATGTTATTATTTGTATGTGTAATGCGGTGTGACATGTGAGGTAGGAGGAGCCAAACGCAGCAAGGGGATTCTTTAAGCACTAGGCCATTTCAGCACTAGGCCACTAGGACGGGAAACCCCGTTGTTAAGGGAAGGGGACAAGACAAGGAAACACACACACCAAGGCTACTAACCGGCTCACTGTCAATGAGTAGAAGCGCAAACGCCAGGTTTTTCAGTAAGAAAACCAAAACAAGGCGAATGGAAACAAAGCACTAGGCTCCCATACTTCTACGAGCTAAGTGACTAAAGAAAGAGCCAGAAATAACAAACGCCCTGCCTCGGTAACGAGACGCATAAGAACAGGCGAGTAGCATAATGGCACAAATAACACACACCAAACATACCGAAGCTATTAACCAGCTCATTGTCACACACCAATGAGAAGAAGCGCAAACGCCAGGTTTTTCAGTAAGAAAACCAAACCAGACGAATGGTACAAAGCACTAGGCTCCCATACTTCTACGAGCTAAGTGACTAAAGAATGAGCCAGAAATAATAAACGCCCTGTCTCGGTAACGAGACGCATAAGAACAGGCGAGTAGCGTAATGGCACAAACAAAACACACAGCCAATAAACACGGCAAAATACGAAATAGTATACGAGAAGGCGAAAGGAACGGATATAACATTCCATGGCTACTTTCATAGGCTCGCAGTCACATGCAAAAACTAGGAAGCAGAAACAGACAAGAGCCAGGGGAGAAGAGTCCGGATAATTACATGCACATAGGCACATACGCCAGGAGGGGAAAGTCCGGATAACTATATCCACATAGGCCCGTACGCCAGAGAGGAGAAGAGTCCGGATAATTACATGCACATAGGCACGTACGCCAGGAGGGGAAAGTCCGGATAACTATATCCAAATAGGCAAGTCCCGCATTACTCCAGAAAACGTAAAGGGGTAAACGCCCGATCTCCCAGGAGAGAGAAACATTTTACAGGCGAGCCGACGGAGCACCGTCGTCCCATAACTTTACTAGCAAAAATGACCACACAAGCTTAGTAGAAAATACACGCCCTAGCCTCTCAATAAATGGAAATGTAACGAGGCGAAATGGAACAGAAAACTAACGTTCCAAGGCTATTTTCAGAGACTCGCAGTCACACACAAACATGTCCACAAAATCGTCTTGTCTCCCTATGGGAAGACATGTACCGAAGGGTGAACAGAACTACAGTTCCGAACAAAATCGCCAAAAAGCTCCATGTATAGAGACCGGTACAGAAGGACGCACAGGACAGCTGGACCGGAATTACCGGCTAACAGATTAACGCAAGCTCAATCGAAAATACATGCCCTGCCTCTAAGAATAAATAAAGCCCTAAAGTCAGTATGATAAAACGCCCCTTCTCTTAGTAAGAAACTACCATACAAATACACACAAACAAAGACTCCTCTAGCTTTCACAGAAGACAGCAGACAGAGAGAGGAGAAAGAGACAGAAAAGGGCAAAAGATCTAGGCAACAAACAAAGGCAAGACCAGAAAGCGGAGACTGAAACGAGCACACAAAAAAGGAATTCAACCCGAAAGCTCAAAGCACAAAGGCAAGTCCCGCAAAACTCCAACAAAAGCACAACGGAGCAAAACGGTCTCCTTAAACCCTAGACCTAATCATACGACTAAAACTTTAAAAGGGCAAAAATAAACCGCACACAAAACAGCACAAATAATGCCAAAAAATACACCACAATACAAACAACAAATAAGCAATCAATATCGAAGCCCAGAACAAAGGGAACATGGGCTTAAATAGCTCACCGGTAAAACATGCACACCTGTCAACGCTGACGAGACTTCTCCGCGAAAAGACAAGACTGAGCCAAAACTCCACTAACAGAGCAGCGCCCACGTGTGGCGACCGAGGAACACGACCGCAAGGGGAAAAGGGTCATAAACCATGACAGTATGTGTGTGTGTGTGTGTGTGTGTGTGTGTGTGTGTGTGTGTGTGTGTGTGTGTGTGTGTGTGTGTGTGTGTGTGTGTGTGTGTGTGTGTGTGTGTGAACTCCATGCAAGTGTTCACTCCATGTTTGTAAGGACTCATTCAATCAGTGGAGATTGAGTCTTTCTTGTACTGCTGCAGCTCAACTCAAATGTCCATTGATTCTTTCCAGTATTGATGAAACCATGTTTCTCAGCTAGTTAACAATGCAAACATAACTCCAACTACTTCTTTGACTGTAGTCAGATTGTTACGTCTTCATGGATTGTAATTCTATGGTTCGTTGAATAATAAATTGTTATTTATTTATTGTGAGTTTGTATTCACAATTTATATTACTTTCAAGGTTAAAATTTTATCAATTTGATATAATTTCAAATTTTCCTCCAGCGCTGTAAGAGTTTAGAGCTGTTTTCTCCTCTTGGCAGGCTATCAGGCTGTCAGGTAACAAAGAGAGGCTGTACTTCTCTGGCTTCAGCTCTGCATTCAAACCCCTCACACCTGATAGAGCTGGATCTGAGCTACAATCACCCAGGGGAGTCGGGAGTGAGTGCGCTCTCTGCTGGACTGGAGGACCCTGGCTGTAGACTGGAGAAAGTGAAGTAAGTACAAAATGAGAGTCAGGAATGATGCGAGAGAGGTTTCTACAAAGCTCCTCTCTGGTTAACCAACTCCCACTGCATTCCGAGGTAAATCCAAATGCTGTTCCACTTGTAAACCAGCAGCTATGTAGATAGTAAAACTAGTGAGATGTTTAAAGGGTAACAAATAGGGGTGTCACGATACCGATTCGAAATCGAAAATCGATCGAAATGAGCGTTCGATTTCGAACTTCGAAATCACAAGCTGGTTCGCGATTCTCCAAGTTTTTTTTTTCTCTCCACCCCCGCCCCCCGCGCGCTCTTCTTAGCCTTTCATGTGATGGGTAAAATGTAAAAAAAAAAGTAGCCTACTTGGCCATCTCTAATGTAAGCGTTTCCGACAAAACGAAACTTGACGCCTTCCACTGCATTTTGTTCGTCCACGCAGGCGTGCGTTCGAAGAAAAAAAAAACAACGATATTTCAAAGAAGACACAGCTGCTAGTTAACGTTAGTTACCGGTAGCCTGCATTACTTTTCGACACACCATGGCCACTGCCGGAGTCGGAGATGGAGAAACAGAACTGGAAAATCCTCCTGCTTCCCTCAAGTCACTGGTGTGGCAACATTTTGCCTTCCCCGTGAGTTATATAAACAACGAACGCCTCATTGACAAAAAAACAACAGTTTGTCGGCTATGCTACACGCGACTACCATACGCCACCTCAGGCAACACGTCAAATATGGCAGGACACATTCGCAGGCATCACAAAGAAATAGATTTGACTGGGAAAAAAACATTGACACAGGCAACTCAAATGACAACCCAAATGACAGTTGTCAGGGCATGAAAAAAAACGTGTAAATAGTTAATAGCGTGGTACATGTTCAACTGTTTATTATTTCAGATATTAGTTTGTTAAAGCTCTTAACTGTTCAAAGAATGTGAACATGCTCATCTTTTTAAAGTAGAATTTGAAAATGTAAATGACCGTTGTCAGGGCATAAAACCAATGTGTAAATTGTTAATAGCGTGGTAAATGTTCAACTGTTTATTCTAGAGTCTAGTTTTGATAAAGCTCTTAACTGTTTAGGTGTGTTTAAATATTCTCATATTTTTGTTATTATTTATAATTGTTATTATTCAAATAAAAGTTACTTATTGAGAAACAAGTATTTTTCTTTACAAATCAAGACTCGATAGTCTAACAATGGCATAGCCATTAGTTAGACTATAGTGCTGGGAAAAAAAATTGTGCTGAAAAAAAATCGAAAATCGAATCGAATCGTGACCTTAAAATCGAAAGTCAAATCGAATCGCGGATTTGGAGAATCGTGACACCCCTAGTAACAAAGCACTAAAACCAATTATTTTAGATGAGAACTGATACATTTGTTTTTTTCTAAGTATTACTGATTGATCCTGGTCCAAATCTTGACATAAAATAAAATTTTTAGCAGCATACATTGTTCTCTATGGATCTTATATATGTAACAGTAATTGCGCAGTGTTATAACGATTAACTGAACACTTTTGAAATCGTTTTGAAGTACTCAGCTCCCCAAAATCGTCTCTTGCTTCATAATGTATGCATTCATATACTGTAGGCTGTCGCTTTGGATAAAAGTGTCTGCTAACAAAAAAAAAGCATATGCATGTATCTGGCTCATCGTTACTGCCGTCTCCGATGATTGGGGATTCTATGTTTGCAATGTAAATGTTGGATTCAAGGATTTTAATGTGTAGCCTACTGTTTTCCTGGTGCTAGAGTGGATGAGCTACAACATCAGGCTCCCGCCATTTCCAAAAAGATACTCCAAAGCTGTAATCATTCATGCAGCCAGAAATTACAGCAGGTTGAGAAAATCTGAAGTTTTACAGAACTATTTTATTTCATTATAGGCCTCTAACTGTATAAAACCCATTTGCAAGCTTGTGATCTCAGCACCGCTTCCTGTTTGAAACCGTGGCAGTGAGAAATTCAGCTGGCTCAGTGCCCGAAATGTCTGGCTGAAAAAATGGTGTGCTTGTTCAGTGTTTGGCTAACATTATTCTGAATATTAATTTAGAAGATGGAATCGTGTGTGGAATATGTAGCTTAACATTAGCAGACCATATCTTGTCTATCATAGCTAGCTAATACCGTTACCGTTAAAGTAAATTATGTTTTCATAAAGATATTTGTATACAAATATTATTTATTTCCTGAAATACAACGTAATATTACATTGTTATATGAATTTGATCCAAAAGGTAGGCTGCCCGACTTCAGTCACCAAGTTATGAAAGGTAGCTTGCTGCATAGCTAGAGGTAATGTAGCCTAAGTTACTTACACATACAACAGAAAACACTAACTCCGTGTCACTTTTAATTCCCTTGCTAAACTTCAGCCGTCGCCATTGAGGAAAAGAAAAACCTAGGTTGAACCTGCTTCTTGAACATGCCCTACAGGCGTGTTGCATCTCTGTACCTCCTCTTCTTCACCTCCGCTATTACAGTAGCTAGCTGACAATGGCTACAAAGGCCTGATCCCACACCACAGGCTCTGTAGCCACACCCACCACTCCCCACACAGAAAAGAGCGCCACACCCAGAAACGTCCTGAACACATCTTTGAATAATAAATACAGGCAGAGGAGCAAGGTTTCTGCAATTTTTTTCAACAGAGATTGCCAGTAGTACATCATAGATATGAGTAGGCATGTTTTTTTTTTTTTTTCATAATTTTTTAAAGCAAAAAATCCTGCATAGCACACCCTTCAGACAGTACCACACACGTTTAGCCGATCAATAAAGTCCTGACAGTGTGGAGCTCTCCCATTGACACAGAGCTCAGTTTCCACACTGCACTTCACACACCAGGCAGTCTGTGTGTCTCATTGTCTGTCTGTCCCTCTGTTCCTACAGTGTTGCCCATGGAGGACAGATAAGGCTCAAACCAGGCATGAGGAAATGTGAGTTTGTCTGAAAGCACTGAAGGCTTTAAAACTGAGAGTAACTGAGGGAAGAAGGTTTGGGGAATACAGAATGAAATACGTAAGGGATAAACCACAACGGGTTGTCCCTTTATTGGAAAATAATGTACTACAGGCGAGGTGATGCATTGTTGTTACTCCTGACTCATTTTCCTATTGAACTCTATGGAAAAATAAGTCGGGAGAATAAACCTTTAAAGTGATCCATCCACATCTACTGCATATATGGCAGCAGAGTGATGGTTTGAGGCTCCTTTGATACCTCAGACCCTTGATGACTTAGAGCCATTTAGCCAACCATGTGTTCCATACTTTTCCAGCATAATTTACAGCTAAATCTAGTCCCACCCACCAATTCCCATAGAGATCCATTCAAATGCAGAGAGGTTATAGTATCGCTATAGGTAGAGTACCTGAAAATAAGATAACAAGAGTCTTTTGATATTGTTGGGTCACATACATCAGATGACAATGAGGTTGTGCAGACTGTTAGCTTTAATTTGAGGGTATTTCCTTCCATATTGGATGAACCGTTTAGAAATTATAGAACCTTTTGTACATAGTCCCCCATTTTAAGGTACTACAAGTATTTGTTGAATTGGCTTCACAGATGTGTTTCGTTAGGCAGGTGTATTCATTTGTGTTGTTAGTGAATGCAGAAGAGAGCTGTTGATCTTGATTCTAGACTTTGTAATTGCCTTTGGATAGTGTTGTTGGGGTGTGACAACATGAGGAAGACTGCAGTGTCGATGCAAATTAAGCTGGCCGTCATGAGGCTCAGAAATGAAAATCAGTCACATTCAGGAGCATTGCAAAAACCCTGGACATGCCCAGGTCAACAGTTTGGTTCATCATTAACAAGAAAAAAACAACTGGTGAACTCAATTATGTCAAAAGACCCGGTAGACCGAGGAAGACCACTGTAGTGGATGGCCGGAGCATACTCTATGGCAGGGATCTCAAACTCAAATCCTGGAGGGCCGCTGTGTCTGCTGGTTTTCGATGTGTTCCTGCACTTAAGTGTTTAATTTAAGTCATTGATTGGCTAAAGAGTCTGCACACCTTGTTTCCAAGGCCTAAATTGGCTGCTGATTGAAAGGAAATCACAAAAACCAGCAGACACAGCGGCCCTCCAGGACTGGAGTTTGAGATCCCTGCTCTATGGTGAGGAAGACCACTGTAGTGGATGACCGGAGAATACTCTCTATGGTGAAGAAAACCCCCCTGACAAAGGCCCAACAGATCAAAAACACTCTCCTGGATGCAGGTGTAGATGTGTTAAAGTCTACCATACGTAGAAGACTACACCAGCAGGACTACAGAGGGTACACTACAAAATGCAAACCGCTGATAAGCCTGAAGAATAGAAAGGCGAGATTACAGTTTGCTAAGAAGCACCTAAAAGAGCCCCAAGAGTTCTGGAACAAAGTCTTGTGGACAGGTGAGACAAAGATTAACATGTACCAGAGTGATGGAAAGAGGAAAGTGTGGAGAAAAAAAGGAAATGCCCATGATCCAAAGCATACCACCTCATCTGTGAAACATGGTGGAGGGGGTGTTATGGCTTGGGCCTGTATGGCTGCCAGTGGAACGGGCTCGCTTGTCTTCATCGATGATGTGACTGCAGACAGAAGTAGAACAATGAATTCTGAAGTCTACGGAATCATGTTACCTGCTAAAACCAAATGCCTCCAAACTCATTGGACGGCACTTCATCATGCAACAAGACGATGACCCGAAACATACTGCGAGAGCCACAAAGGGGTTTTTGACGGCTAAAAAGTAGAAAATCCTTGACTGGCCGAGTCAATCACCGGATCTGAATCCAATTGAACATGCATGTTACATGCTGAAGAGGAGACTGAAGGCAAAAAGTCCCCGAAACAAGCAGGAACTGAAGATGGCTGCAGTACAGGCCTGGCAGAGCAACACCAGGGAAGATACCCAACGTCTGGTGATGTCTATGCTTTGCAGACCTCAAGCAGTCATTGCATGCAAAGACCAAATATTTAAAATGATTACTTTATTCTACATTATGTTCAAATGTCCAATATTCTTTTATGCCCAAAAAAAAGGGGAGGGGGTACTATGTACAAAAGGTTCTATAATTTCTATACGGTTCATCCGATATGGATGAAAATAACCTCAAATTAAAGCTGACAGTCTGCAATTCAACCTCATTGTCATTGTAACCTTTCAAACTCAAAGTGCTAGAACCAAAATAACAAAAAATGTGCCACTGTCCAATGAATTATGGTGTTCACTGTATATTCAGTATATACCCACACACAAAACCGCACTAGACTCCTGGCTGTTATGTTCTGATGTTCTGGTGTTCTGATTGAGATGTTGTCTTTTCTGATCTCCTCGTCTACAGACGCCTGTAAGCTCACATTGGAGCCCTGCACGGCACACAAGTCGCTGTCTCTCTCTGAGCGCAACAGGAAGGCGACTCGCTCAGAGGGGAAAGAGGAGTCATATCCTGATCACCCAGAGAGATTTGACTCATATCACCAAGTGCTCTGCAGAGAAGGTCTTGCTGCGCGCTGTTACTGGGAGGTGGAGTTGAGTGGGAAAGATTATAAAACGAGTGAAGGATGGACCGCAGTTGGAGTTGCATATAAAGGAATCTGCAGGAAAGGTTTTGCAGACACGAGTTTTCTTGGTGGCAGTGACAGATCCTGGAGTCTGGAATTGAATCATTTCCAACACTTTTCCAACTATGGTGGGATCCACAGTGCAACAATTGTGTCCGACTTGGCTTCCTCCAGAGTTGGGGTGTATCTGGACTGGTCGGCTGGCTCTCTGTCCTTCTATAGGATCTCCTCTGACATGCTCACCCACCTGCACACTTTCCACACCACCTTCACTGAACCTGTCTATCCTGGGTTTGGAGTTTGTCCAGACTCCTCAGTGTCCTTGTGCATGCTGGGATAGACTCCTGTGTCCTGGAGGAACTCCAGAGTCACCAGGGAAAACAAATACTGCTTCAACCCCCAAGATGGGATTTTGTTGATTTTGATGATGATTGTGGTTTATTATTTTCATATTTTTGGTGCGTATAATCTTATTTGTTTCAGGCGGTGCTAATGGTTTGAAATGATACATCGTGACTGCTCATGAGCTCATATTGTTACCTATAAGGATCCTGCTCTGGTTCCTGTTCTGGCATTCTAGTGCTCTTGGAATTCGCCATTTGACCAGTTCTGGACTGTAGGGAACTAGCACCCTCTTTATTCCAACCAGACCGGTTATGGACTGTAGGGAACTAGCACCCTCTTTATTCCAACCAGACCGGTTATGGACTGTAGGGAACTAGCACCCTCTTTATTCCAACCAGACCGGTTATGCATGTACCAGGAGTAGATGGCAGTGATGTGCCCCCCCACACCACACACACACTCACTTTTTTTCAAACACATTAAAGTGTGGTCTGTTCGGTGGGGATCACCTCCTAAGTTCAAAGGCATCCAGGGTTATATTTATATATATATTTTTTTTTTAAAAAGGTGTTATATTTCGAAATATTTTCCCAAATCTATGTATGGTCATTGTAGGCTATATCCAATCTGGCTAGGGACCCACTACAGTATCTTCAAGGACGCCCTGTTGAAAACCCAGGTTGTAGATTATAAAGCAGGGCCCCAAAGGCTCTGCTGGTAGTTATTTTTAATGGGGCATTCAGGCCAGAATGCAGGTCACCCCGGCAGTATGGCCGCCATGTGATTCCAGCCCAGTGTTCGCATTATTCATTCATTATTATGTCTTATTCCAGGTCTTTCCTTGACTGAGATACCAATCTAGGACCTTTTCATAGTACTTGTTCCGTTTTAAAAAAATTTTTTTTTTAATAGTTTAGAAGGTATAGCTGATTTACCCTGAGCTTACTGTGTGTAATTCATTCAATGTTCGACCGTAGACGGTCTGTGGTTGGTTATATTGCATGTCAATCAAATGCGCCATCTTGTCAAAGTGGACGGCTTTTTACCACGGTAGGCAAGTCTATGGACCAGACTTTGTGCTTATCACAAAGTCTGGCCTTCGCGAGACTATGGACCCCCTGTCACAGGTAGGTTTTGGCTTTGCTACCAAACATAGCAAAAACAGCTAACAACTACAACATAATGTTTTAACTTTTATCATTCTGCACCGGTATGTTGGCCGATAAAAAAGCATTTCATGCTGGAAAAACGAAAGTTGAAGTTTTTTAAAAGATACGGTCGTCTAAAACAACAGAAAGTCTGACCACCTTCAAGCGCAGATTGAAGACTCACCTCTTCAAGCTGCACCTCTCTCCACCCCTCCCTACCTCCTTGTGACCTCCCTTGATTGTGTTTTTCTGAATCCTTGTTTAAGTGGTTCAAGCTGCTAGTTTAATACTTAAGGTTACTTATTGGCTTACTGTTGTACACGCCAATGATTGATATCGTGTGTCCACCCCCCACCCCCCCAAAAAAAAAAAAAATCATACTGACTGTGCCTGGTGCCCGGGAATGTGCAGAGCATCTGGAAATATACGTGTTGACACAGGAAACTACCACTCACGACCGACACACAGTAAATTTCACTGAAATTTAACAGGTTGGGTATCTTCCCTGGAACTTCCAGAATTTCCAGAAACTCCCCTTTTCATGCAGCGACAGGCCTAAATACCTGCAACTTGACAGTGGCACTGTATATGATTGTAACTGAACTTATCTGTTGCTGTTTACTTACCATGAGAAATGCACTTTTGTAAATTGTAATTGTTTTTTGTTACTGTAATAATTTTGCCGTACTATAACTGAGAATGTTCTGTAATACTGAATACTGGGAATTAAATGGGAATTAAGTTAAATTTCAATAGGATAATAGCCTACCTTTTATTTTTGTTTTGTGAAAAAATAAATACTACCCTCAAGTCAGTCTCTCCTCCTATAAAAACTCTTAAATGTCCAGCGCCATTGCATTATTCAAGTTTCATTATATTTATTTAGCAAATGCTCTTATCTTGAGCGATTTAGAAAGGGGAAATATATTAGTGTGTGCAAAGGATTCTCATGAGATGGAAACTGAGAGCAGAAAAAAGCACCCTTGAATGAAATGAAAAGATAACAAGATTTACTCTTTCTCTCCCTCTCTCTTTCCCTCTCTTTCTCCCTCCCTTTCTCTCTCTCCCTCCCTTTTTCTCTCTTACACTCTCTCCCTCCCTCTCTTTTTCAGTCAACTTCGATTAAAGTGTCTCATTGCCCTCTAGCGCCCCCGCACTGGTCGTTTGGGTATCGCAGTCTGGCTGTTCAGCTGCACAGGAAGCGTAGCCTATGCCTCTGTCTTCATGTCTGTGCGAGTCTCGGATCCAATAAGACCACTGTGATAAGAAGTGGCAGATGTCACAACTTTCCTCGGTCTGCGCTCTGCCGGATCGATAGCGGAGGTTGCCGTCATGAATGAACGTTGATAAATACGATTGGGCATTATCAATATGGGAGAAAAAGGGATTTTTAAAATCTTGCTAATTAGAAGCTGAAACGTGAGCACGCTGGATTGCGTGGAATGTTTTGGCTTAGAGTCGGCATGCAAGTGAGCGATCTGTCCTCAGGCTTGATATCTATGGTTTTCCTGCCGACCAGCTGTAGCCTACTAACTACCAATCATAACACACCTTTTTCACCGCAGCATTTCACATCCGTGCCGATGCCATTTGCTTTAGTGAAGGAGGAGACCTCCTCATATTTACAGGCCGTATCAGAAGGGCTGTTGTGTCATTGTTCAAATGTTTGTCTTCACCCCACCAGAGGAATACATCTGTTTTAGATTTATACCTGAAAAACTTTCTGGACTTTGACTTATTTGCCTTGATGCATCCGAACACCCAGGTCTGTTTGAACACACGTCACATGGTGCCCGGGGTTCAATGGCCCCTGATACCAAGAATAACACCACCTCTCTCTCTTTTTCTACCTCCCTCTCTTTTGCTATCTCTCTCTTTCAGACTCCCTCCTTCCTTTTCTCTCTCTCTCTCTCTCTCTCTCTCTCTCTGCCTCTCTCTCTCTCTCTCTCTCTCTCTCTCTCTCTCTCTCTCTCTCTCTCTCTCTCTCTCTCCCATACTGGTGGGAGTAGGTTAAGGCAATCTTCAAATTCCTTTTTCTCCTCTTTCTTTCTCTGTCTGTTTCTCTCTCTGTTCTTTTGTGTTTTGATTGTAATTTGTGTATTTTGTTGAACTGTCACAATAAAGGTGGTTTTAAATTCTCTGTCCCTCCCTCCCTCCCTCCCTCTCTCTCCCTCTCCCTCTCCCTGTCCTTGCTGGGATAATGATTGACTGGGCAGGCAGGGTCAGTTTGTTTAACTGACCCTCGTCTAGGGGGAAAGGGTATAAACTTAATGGCAGTGCGAGAGAGATTCTGCCTGTTCTGACCGTCATGAGTGTCCACGCCGCTCTCATATTCTTCACCTTGTTCCTTACAGGTAAGAGAGTCCTCGGTCCTTACAGGTAAGAGAGACCTCAGTCCTTACAGGTAAGAGAGTCCTCGGTCCTTACAGGTAAGAGAGTCCTCGGTCCTTACAGGTAAGAGAGACCTCGGTCCTTACAGGTAAGAGAGACCTCTGTCCTTACAGGTAAGAGAGTCCTCGGTCCGTGCTTCCTCTGGAATGACATTGTTCTTACAGCGTCTGCCAAAAATTATTGACATTTTATTGACCTGCATTTAATTCAGGCATGTCCTTAATTTTGACCTAACAAATCGATGCAAGAGCTTTTTCCATCACAAAAACGCCATTTTGGCCAGTTGATTATGGAGACTGCTGGTGACTCGCCAAACTGCTTGTATTTACTTACAATGTGAGCACAAATGTTTAAGGAATCCCATTCAGAGTCTTATGAAGTTCCCACAATTAATGTCGTGTGTTTAATGTTGTGTACATTTTTCTTGGACACTGTCCCTTTCTTTTAATCTCTGATATTGCCTGACTGCTGGTATGTAACTGAACAAACTAAATGTCTGAGTCTTCATCATATAGACAAAAGTGTCGTATAGAGTCCAGACAGCCTGAAGCAATGGTTTTTAGCTGTGTAAACCTGGTAGGCTTCTCATGATAACTTCTTCTATGTTAGTGACCGATTGTTTATTTTTTTAGGACCAGAGTGATGGTGTAGCATAATGGTTAGAGAGCTGGGCTTGCAGCGCTAATGTTGTAGATTTGCTTCCCAGGTGCAGCACTGCCGATATACCTTTACACAAGGTATCTAACCTGAATTGCTATACTGAATATCTAAGAATATTAGCTGTGTATATTGCTCTGGATAAGAGTGTCTACTAAGACCTAAAATGCAGTTTGATATGCATGTGAAATTACATTGAATATCTCTGGGTTACTGGCACAGTTCAGTCTTACCTTGGAACTGTGTGATAAATGAGCAGTTACCAGAAGTAAACTAAACTATAGATAATTCAGAGCTGTTTGGCAAAGACGTTTTTAACTGTGCATCTGCAGTAAAATGTTTAGGTTAAAACAAAATCTGTTTGTTATGGTGCTTTTAACCACAAGGGAGTATATGTAGTCCTTAATGGAATCTATAAACACTGTTAGAGTTGATTTAACACTAGAAGTGTTGCTTTGTGCATGCTGGATGCTGAGGTAGCTTTGTTATTTCAGTTTGCTGATGGTGTTGCTGGATTTTGTGAGGAAATTTATATAATCTGATCATCACTGTCCATGAAACAATATGTGTGTATGTGTATTTTCGATAAATAAATTTTTTCTGTGTGAAACTTTGGCACTGAACACGCATCACGGGGAGTTAGCGACGTCAGAGATGGGAGTGGCCTTGTCTAGCCAATGGCATGTCTGAGCAGGTCAATTTGAACATATGCCCTGCCCTCTCCCAAGTCCTCACCCCCCTCGAACCCGATGTCTGTGTGCCCCTCCGCCTCTGACACGCTCTGTCACAAACCGCTTAATTAGGTCAGGACCGCTAAAAACGTTCGGCACGGTTAGAATGCAGCCGAGCTACTGATGATCCAGACAAAGATAATCCTGTGCTTTAAGAACCAGACTTTCATTTATTTGTATTTACACTTTTGGCAACCATTTAGAAATGAGCAAACATTTAGTGAGCTGCCAGTCAGAAGAAGGGAAAAAGTACATATAGTATTAGTAAATTTGGTAAATTAGTAAATACATTATTAATAAATATAGTAAATTAGTAAATACACTGCCTGGCCAAAAAAAAAGTCGCCGTTGCACCCGTCATGCATAGTGCCCACTGTACAAGCCTCTGGAGGCAGTGTTATGATCTGGGGTTGCAGTACCTGAGTACCTGAATGTACTGAATGACCAGGTTATCCCATCAATGGGCATATTCCAGGACGAAAATGCCAAGATTCTTCAGGCTCAAATTGTGAAAGAGTGGTTCAGGGAGCATGAGGAATCATTTTCACACATGAATTGGCCACCAGAGTCCTGACCTTAACCCTATTGAAAGTCTTTAGGATGTGCTGGAGAAGACTTTACAGAGTGGTTCGACTCTCCCGTCGTCAATACAAGATCTCGGCCAAACATTAATGCAACTCTGGATGGAAATAAATGTTGTGACGTTGCATAAGATTGTCGAAACAATGCCACGACGAATCAAAGCTAAAGGCGGTCCAACTAAATATTAGAGTGTGCAACTTTTATTTTGGCCAGGCAGTGTATATATTATTAGTAAATATAGTGAATACATTGTGCCAGAGCCCCAGCTCCTAGGCATGCTTGTGAGAAAGTGAGAAAATATGTGATTGTACGGAGACTATAAGCCCGAGAAACCCTTCATATGCAACGTGGCACCGTTTTGAAAAGCAGTGAGTGGTAGATAGCACTGTCGTTTTGAAAAGCAGTGAGTGGTAGATAGCACTGTCGTTTTGAAAAGCAGTGAGTGGTAGATAGCACTGTCGTTTTGAAAAGCAGTGAGTGGTGGATAGCACTGTCGTTTTGAAAAGCAGTGAGTGGTGGATAGCACTGTCGTGACACATTTGTCAAGTACAGGCACCCGTTTTGAGCTTTCCTTGATTTTTACATTGTCAACTCTTACTGCCTGTTAAAGCGCAGAGCGTTTTGGAGGGAATTTTGAAATGGCTCTGGAGAGGGAGGTTGTTCGGCACACACTGATGACATCAGAGTGCAATGATTGGTTAATAGGAATGTTGTTCCAGGAACATGTCCTACTTGGGCAATTCACGTTATCCGCCAGGGAACATGTATGTATATAACAGAGAACACTGTATAATATAATAACCCTGTCCCATAAGCTTCCAAGTAATAACGTCTTCATAACCACAATAACACAGTGTATGCATCTGATAACAATGCACTAAGTAACCATGGCAACAGTGTGGTATGAGCTGGAATAACACACCTTCCCTTCTTTCTACCCTTTCACCCTCCCTGCAAAAAGGATCAGGGGACCCGCTGACCCCCCCACAGAGCGCTGGGGCCCAAACAGGTACGAGGACATTCGTCGTTCCCATTATGAGAGGGCAGGTAGCGTTCTCTTCACTCTCAACACCGTTCATGATTTTCAATAGTGTCTGCATCTACAAAACGAGAGGCTATTTATAGAATAAGGCTTCACTAATGTCAATATATACTGTAATTCAATTCAATTAAGTGTTTTTTTAAAATTATTAAAATGGGTGAATTGTCATGTTACTTTCAAAGTTTCGGAGTTCCCAACAACATCCATCTCTACTCTACATCTGTTTGGTGCATCCATCTCCTCTGTATATCATTTTGGTGCATTAACCTCTATTGTAGATTAGTTTGGTGCACTCATATCTCTGCTGTAGATCTGTGTGGCACAATCACATTATTTCATAAATCCTGAGATGAACATCTTGCAAGCGTTTGTGAGACAGTTGAGCCCCAAAAAATCATTTTTAATGTATTATTGTTCTTATTATTATTAACTATGTGGAGTTAATCTGTAAATGGCATGCTGTTGATAGTTTACACTAACAGTCCTTGAAAGAGGAAGCTGTAAAAGTGGGTTGTCTTGTGGGTCAGGGAAGCTAGACCTGAGTCTTAAATGGAGAATGCCTTATATAAACAGGGTGAGCTATAGCATACGTCACATTAAAGGAAAAGCAACAGAAGATAGAGTGACCACATTAGAAGCAATGAAACATGGTCAAGCTGTGCCCCTCTGGGTACGGTGAGAGCCCCAAATGGAACTTATACGAGTTTCATGTTTTAAGATGTCAAACTGTATATAAAACTGTCTCAGAGGAAGAATAAACATGAGAATTACTCACTCCTGTTGGGCTTTAAGAAGCAAAATGTGTCTGTCTGTTAGATGTGAGAATAATAAAATTCTATATTTTTAAAATTTAATTGAATGAGTGACTGTGCTATCTCTTAATATCAGAAAAGAGACAAATCCCACCACATATTATTTATAAACCAGTAACTATTAATCCTTTGAAGATTTTTTGAGATGTATTTTTATTTTGTTGAAAATTCTAAATCAGTGTTCTAGAACTTTCAAATACCACTCGTGATTGTTACATCAGCATTAGAATGTTCAGCTAAGAACATTCTAATCATGTATTTAGAATAGAATATAATAGAATAACTTTTGCTTTCCTGTGAGGGAACTTCAGTTGTCGTTGCCAGCAATAAAAAATACATGGACACTGGGGAAGACTCTTAAAACACACAAAAAAAAAAACTAAACATATTCAATTGAATCAGGTGTTTCACATTAAAGTGAAGGTATGAGTGGAGTGGAATACAGCCAAGCTTTATGATGAAAAATTGAGCATCAAAAGCAATAACAGTTCCTCATCTGCCTTTACAGCTGTAGGGACAAAGCTGTTTCGGGCTCTTTTGGCCTTAGGGGGCAAGGACCTTAATCTTGGACCTGATGGAAGAGTCTCAAAGAGAGAGTTCAGGGATGTGATGAAGGGCCGTAATCCACTCTCCTTTTTTAATTGTGTGATTAATTGAATAAATTTTAATTTGTGAACTTACACCTTACAGGGTTAATTTTGCTGCCAGTTTGTCCCTTCTCTCACCATCCATTCTCTCTAGAATCCGTGTAACCTCAGTAGAGTATATATTGCAATGTAACCTCAGTAGAGTATATATTGCAATGTAACCTCAGTAGAGTATATATTGCAATGTAACCTCAGTAGAGTATATATTGCAATGTAACCTCAGTAGATTATATATTGCAATGTAACCTCAGTAGATTATATATTGCAATGTAACCTCAGTAGAGTATATATTGCAATGTAACCTCAGTAGATTATATATTGCAATGTAACCTCAGTAGATTATATATTGCAATGTAACCTCAGTAGAGTATATATTGCAATGTAACCTCAGTAGAGTATATATTGCAATGTAACCTCAGTAGATTATATATTGCAATGTAACCTCAGTAGAGTATATATTGCAATGTAACCTTAGTAGAGTATATATTGCAATGTAACCTCAATAGAGTATATATTGCAATGTAACCTCAGTAGATTATATATTGCAATGTAACCTCAGTATAGTATATATTGCAATGTAACCTCAGTAGAGTATATATTGCAATGTAACCTCAATAGAGTATATATTGCAATGTAACCTCAATAGAGTATATATTGCAATGTAACCTCAGTAGAGTATATATTGCAATGTAACCTCAGTAGAGTATATATTGCAATGTAACCTCAATAGAGTATATATTGCAATGTAACCTCAGTAGAGTATATATTGCAATGTAACCTCAGTAGAGTATATATTGCAATGTAACCTCAGTAGAGTATATATTGCAATGTAACCTCAGTAGAGTATACATTGCAATGTAACCTCAGTAGAGTATATATTGCAATGTAACCTCAGTAGAGTATATATTGCAATGTAACCTCAGTAGAGTATATATTGCAATGTAACCTCAGTAAAGTATATATTGCAATATGTATATAAAAAGGAATGGCAATATATTTTTGCTGGGTACATTTTTTTTGTGTGCAAACCTATGGTAAGAAGAAGATGAGGATTGGTTTATTTATTCAGTGAACACTATTCTTTACAGACATGTGGAATGAGAGAGAGACAGAGAGAGAGAGGGAGGGTGAAGGAGGGTGAAGGAGAGGGAGAGGGAGGGAGAGGGAGGGAGAAGTAGAGAGAGGGAGGGAGAGAGAAGGAGAGAGACAGAGAGAGGGAGAATATAAAAAAGCATGTATGCATGTTAAAAAGGGGGCGGGGTTTCTCCGTACCTGTGGCAGGTGAGCAGCAAGCACCAGTCGTCGCCGTGGAGCCTCGCAGCGCTGTCGTCAAGCAGGGTGACTCCGTCAGCTTCCGCTGCAGCGCTCAGAGCGGAACACTGCCGGTCCGTCTGGAGTGGAAGAAAACCAACAACCAGCCGCTGTTAGGTAACCCGCAACGGATTAGCACCGGCGCCTCGCAGAAGTGAGTCCTGTCCTATTTGACCTCTGACCTTCTCTCTGCTGCAGACAATGTTAAAGTCGGACCAGAGGGCTCCGTCCTCACCATCGCCAGCGCCCGCCCCGGTAACCATGGCACCTACCGCTGCGTGGGCACCAACACGCATGGGAAATCCCACAGCTCCGCCTCCTTAACAGTTCACTGTGCGTACAGCCACGCCCACTCCAGCACATGACACAATCAGTGCCTTTACATGCACACTAATACATCCGATCTTACCACGATTATGCCAATACTCTGATTATTGAAATGGTCATTATCGGATTATCTTTATCCGTGTAAGGTCGTAAGCAGCGTATTCAAAACCTGATTGAGACAACTGGGATCTTTCAGTTTTTTAGCATATGTAGCCTTACTCCGATTTCTTTCGGCCTTTTTAAAACCGCACGTGTCATGCGGAAGGTGAAGATCCCAGAGGGAAACGAGCACGTACACCATTTCCGTTGAAGAGATGCCAAATGTGGAAATAATCATGTAAACGTGACAATTTGAGTAATCACATTACTTATATCCATAAATATGCAATAATTTAAATACAGGCATAAACTGTCTACTCCTAATAATTTGGGTATTGGTGTGTATAGGGGTGGGGAGAGATTGATCTTTTTAAGCAATTTCTTTTAGTTTGTTTTATTTTTATGTTTTTGAACAGCAGTAATTTGTAAGGGGATTGATACTTTTGAATAGTGTCCCAATTGATTGGATCGATGTTTTTCAGCAGTGATAACATTTTATGGGGTAGATTGTTTCAAGCAGGTCTTGATTTTTTATGGTATTTACCCTTTAGAATAGGACTAGTTTTTGAACAGATGCTTAAGTGTTAAGATGTTTTTAAGTGTTTTCCTGGGGGATGCATAGTGAGGGTGTTGACCTCCTTTCCCAGACACCCCAAAGGTACAGGCCACCCCAAAGAGCCCGGTGCGGGTGCGGATCGGTGAAACTATCAGCCTGGAGTGCCACGCCACAGGAAGGCCACGCCCAACCGTCACCTGGCAGAGGCAGGGGGGTGACAAGACGGGGACGAGCAGCTCCACTGAAGCCAAGGCAACGGTGCAGGTGACCAAGCTGTCATTCGTTAGCACTGCACTATACCGCCATCTATCACAAACCCATGAGACACTGTGCTATACCGCCATCTATCACAAACCCATGAGACACTGTGCTATACCGCCATCTATCAGAAACCCATATGAGACACTGCGCTATACCGCCATCTATCAGAAACGCATATGAGACCCTTCGCTATACCGCCATCTATCAGAAACCCATATGAGACACTGCGCTATACCGCCATCTATCAGAAACCCATATGAGACACTGCGCTATACCGCCATCTATCAGAAACCCATATGAGACACTGCGCTATACCGCCATCTATCAGAAACCCATGAGACACTGCGCTATACCGCCATCTATCACAAACCCATAAGAGACACTGCACTATACCGCCATCTATCACAAACCCATAAGAGACACTGCACTATACCGCCATCTATCACAAACCCATATGAGACACTGCACTATACCGCCATCTATCACAAACCCATAAGAGTCACTGCGCTATACCGCCATCTATCAGAAACCCATATGAGACACTGCGCTATACCGCCATCTATCAGAAACCCATATGTGACACTGCGCTATACCGCCATCTATCAGAAACCCATATGTGACACTGCGCTATACCGCCATCTATCAGAAACCCATATGTGACACTGCGCTATACCGCCATCTATCAGAAACCCATATGAGACACTGCGCTATACCGCCATCTATCCGAAACCCATGAGACACTGCGCCATACCGCCATCTATCACAAACCCATAAGAGACACTGTGCTATACCGCCATCTATCTGAAACCCATATGAGACACTGCGCTATACCGCCATCTATCAGAAACCCATATGAGACACTGCGCTATACCGCCATCTATCACAAACCCATATGAGACCCTTCGCTATACCGCCATCTATCAGAAACCCATATGAGACACTGCGCTATACCGCCATCTATCAGAAACCCATATGAGACACTGCGCTATACCGCCATCTATCAGAAACCCATATGAGACACTGCGCTATACCGCCATCTATCAGAAACCCATGAGACACTGCGCTATACCGCCATCTATCACAAACCCATAAGAGACACTGCACTATACCGCCATCTATCACAAACCCATATGAGACACTGCACTATACCGCCATCTATCACAAACCCATAAGAGTCACTGCGCTATACCGCCATCTATCAGAAACCCATATGAGACACTGCGCTATACCGCCATCTATCAGAAACCCATATGTGACACTGCGCTATACCGGCATCTATCAGAAACCCATATGTGACACTGCGCTATACCGCCATCTATCAGAAACCCATATGTGACACTGCGCTATACCGCCATCTATCAGAAACCCATATGAGACACTGCGCTATACCGCCATCTATCCGAAACCCATGAGACACTGCGCCATACCGCCATCTATCACAAACCCATAAGAGAAACTGCGCTATATCGCCATCTATCACAAACCCATAAGAGACACTGTGCTATACCGCCATCTATCTGAAACCCATATGAGACACTGCGCTATACCGCCATCTATCAGAAACCCATATGAGACACTGCGCTATACCGCCATCTATCACAAACCCATATGAGACACTGCGCTATACCGCCATCTATCAGAAACCCATATGAGACACTGCGCTATACCGCTATCTATCTGAAACCCATATGAGACACTGCGCTATACCGCCATCTATCAGAAACCCATATGAGACACTGCACTATACCGCCATCTATCAGAAACCCATATGAGACACTGCGCTATACCGCCATCTATCAGAAACCCATATGAGACACTGCGCTATACCGCCGTGTACCCCCCCGCCCCCCCAGGTGCCAGCCGCGAGTCCGGAGGACGGCGGGGTGTACCTCTGCAAAGCGGCGAACAGCGAGGGGGCGGCAGAGCTGAAGGTGGAGGTGACTGTAGAAGGCGGAGCCCAGAGTCCCACCCCGCCCCACGCCTCCATCCTCCAGGCTGATATGGTGAAGGTGGAGGGGGACAGTGTCACCTTGCTATGCCAGGCTACAGGTGACCAGCTCCCTGCACCACACACAAACCCCCCTAAGTTGCACCCTGCACCACACACAAACCCCCACCACACACAAACCCTAAGTTCCTGCTGGAAGTGGTGTTGGTGGGCCAGTAGGGGGCAATCAGTGCATTGATGGGAGATGTCGTCTTTCGGATGAGATGTTAAACCGAGGCCCTGACTCACTGTGGTCATTAAAGATCCCATGACACTTATCGTAAAGAGTAGGGGTTTCCCCGGTATCCTGGCTAAATTCCCAACCTGGCTCTTTCAATCTGATCAGCTAATCATCCCCCAGTTTAATTGGCTAAAATCATTGTCTCCGTCTCCACCTCAGCTGATGTGTGGTGTGCTAGTGCCGGCTGTGATCGGTAGCTCCATAGGGTGGATGCAGGAGGGTTCACTCAGTTTGGGGTCCACGTTTCATCGATCTCTAGCAACCCTCGCTGGTAGATTGGACGCCTGTAGGCTGCATGTCAAAGCCAAATATGAAAGCTCTTCCTCTGACTCCTCTCTGCAAGCTTAGCTCTATTCACCCAGCAGCGTTATTGGGTGTGATGTTCTGTCTTTCCGTTTCCCAGGCTACCCCAACCCGACCATCGCCTGGTCCAAGCTGCGGGCCCCGTTGCCCTGGCAACACAAAGTGACGGACGGCACCCTGGTCCTGCAGAACCTGGGCCGGCAGGACTCTGGCCAGTACATCTGCAATGCCACCAACGCCGCCGGCTTCCACGAGACAACGGTCCAGATAGAGGTGGAGAGTAAGTAGAGCGCCCGTCTGTCTCTCCAACCCTGGGACAGACAAACTGACAACGTTTTCTCGCAAATAAAGTTTGTCCAGAACTCAAATTTTGATCAGTGAAAAATATGTTCCTTTTTATTGTATGCCTCTTTTCCCCCCCTCTACTCGATACCCTCTTTCTTTCTCCTCCTCTTCTTCCTCTCTTTCCTCCACTTTTTCTTCATTCTCTCTGTCTTTCATCCTTTCTATCTCTTTTCTTTCTCTCCCCCTATTTTCTTTCCCTCACTCTGTTTGCCCTCTTTCTCACTTTCTCTCTTCCTCCCTCCTCCCTCTCTCCCCCCTTCCTGTCCCAGCCCCTCCCTATGCTACCTGTATTCCGGAGCAGGTGCGTGTGCAGGCAGGTGAGGAGATTCGGCTACAGTGCCTGGCCCACGGCACACCCCCCGTGCGCTTCCACTGGACCCGGGTTGGGGGCAGCATGCCCCCCCGCGCTCAGTCCACAGGAGGCCTCCTGCTCATCAGCCAGGCCAGGCCCGCCCACGCCGGGACCTACAAGTGTGAGGCCTCCAACAAGTGGGGATCCAGCCAAGTCCTGGCAAAGGTCACCGTCCGATGTGAGTGCGTCTTACTCATCGCTTGCACAGCTATTACTCAACTCTTACTCACAGCTTACACATCTATTACTCAACTCTTACTCATAGCTTACACATCTATTACTCAACTCTTACTCATCGCTTACACATCTATTACTCAACTCTTACTCGTCGCTTGCACAGCTATTACTCAACTCTTACTCATCGCTTACACATCTATTACTCAACTTACTCACCACTTACACATCTATTACTCAACTCTTACTCATCGCTTACACATCTATTACTCAACTCTTACTCATCGCTTACACATCTATTACTCAACTTACTCACCGCTTACACATCTATTACTCAACTCTTACTCATCGCTTACACATCTATTACTCAACTCTTACTCATCGCTTACACATCTATTACTCAACTTACTCACCGCTTACACATCTATTACTCAACTCCTACTCATCGCTTACACATCTATTACTCACGTCTTACTCATAGCTTACACATCTATTACTCACCTCTTACACATCTCTTACTCAACTCTTACTCATTGCCTACACATCTATTACTCAACTCTTACTCATCGCTTACACATCTATTACTCAACTTACTCACCGCTTACACATCTATTACTCAACTCTTACTCATCGCTTACACATCTATTACTCACGTCTTACTCATAGCTTACACATCTATTACTCATCGCTTACACATCTATTACTCAACTCTTACTCAACGCTTACACATCTATTACTCAACTCTTACTCAACTCTTACTCATCGCTTACACATCTATTACACAACTGTTACTCACCTCTTACACATATATTACTCAACTCTTACTCTCCTCTTACACATGTATTACTGAACTCTTACTCACCTCTTACACATCTCTTACTCAACTCTTAATCATCGCTTACACATCTATTACTCAACTCTTACTGATCGATAACACATCTATTACTCAACTCTTACTCATAGCTTACACATCTATTACTCAACTCTTACTCATCGCTTACACATCTATTACACAACTGTTACTCACCTCTTACACATCTATTACTCAACTCTTACTCTCCTCTTACACATCTATTACTCAACTCTTACTCACCTCTTACACATCTCATACTCAACTCTTACTCATCGCTTACACATCTCTTACTCAACTCTTACTCATCGCTTACACATCTATTACTCAACTCTTACTCATAGCTTACACATCTATTACTCAACTCTTACTGATCGATAACACATCTATTACTCAACTCTTACTCATAGCTTACACATCTATTACTCAACTCTTACTCATCGCTTACACATCTATTACACAACTGTTACTCACCTCTTACACATCTATTACTCAACTCTTACTCTCCTCTTACACATCTATTACTCAACTCTTACTCACCTCTTACACATCTCATACTCAACTCTTACTCATCGCTTACACATCTCTTACTCAACTCTTACTCATCGCTTACACATCTATTACTCAACTCTTACTCATAGCTTACACATATATTACTCAACTCTTACTCATCGCTTACACATCTATTACTCAACTCTTACTCATCGCTTACACATCTATTACTCAACTCTTAATCATCGCTTCCACATCTATTACACAACTGTTACTCACCTCTTACACATCTATTACTAAACTCTTACTCTCCTCTTACACATCTCTTACACAACTGTTACTCACCTCTTACTCCTCTCTTAAGTCTAACTCAACTGACCCACCTCTTACTAATATCTCTTAGTCATCACTTACTCCTTTACTCATACCTAGGTCTATTCACATCACACTCACACCACCCCAGACCTGGGTAAGATCACCTCACACTCACACCACCCCAGACCTGAGTAAGATCACATCACACTCACACCACCCCAGACCTGGGTAAGATCACCTCACACTCACACCACCCCAGACCTGAGTAAGATCACCTCTCACACTCACACCACCCCAGACCTGGGTAAGATCACATCACACTCACACCACCCCAAACCTGGGTAAGATCACCTCACACTCACACCACCCCAGACCTGAGTAAGATCACCTCTCACACTCACACCACCCCAGACCTGGGTAAGATCACATCACACTCACACCACCCCAGACCTGAGTAAGATCACATCACACTCACACCACCCCAGACCTGGGTAAGATCACATCACACTCACACCACCCCAGACCTGGGTAAGATCACATCACACTCACACCACCCCAGACCTGGGTAAGATATTTTAGAAATACCGCTCCTTTAGACACCTGTAAATTTCCTGTAGATAGACCATTTTAAAAGAAAATATGAACTATATGAATATTTACATATTACATATGTATATTTTTCTACCAGTATTTCAATTAAAAGGATTATTTCATGGGGGTTTATGACTTATCAACATGTTCAGTTTAAAATGATCAGGCCTCTACAGACGTGTTCTCAGATTTGACAGGCATCTAAAGGGTTACAGTAATCAGAGGACAGTGCAGTCAGAACCTGCAGTATGAATAGTGTCCTGTGTGATGTAAGCGCAGTGTCATAGACCAGGGGAGGGAGGGGCAGTGGAGAGGAGGATGAAGGAGGATCCTGACATGTTCTGAGGTTTCTCTATCTCTTCTTTCCACAGCTGCGTGACAGAACGACACTGAGCATGCCCAGTGAGAAGAACACTGCAGCTTCTCTCTAAAATTCTAGCCAGCCAATCGCAAGCCATCATGCTACAAACTGCTTGTCTCTTCACAGTAACTGCCAGAGCCAGCCAATCACAGTTCACCATACTGCACACTCTGCCTACATTTTTAGTAACCTCTTCTCCTTGCCAACCAATCACAGTTCACTATACTGCACGGTCTGCGTACATTTTCAGAACCACTGTCCTTGCCAATCAACCGCAGTTCACTATATTATACACCTTTACTTGTCTCTTCATGGGAAACCATAGCCCAACAAGGAGTATATTATGGTAGGCTGGCTCCACACAATATATCATGTACATTCATGGTAATTTATACACTTAAGAAAATTCCATGAAGTAATTTGAGAACAAACCTTTCATTGTGGGGCTGGAATCTCTGTAGTATTTCTTCTTACAGTTTAGTCTTCCTGTTTATGCCAATGTGCTTTATGTGTTTAACAAAGTGGTTTCATACTGTAAGGAGGTGCTTACCTTGTGAAAAAAGAAGCAGGAACTCTACACAGAAAAGGGTCGAGAACGATCCCTTTATGTCTATAATTTTTTTTTTTTAACCGCATCAAAATTTTGCCAGAATATAGAATGTTACTTGGGTATGATGCACATTAAAAAAATGCACCTTCTGTGTCGTTGTGGATACTGAAAGACCAGGTCTTTGGCTTGCCTTGACAGCCGTTACCCGATTTTATGTGTGTGTGTGTGTGTGTGTGTGTGCGCGCGTGCGTGTGTGCGTGTGTGTGTGTGTGCGCGCGTGTGCGTGTGCACGTGTGTGTTTTGCATTGTTTGAGCTCCTCGTATCTTTCCTCTGAAATCTTGCTGAGACAATAAAACATACGCCCTTTCCTTCCACATTCGCGTTTTTGCCCATTTTTGCCCATTTTTGCCCAAGAGACGCACAGTTGGCTCGACTCGATGAACCTTTCAACCGGCTAATCCTGATGATTAATTTTGACGTCTTTATGCTGACTATGTTTGCTGGTCCTTCATACAGAGCGAGTCAACTGATCCCGAATCCTTTCCTTTTGTCAGTATAATTTGCCCATTAATTTGCCTACACTGGATATTTATGTTAGATTTTATGCATTTACAAAAAGCTATTATCCACAGAAATGTTCTTTTTTTTTTCCCACAACCAGCCCATTTATACAGCTGTTTTTTTTTTTTTGAAGCGATTCAAGATTTAGCAGCACGATTAAGGGTGCAATGCCACTGACCCACCAGGGACTTGAACCTGCAACCTCTTGGGCTAGTCCAGTTGCTTAACCAGTTTCTCTAACAATCTCTAATGCAGTGCTTTCATATGCATGCTTCTCATATTATGATGTACATATAAAAAACATTGCTTAGATTTTGATTATTTGAGATTATTTTCATAAGGGAATGTTACTTAAACATTGTAAAAATGTCTCACAAGAAAAATGTGAAAATAATAATAAAAATAATAATACATTTCATTTATATAGCACTTCTCGTGGGATTCAAAGATGCTTTGCACAGCATAAAATGGCTAAAGGCAAAGATAAATCAAGTAAAAACAAATGATATCAAACACAAAGAACAAAAGTAGTGAAAAAAAAGACAAAAATCTGAGTTTAAACGGGTGTGTTTTGAGGGTGGTTTTTGAACACGGGGGGAGTGAAGCGGGGTTTTTATGTGAACACGGGGGAGTGAAGCTGGGGCTCTGGTTTGTTTGGGGAGGGCGTTCCAAAGGGAGGGGCCAGTGATGGGGAAGGCCCTGTGGTCCGAATGGTGGGAGCGTGGAGGTTTTGTGTCAGCAGATCTGAGGCTGTATCAGTGAAGAAGGCCAGGTTGTGGACGGTTTGAATGTTACGCTGATTCCTGGAAGGCTGAGTGAAGGGCACTGACCTCCACTAAGCTGTGAGGACTTTTCCACTTTTTTTTTTAGGACATTTTTGCTTTTCCCCCCACAAATACGTCTGTCCAGCTGGCAAGAGTTCTGAGGCAATTTCTTGGGCTTTGCCACTTTTTTTTTCTATCAACTTCCATTTCAGTGGCTCCACCACCGGGTGGCGACATATTGCTTCTGAATGCTAGACTACCAGCATTTCCCACAGTAACATCTTGCCTAGTGGGTGTGACCTGTCTGAAGGGGGCCAGAGGTTTCTGGGTTGTGTGTCAGGGACAGTTAACTATTTATACAAAGTATTTATACACAGATTTTTTGAAGGTTGGCCACATGATTGTACACTGTGCTACCCCATATGTGATTCGTGTGTGTGTGTGTGTGTGTGTGTGTGTGTGTGTGTGTGTGTGTGTGTGTGTGTGTGTGAGAGAATGTGATTGTATGAGGGCATGCAATCATGTGTGTGTATGTGATTGTGTGAGTGAGTGTGTGTATGTGTGTGTGTGTGTGTGTGTGTGTGTGTGTGTGTGTGTGTGTGTGTGTGTGTGTGTGTGTGTGTGTGTGTGTGTGTGAGATCTGCTGATAAATCGCCCCCTCAGTTCACAAGAATACAGGGTGAACACAGAGATAGGGAGAGAGAGAATATTCCTGAAATGACGTTGCAGTAGTATCTGATATTAATGTTTGTATTTCATTTTTATTTTGAAAACATACACACTTTTTTAATTTTAAGAATGTATATAATTTCATGTGTATATTTGTTTCTTTGTGCTGCACATCTGTACTTGCCTGTAGTTATATTTCTATATTTGTTTTGTTTCTTTTGCCAATGCTGCTATGGTTTATACCTATAGCTTTTAGTAAATATGCTGTGTAAATGCTTCTTTTTTTACCTTATTATGATTACATTGCTGGCATTTAGCAGATACTGAAGCAATTCAGGTTAGGCGCCTTGCTCAAGGATATAACGGCAGTGTCCTACCTTTAGGTTAAGTCCAATTCCCTACCCATTATACTACATTATACCCATTATACCCATTATACAACATTATACTACATTATGTAATGCATGGCATTTTATATAGCGCCTTTCTAGATACTCAAAGCGCTTTACAATGATGAGGGGGAAACTCGCCTCTACCACCACCAATGTGTAGCACCCACCTGGGTGATGCAACGGCAGCCATTTTGCGTCAGTAGACTCACCACATCAGCTGAGGTGGAGAGGGAGAGAATAATTTTTTTAGCCAATTAAACTGGGGGATGATTAGGTGACAGATTGAATGAGCCTGGGTTGGGAGCCAGGACACCGGGGAAACCCCTACTCTTTACGATAAGTGTCATGGGATCTTTAATGACCACAGTGAGTCAGGACCTCAGTTTAACGTCTCATCCGAAAGACGGCATCTCCTACAGCACAGTGCCCCCATCACTGCACTGGGGCATTGGGGTTTATTTGACCAGAGGGAAGACTGCCCCCTACTGGCCCACCAACACCACTTCCAGCAGCAACTTAGTTTTCCCCAGAGGTCTCCCATCCAAGTACTAACCAAGCCCACAACCTGCTTAGCTTCAGCCATTCAGCAGGCGCAGATTGCATAGTGGTATGGCTGCTGGAATTATACCCAATATACTACATTATACCCATTATACAACATTATACCCATTATACAACATTAAACTACATTATACCCATTATACTACATTATACCCATTATACAACATTATACTACATTATACCCATTATACTACATTATTCCCATTATACTACATTATACCCATTATACTGACATTATACTACATTATACCCATTATACTACAATCTACCCATTATGCTACATTATACCCATTATGCATTATACCCATTATACTGACATTATACCCATTATACTACATTATACTGTGCCTTTAAACTCTACAAAATAAACAAAACTAAAAATTCTGGAAGCCACAATCAATGAAGTGGTCAGATAACTACGATGGCTGATTTTATTTCCCTGTCTTAGGAAAATGAATTCCTTTTATTATTTAAGTTAATGGGTGCCAACCTAGAATAATAAGTCATATCATAGATTCATACAGCTAACATCATTATAAACCATAAAGCAAGTTCGCTTGTCATAAAAGTGCGCGCACACACAAAGATGAGGCCAGATAAAAAAACAAATCAAACCAACAAAAAAAACCTTAATTCCTTAAGTTAAATTTGGACAAAATAACAAACCCCCATCTCAGAATTAGCAGAGACCACAGGAGGTTTATGGTCCTGCATTATTAAACCCACATCCTCTCTAAAACTTGGCATGTCAGCCTTTTCACTCTGTAACATTTGCCTGTGCTCCTGAAACTATTTAATGGACTCGGAACCCAAGTCTTTGCAGAATTATCCGTCCCCGAGGAAGATCGGGAGGCATTTGGAATGGGAGAGAACCACAAGAGAACTTGCTTTATGGTGTATAAGGATGTTAGTTGTATGAATGTGGAGAAAGTGGGGCCTTTGTCTCGTCCTGTGCCAGACGGCGGTGATCGCCCTGCTTGTTTCGCTTGGCGGGCGCTGGCAGACTCTCTTTGCGTCTGACTCAGTCTGAGTGGCGATCCCACAGTCGCCGAGTCTGTATGTCTTTAACTCCTCGTCTGCTAGTTCCTTCGGTAGTCCCCACTCAGTCTGGCAGGCAGGCTCTCTGACTGTTTTCTGTAAGCATATATGTGTGGCAGTAGACCAGTGCCTGCTTTATTTGGCAGTAGACCAGTGTCTGCTGTGTTTGGCAGTAGAACAGTGTCTGCTGTGTTTGGCAGTAGAGCAGTGCCTGCTGTGTATGGCAGTAGACCAGTGTGTTTGGAAGTAGACCAGTGTATGCTGTGTGTGGCAGTGGACCAGTGTGTTTGGCAGTAGACCAGTTTCTGCTGTTTGTGGCAGTAGACCAGTGTCTGCTGTGTGTGGCGGTAGACCAGTGTGTTTGGCAGTAGACCAGTGTCTGCTGTGTTTGGCAGTAGACCAGTTTCTGCTGTGTGTGGCAGTAGAGCAGTGTGTTTGGCAGTAGACCAGTGTCTGCTGTGTGTGACATTTGGCAGTAGACCAGTATATGCTGTGTTTGGCAGTAGACCAGTGTATGCTGTTTTTGGCGGTAGACCAGTGTGTGTGGCAGTAGACCAGTTTCTGCTGTGTGTGGCGGTAGACCAGTGTGTTTGGCAGTAGACCAGTGCCTGCAGTGCATGGCAGTAGACCAGTGTATGCTGTGTTTGGCGGTAGACCAGTGTGTTTGGCAGTAGACCAGTGTCTGCTGTGTGTGGCGGTAGACCAGCGTGTTTGGCAGTAGAACAGTGTCTGCTGTGTGTGGCGGTAGAGCAGTGTGTTTGGCAATAGACCAGTGCCTGCTGTGTGTGGTGGCAGACCAGTGTGTTTGGCAGTAGACCAGTGTCTGCTGTATTCGGTGGTAGACCAGTGTGCTTGGCAGTACCTGCTGTGTGTGGCGGTAGACCAGTGCCTGCTGTATTTGGCAGTAGACCAGTGTCTGCTGTGTGTGGCATTTGGTAGTAGACCAGTATATGCTGTGTTTGGCAGTAGACCAGTGTATGCCGTATTTGGTGGTAGAGCAGTGTGTGTGGCAGTAGACCAGTTTCTGCTGTGTGTGGCAGTAGACCAGTATCTGCTGTGTTTGACATTTGGCAGTAGACCAGTGTATGCTGTTTTTGGCGGTAGACCAGTGTGTATTGCAGTAGACCAGTGCCTGCTGTGTGTGGCAGTAGACCAGTGTGTTTGGCAGTAGACCAGTGCCTGCTGTGTGTGGCAGTAGACCAGTGTATGCTGTGTTTGGCGGTAGACCAGTGTGTTTGGCAGTAGACCAGTGTCTGCTGTGTGTGGCGGTAGAGCAGTGTGTTTGGCAGTAGACCAGTGCCTGCTGTGTGTGGTGGCAGACCAGTGTGTTTGGCAGTAGACCAGTGTCTGCTGTATTCGGTGGTAGATCAGTGTGTTTTGCAGTACCTGCTGTGTGTGGCGGTAGACCAGTGTCTACTGCCAAACAGTAGTAGACTGTTGAGCTCTCTCTCTCTCTCTCTCTCTCACTCCTCCTCCTCCTCTTACACACCGCTAATCTAAGTGGAAACAGGTGTGAACGTCTGTAGCCACGCAAACAAGATGAGAGAGATGTGCAGGATCTCTAATAACAACGTTAGGAGGTAAAAACCATCACGTAGACAGGAGGACAGGAAAGGGAGGGAGGGAATGAGAGAAGGAAAGAAAGGATTGGTGAGAGGGAGAGGAGGAGAGAGGAGGAAAAAAAGAAGAGGAGAGATGTGTGAGAGACTAGAAGAGAGAGCGAGGCAGTCGAGACGCACACAGTGAATACCACACAGACACCCGCCATGCTCCGGGGTCAGAGGTCAGACTCGGCCCACGTCAACAGCCAGTCGCACGCCACAGCGTTTACAGTGGGGTTCCATTAGGAGTGATGTATGCGCGCGCGGTCCATGCCAAACATGGGGTGTATATTTTAGCCACATTCTCTCTGTGCCTCTTTGCTTGTGCAGTCTGCTGTTTTTTGGGAAGTGGTTTGCTGACGCAGGAGATTTCACTACTCCCTCCGCAGCTTCAGAGGGCACGTACACACACACTCACAAACATGCAGACACACACACACACACACACACACACACACACACACACACACACATATGCACGCTTACATGCATATACTCATACCAAAACACACACAGACCCCGGGACACTTCAGTGTGAAGAACAGTAAATAAAACACTGATTGACATAATATGGGCGATACAACAACATTACCCATGTCCCTGTGTAATGCTGGCTGTGGGTTCATATGTAAGCCACTTAGTCTCAGAGACTGAAGAGCAGCGTTTGAGAAGGATGGAGGAAGCACTTGAGCAGAGGAACAAGTTTAAAATGATATACGGTCAGGCTGTATTGAGCTCGTTCGACGGTTTGCCTGGGAAACCGCAGTAATGGCTTAGCCTTCAGCACCACTCTTCATTGAAGGACTTCCTCTTTCACTTCCTGTGTGACTTCTATCTGCACGTTCGTCACTTCATGCTCCTGCCCTGAAGATGTCATGAGGTCAGCAACGAGGGCATGACCAGACCCAACTGGGCCTAACCAGCTTAGACCAGACCGGACTGGCCCTCACCAGCTTAGACCAGACCTGACTGAATCTAACCAGCTTACACCAGACCTGACTGAACCTAACCAGCTTACACCAGACCTGACTGAACCTAACCAGCTTACACCAGACCTGACTGAAACTAACCCGTGTAGACCAGACCTGACTGAACCTAACCAGCTTAGACCAGACCTGACTGAATCTAACCAGCTTACACCAGACCTGACTGAACCTAACCAGCTTAGACCAGACCTGACTGAACCTAACCAGCTTACACCAGACCTGACTGAACCTAACCAGCTTACACCAGACCTGACTGAACCTAACCAGCTTAGACCAGACCTGACTGAACCTAACCAGCTTACACCAGACCTGACTGAACCTAACCCGCTTAGACCAGATCTGACCAGACCCAACCAGCACAGACCACACCTGCCCATGCAAGACCAGATCAAATCTTTCCATTCCAGACTAAAACAGGCCCAACAACAGGCCAGACCTGTCGATGCCAGACCAAAACAGACCCAAGCAGAACATAATCTGTCCATGCCGGACCAGTCTAGACCAGACCCAACCACCCAAGACAAAACCTGTCCATGAGTGACCTGTGATGAAGACGTCCAGCTCATCCTCAAACAGGGAAGAGGAAACAGAATTTCCAGGATGCCCACTACTTTCCTCCGCTGTTTTACATTACGTACATTACCGGCATATGGCAGGTGCTCTTATCCAGAGCGACTTACAATAGGAAGACCAGTTCATAAATCAGGGTTGAGAGCAACAGTAACTTTAGACTTAAAAAAATATCATAAATACTCAGAAACCACAAATGTGAAAACCTAGGATTGACTGTAAACTAGTTAGGGCCTGTTAGGGAAAATACAAGAGGATTACACAATTGTGAGATGTTCAATTTATCAAAATAACAAGATCGCAATGCAAAAAAAAAAAAATATCAGTAACAATGTAATTTCTGTGGTTCCCATTCATAAAAGTTCAAGCACTCGAGGATGAAACGGTTGTTAATTATCTCCTGCCGCAGACGGCTGAAATAATAAGGGGTTTTGCTGATGTCTGAGCGGAAAGCCAGAATGCTGGAAACGTCTGAGACCTTTGGAAAGCTGTGAGAGGGTTACTGTTCTCCACACCACACACCAGGTGTGTGTGTGTGTGTGTGTGTGTGTGTGTGAGAGAGAGAGAGTATGCAATGTGTGTATATGCAGTGCGTGTGTGTGTGTGTGCATATATATATATATATATATATATATATATATATATATGCAATGTGTGTGTGTATGCAGTGTGTGTGTATATATATATATATATATATATATATGCAATGTGTGTGTGTGTGTGTGTATATATATATATGCAATGTGTGTGTGTGTGTGTATACAGTATATATATACGTATATATATATACGTATATATATGCAGTGTGTGTGTGTATGCAGTGTGTGTGTATATATATATATATATATATATATGCAGTGTGTGTGTGTATGCAGTGTGTGGTATGTGGTATGTGGGTTTGTGTGCATGTGTATCTGTAATAACCTTTCTGTGATTGAGTGACACGCCTATACCATAAAACTGCTGAATTACATTATGTGTTACCTCCTGCGTGGGGGCGGTATGTATGTGTGTGTGGGGAGGGGCTTCAATGTGAGAATGCACCTCGGCTGTGCAAGGGCAGGAAACCATCTGCTTTGTTGTATAGTCGTGTTTTTGGGGGAGGAGGAGGATGGTGGGAGTTGGGGGGGGGGGGGGGGGGGGTGGTGAGTATTGCTCTAAAAAAAGTCATGATAACTTTGTGAAAGAATAGACAGCTGCTGAGACGGTTTGGATTCACTACGACCGTATTGGAATGTCAGTCCCAGCTATCGGCGTGAATTTAGAGGGATGTATCCCAGTGTCCAGTGTCTCCACGAGAAAGCAGTGTGTTTGCGAGGACAGTGGTCTCTCACACAGTCTCTCCAGGATAAATCAGTGTGTTTGCGAGGACAGTGGTCTCTCACACAGTCTCTCCAGGATAAAGGAGTGTGTTTGTGAGGACTGTTGTCTCTCACACAGTCTCCCCAGGATAAATCAGTGTGTTTGCGAGGACTGTGGTTTCTCACCCAGTCTCTTCCATCTTTTCTCTCTTTTTTCCTTTTCTGAGTCTCTCTTTCATGGGAAGATGTGCCTTTATATTTCAGATGAAGATGTACTCCAAGCATAACATTGAATTTATAAAATGTATGATTCTTTGTGATTTTCTAAATATATATTTTTGATTGATTATAGTATACAATATTACTATGATTATAGTAATATTGTATAGATCCAGGCAACTTGCACAACACGGTTACTGTTTTTACGCCGTTGCTAGGTTACATGAAGGAACTGCAGAAGAGACAGAATGTTCCAGATTGTTGGCACATTTTAACACGTGCAGCGGTTACTTTATTTCTGACATCAGTTGGAGGAAGTGGTTTTGGTTGCACTTCTGGTTAAAAATATCTGCTATATAAATGAGAGGCAGCAGATAACCTGGGACCTGAGTTCCACTCGACACCCCACACAGCCGCACACAATGCCCGACCGCGTTACACGGGTCCAGTGTATGTGCTGCTAAAACAAACCCTCACAGGGTTAACTAGTGATGGGAGAGTGACATTTATAACCAAAAACTGACAGTTGTTATGTGACAACCCACAGACTCGCTGCTTTTTTTTGATTGGTTCACACAAGACAATGATCGATCGCCCATTGTAGCTCCATCCAATATGGGTTTCTTGAAACCTCCCTCTCCCACAGCTACTTTAACAAGTGAAATCGAGTGCTCTGTGACTAGCTATAGCTAGCGTTAATCGTTAGCACAGCATAGTGGTTAGCACACTTACTTGGCCAAAGAAAACTCACATATTTAAGCTACCTTAGCTGGCTTGTGGCTGCACGATAAAATGAGCTACAACCTTCATGGTCATTAAAGTAAGTTTGCAGTGTGGGCGAAGCAGACGTAAGCATTTAGACCGCTATGTGGGCACTCTCTGTGTGTTAAAGAGGTCTGACAAGTGGATGAACGTTCCAGAATGACCTGGAATCAAAGGTAGCCGGGTTGACCTGGGAGAGTGTGCGGTCCTCGTTTGTGGAGTTTCACTTGCTTTAAAAGCCCCTTGCATCTCCCCACCCCCCCTCCCATTGAGATACATCTACAGACTATAACAACTGTCACACTGTACGGTGAGATACATCTACAGACTATAACAACTGTCACACTGTACGGTGAGGGACATCTACAGACTATAACAACTGTCACACTGTACGGTGAGATCCATCTACAGACTATAACAACTGTCACACTGTACGGTGAGGAACATCTACAGACTATAACAACTGTCACACTGTACGGTGAGGGACATCTACAGACTATAACAACTGTCACACTGTACGGTGAGATCCATCTACAGACTATAACAACTGTCACACTGTACGGTGAGGGACATCTACAGACTATAACAACTGTCACACTGTACGGTGAGATCCATCTACAGACTATAACAACTGTCACACTGTACGGTGAGGGACATCTACAGACTATAACAACTGTCACACTGTACGGTGAGATCCATCTACAGACTATAACAACTGTCACACTGTACGGTGAGGGACATCTACAGACTATAACAACTGTCACACTGTACGGTGAGATCCATCTACAGACTATAACAACTGTCACACTGTACGGTGAGGGACATCTACAGACTATAACAACTGTCACACTGTACGGTGAGATCCATCTACAGACTATAACAACTGGCAGACTGTACGGTGAGATCCATCTACAGACTATAACAACTGTCACACTGTACGGTGAGATCCATCTACAGACTATAACAACTGTCACACTGTACGGTGAGGGACATCGGCTGGAGCTAAAATAAAATGAAAGAGAGAGAGAGAGAGGAAGCGAGAAAGAGGGTGGACAGATGAGAGAGAGAAACGCACAGAGAAGGGAGACATACAGTATATAATGTATAAGGAGTGCATGCATGTATATGAGCATGAGTATGTATGAGTGTATATGAGCATGAGTATGTATGAGAGTATATGAGCATGAGTCTGTATGAGAGTATATGAGCATGAGTATGTATGAGAGTATATGAGCATGAGTATGTATGAGAGTATATGAGCATGAGTATGTATGCGTGCATATGAGTGTATATGCATGTTAGTGTTTTGTTTCCATTCTGTTTCATTTTATTACACCCCCGCGCACACGTAGCACAAGCAGGGGGGTATTGTTTTCGCTCCTGTCTGTGTGTGTGTCTGTCTGTCTGTCTGTGTGTGTGTCCCTATCATCCATAACTCGAACAATTCTACTCCGATTGTGATGAAACTTTGTAGAAATGTTGACAGCTGGGCACTGACCTTTATCCCCAAACGGTCAATGGCCGCCTTCACAGTGCAAGATCTAAATTTGAGCTCCGTGCATATTACGCTCAGGGTGGAGATTAGCACACGCGTGGGTGTCGCATCTCTCTCTTGTTTCCATTGTTCCTACTCACTTTTGCTCAGCAGGAAACGCACATCGTCATCGAATAGCTAAAAGCATAAAAAACACATCATGACACAACTTGCGTCATGTGTTCCAAAGACAGCTTCATTACTGTTGTCATGGTTTCTAGCAGCCTCTGCTGTTCCTGTGTTTTGGTTTCCTTTTTGGCGTCGTCAGGACGCTCTAGCTGATTTTTCCGCCTCCGTTCCGGTATTCGTATTTTGCCGGACAATTATTCCTGACACCTGTTTTGCGTTTCCTGCCGGCTATAAATACCGGATCAGGACTTCCGCATTTCTGCACTTCGATATTGTCTTTGCTATGTTAACAAACGAAGTTGGTAAGGTATAGGAATTTTGGTCGCTGCATTTCTGGTTCGTACGAATAGGAAACGCAGCAAGTCCGGTTATAAGATTTAGGATTAGATTGGTTTTCTTTTTCCTTTCCAATCTTTCTTTATCCTTTATTCTTTTCACCTGTTGCCAGTTGTGTTCAGCTCTTTTGCCACAAGAGCTTTGGCTAACAGGTTTTTTATATTCTTTTCCTTCACTCGTTTTTTCGAGTTTTGTTTTTTTCATTGTTTTGTTTCATTGGAGCCCAGAGTGAGGTAGCAGATGAACGTCCGATGCAGAAAGTCACCCCTGGAGAAGCAATAAGCAGAGAGAGATTAGTTTCTCTTAGCTGGGAAACTTAGTCTTTGATTGGAACAGAAAAGTCAGTGGTTGACAGCCCATTGTAGCTCCACCCTGTAACTCGGCATCGCTGATCGCATCTCTTGCTGTGCAGAACGGCCGCAAGTCTAAACTGGAAGCAGACTTACCCCCTGCAGACGTACACTGCCCTACGCCTGCTCTGCTCAGTACGCCGGTGTTACCGGATGGCCTGGACTGGCCTTTCCCAGGAAGGGGGCTACAAGAAAAGAACAGCGTAACGTCACCCTCCAGACTCCGGAGAGCTGGAGACTGTGTCTCCTTTATTGTCCTGCCTTCAGTTAATTCCCATTTCCCACTTCCTGGCAGTGATTAGGGGGTTTTCCCAAAAAACAAACGGAAAGCTCCCGGCGATTGAAGGCAGTCTTTTTCCAGTTTCACGTACACACAGGAATTTAGTGGGCATAAAGGGCTTTAGGTAGCTAGCAGGACTCATGCCAATGTCAAATTTCAATCACAACTCATGAAAGGAGCTGTTAACCTCCAGCCTATGGTCAGTTTTCCATGGTGGGTTCAGAGAGTGGGACTGATGGGGGGGGGGGGGTATACTATGAAGCAAGATTACTGGGTTAGCTGGATAACTCCACTGAGTAAAACCCGGAACCCTCCCAAATCTGGAACATGGATTGAAGTAAAACAGAGCTGTTCCGGGTTTTACTCAGTGCAGTTATCCAGCTAACTGGAACAGTAATCCTGCTTCGTAGTGTATACCCCCCAGGTCAAACAAAACAAATGAAGAGTCTACGTG